>CM028333.1:46763741-47363741 GCA_016647705.1 Eucommia ulmoides | reverse complement strand
GGCCTTAGGCCATATTTTAGGAGTAGAGTTAGGGATTTTTGAGGGAGAGCTCTCAACCCGAGGTGGATGATGAAGAGGGAAGCGATCGTTTGACAGTTCTAGCGCCAATTCTTCGGGTATAGGCTAAGTTACTCGTTTTTTCTCTTTGTTTTCTTCATTTTGGTAGTTGTTGAGCATGTTTAGCTCATTTTACATTGTATAAATGGTTAGGTCCATGAGTTAAACATGGATTGTAATAGGGATTAACGTATTATTTATGAAAATGTAGTTTTGGTTGAATTTTTGTTTCGTTTATGGTTGTTCCTTATAATTTCGATTGTCTTGCCGTGTTTTCTATGATTATATGCTAGTTTAGATCTATTGAGAATATGGGGTTTGACACTCGGGAGAGGTAACCCCGGATTCGGACTAGGGTTAACACAACACGACAATCTAACGACCCGGGAGGGCGTTAGAAAGTGTACAATTGATGACGTTGGGATGAGACTCACGTGACCTAGAGTCATTAAGACGTTGAAGAAGACTTCGGCGTTGACACGAAGTCACGTATTCCCTGGTCTTACACTCGAAAGAGGTGGCGAGGGAGTTTACGAACTGAGATTGTTGGATACGCCGAACGCCGTTAATGTTATAACTAAAACAAAATCAAACGCATTGAAATAAATAAAGTTAATCCTTAGGCAATCTACTCCCCTAAACAATCTCAAATTAGTATTTATAGTATAGTTAACTTAATTAGTATTTTAGTTTAGTATTAGTATTAAATCAAATTCCATTTTTAGCGCCTAGATAAAATTAGGTTATGATAATCGTGATACTCGATAGTAACAACACCAATCCCTGTGGATACGATACCCGACCGAAAGGTCCACTATACTAAAACTTGATCCGTACGCTTGCGGTGAAAGTGGCAGCGCTTATTTAGCGGCCACCAGTACCACTCCCTGAGGAAAGAAGACTTTGGACTCAGCACGGGAGTCCCCCCCAATAACCATTACAACTCATGCGAAGAATTTTCAACCATCAACTCCAATTCAGCAAAAGAACACCTGTCATTTGACTAAATCATACTCAATGTGTTGACCACTTTGGGACACCAACAAGAATAGCTCATCAAATCAAGATATATCGTCGAGTACTATATTGTTATCTTTTTGTTTATTTGAGCGTGCACTTAGTTAAACACATTTTCGCTACATAACAAGATAATAATTGATTTAGGAAAATTGGTTATTTGCGTTTGATTTAATTGTCTAATTTTTTTTCACTACCCAATTCACCTTCCCCCCCCCCCCCCCTCTCTTTGGTAGCTCTTTAGGCTAACAATTGGTATCAGAGCTGATTTTTCTTCAATAGGATTACCATTCTAGGTAAAAAAGATCACATGGCTCACCACATAAACACTCTAGCTGAAGGACAATCTATGCATCGTCCTCCATTGTTCACAGGTGATAACTATGCATTTTGGAAAGACAGAATGATCGACTTTCTTCAAACCACTAACTCTGAAAGAAAATGGAGTGGTTAAGAAGAAAAAACAGCTGACTCTCTCAGATAAACAAAAAAAAATGTCTATTAATTCTCAAACTATTAATATTTTGCTTTGTTTAAATACAAATGAGTACAGCAAGATTTCAGGTTGTGGATTGGATAAAGAAATGTGGGATACATTGTAAATCACACATGAGGGGACTAATCAAGTGAAACAATCCAAAACCAATGCCTTTACTCATCAATTTAAACTATTCAGAATAGGTGATGCAGAAATAATCTCGGAAATGTATATGAGATTCAACAACATATGTAACAATCTTGGTCAAATCAGAAAGCCATATTCCATGGAGGATAAAGTAAGAAAAATTTTGAGCACGTTGACCAAAGTTTGGGTACCAAAAGTCACTAGAATTGAGGAAGCTAAGGATCTCACCAAATACATAATCGATGAACACATTGGTAACCTAATAACCCATGACCAATGATTTAAAAACAGGACCGGACTGGTCGGTCGGACCGGTTGAACCGTCGACCGGTCATGTGTCCTGTTCGAAAATACACTAAAAACCATGTATACAGTTAAATCGCTCCACCACCCAATTGGAATCGGTCCAACCACAAACCAGTGAACCGTTCTGATTTTTGTCAAACCGGCCGGGTTTTTACCATTTCCCATCCATATACTTCCCCAAAAAAAGCCCTACCATGGAGCACAACAGTGGTGGATGAGATCGGAGTGCGCAGATCTGACTGAATCGACGACGATGGCGATGTTGATGGCAGGTTTTAGATCGATCGGTGGCGATTGGTGGTCGTCGAGAGCGCGAGGGCAGTAAGCGGAACGAAGGACAGAGAGCATAGCGGTAGTATTGGTGGCAATGGAGCTGGCAATGAAAGGGAGACTCAAGAGAAAGAGAGAAGCATAGAGGGGAGAAACTGAAGAAAAATTAGATGAGATAGCAATGGTGTCCCAAAGAGTACAATTGCACGTGAGGAGGCTATTGAGTAGCAGTGGAATTTGGGAAGGAGTAGGAGCGGCGACTGACACATTTGGGTTAATTGGGAGTAGGGATATTAGGTTAGGTTTATATTTTTAATATTTGACCATTGGATCAAAAGTGATCCAATGGTTAGAAATGTGAAACCTTTTTTTTTTTTTGATACATAGTTATATATATATATATTGTATTTTTTTATGTAAATAAATATACATATATATATATATATATATATATATATATATATATATATTAATGCATAATTATGACGTCACCGATTTAACCGCGGTCCGCCTACCGGTTGAACCGGTGACCCGTGACCCAGTGACTTTTTTTGTTCGAAGTCCAGTCCGGTTTTAAAAACATTGCCCATGAGTCAGCTATTCGTGGATACAACGATGGATCAGAAAGGAAATTAAAAAGGGAAAATAGATCTATCAGAGAAACATGGGATGATTCGAATTCCAACAGTTCCAGAACATCAAGCAATAATGAGGAAACTATGACATTTACCCTAATAGCCAAAGTGAATGAGGTACCAAAATGTCTTAGTTTTTTACCTTTAAATTTTGATGAATTATTTGATATCTATCAATAACTATTGTAGGATTATAAAAATCAGTGTTCTCAAATTAGTGTCCTACAAAGTACAGTGATTTCATTAAACAAACATATTGAAAATTATGAGGTTGAGAACACTTCTTTAAAAATTAGATTTTGAAAAATACCTCATGTGTTTTATAAAAAGAAAAACAATTAATTAAAATCCAACGTTGCGAGTTTAAATTCTATTGGTCTCGAGTTCACAAATGGTGAAATAATTTAAAAATACTTATGAGAAGTTCTAGAGGTGTTTTCGACAAAGCTAGTCTCGATTTTCAGAAAAATATTAAACAAAAGATATTTCAAAAAAAAATCTGAAATTAAGACAATTGTGAAAAAATTTAATTGTAATATTGTGAGGCATACTGTAAGAAACTTTTTTTCAATCAGAATATAAAGAAAAGTAAGTGTGGGTTCCTAAAGGAACAAAGAAGGCTCCAACTAACAAAATCGGACTCACGTAGATTGGGTACCATCTATGAACTTTTTGAGGTGCTCCTTGCAAATTAATCTAATAAACATCTATGAGTAAGGACAAATTGTTCTTAGGAAATGGCTGTTCTTAGCACGTGACAAGTAATAAAGTAAAATTCACGTCTTCGACACCAAAAGACAAAAGTCATATGATTTTTGGAGACTATACCATGAGTAAGAAAATTAGTTTAAATATACTGGTAAGAATTTATAAGACCTGTGTTGTTTTACATGTTCTTTTGATGTCTTAAAATTATTACATGATGATCAGATAAATACTATGTTTGAAGATATGTGAAATTTATGTGATGTGAAATTATCATTGAAAAATCTTATTCGCATAAATTAATTCACATCATTATGAATATCATGTCTTAATTATATGCCCACATGTAATTTTATTATGAGATAATACTAGTTTATTGATTAAAACTGAATTATGTGATGGTTATTCCTTGTATCACATGTTATTAAGAGATATTAGATAAAATTAGTGCTATGTATGATATTATTTGCTAGCATGTCGTATGAATTTAATCTTGCATGGTTGGTATCGCTTTTAAGAAATCATGTTAATTTTTTTTTGATACCATCTGTATGATCATCTAAATATGTATGGTATATCAATCTGTTGATACTATTACACATAGGCATTAAGTGTCTAGCATACATTTAATGTCTCTTATTTTTTAAATGATTATTATTCTAGAAGAGAGCTAAAATTTGATGAGATAAATATGCAACTTATCCATGTTGGAAGCGCGCATTAGATTTATGTTGATAATTTCATAAATAATCATTGAGATACGCTTCATGTCTTAGTGCATTAAGATTACATGTTTTTTTATTCTATCTAAAGAAAATATATTAATTGATATCATGAAATAAAGCAAGTTAACCTAATTGAAATTATATGATTTCATGCTATATTGAAATGTTTCGATGATCTCGCTAATTGCCTCAAAATGATCCATATTAATTTTAAAAATTGTTCTTTTCATGATCCCCATTTTTTCATGTGACAGAGTGGGAGAAAATCTGATATTTTCATTCTAATATTATTGAGTGAGAGAATATGATAATAAGTCGGAGAGAAAAGAGGAGAAATCTTTTGGAAATTATATTGGAGAAATTTAATTTTTTTTATGTTTTTCACTAATAGCGCTTAAATAAGTTTAAATACTTGTTCTCAAATTTAGGTGGAGTGTGATTATATTATCTTTTTTGAAAAAATATCAAAGTTAATCATCATCACCAAAAATGGAGAGATTGTTGAATTTAATGTTTTGATAAACTATTAAACGTTGATTATTTTTTTTTATGGAACTAATGGTTTTTTTGAGTGGTTTCAGATTTATAGTTCCATAAAATTAAGAAAATGAATCAATCAAGACGAATCGTCAAGAAAAATGTAACAGGTACAAAATTGAAATGATGAAGACGTGAAGAGTTTTGAAGATATTGAAGACAATTAGGTAAAAACAGCTATTTATTTATTTACTCTTAATGCAACCCGAATCAGGATCACTCATGACACTTTAAAATGAATTAATCTTATATGTATTGTGATTAATTTAGAAGTTTAAAATGTATTTTTCAATGTGCTAAATATGTGAAATGGTTTTAGTTAAGGACCTTATTAAAAAAAAAAAAAAAAAATAGTTTTAATGCTTAAAATGACAAGTGTTCGGGTCAATTCGGTTAACCGGCGAAAAAGGTCCGTTGACTAACCAAAACAGTATGTTTTAGAAATGAAATTTGTGACCTACTGGTTTATTCGGTCAACCAACAAAATGGGTCGATCAACTGATGCGAACAATAACTGAAATGGGATGGAGGATGGACCTTTCAGTCCAATCAATCAACTGATCAGACTAGCACAATGATCAACAAATTTTTCCATTGTGACTAGTCGATCAACCGATGGAGATGAGCCAGTATACCGACTTGGTCAGTCAGAAATGTTGATGAATCTATTTTGGTCAGTCCTATTCATATTTTATGATTCCAATGGATATTTTTTTAGGGGATTTCAATTATTTTCATTAACTACTACGACATATGTGATCTCTACCTCTTTGGTCCATACATTTTAATATTCTTTTAATTAAAATGATTTAATTCTTTCCATTTCAATGAATTTTGATTTAAAAATGTTTTAAGGACCAAAATGAGATTTTTCAAGAATATCTTTAAATGAAAAAGATTTATTTTGAACATATTTAGTATATGGGATCTTGGGATATCATTATTAATAATAACATTTGAAAACTAACAGTTGGAAATCTAATTTTAGGTCTTTTATACAAACCTGCAGGATTAAGTTACAATACATTAAGAACAATCAGATTTGTGCTTTCTAAGAAAGATATTATTGCTGAGATTTATAAGTGAGATTCTATTCGAAGTTATTGGCCTAAAACGCTCGTTGTTTGTGTCACCAATTTATGTTCTGTATTGCAAAATCATGAATTCCGATAAGATCCTTCTAAGCTCCCTTTATTGCTTTATTATATTATTCATTTATTGTTTGGTTAAGGTGTTTTAGAAAAATCGTTTTTGAACTTAATTCTTGAAAATCTTTTAAACGATTTTTTATTGAAAAATCTAATTACCTACTACTTATGTGTTACCCGTAGTTTTTTTATAATCAGATTTAATTGCCTCACATTGTACCTATCGCATAATTTTTATTATAGACATTAATTAAGTATATCTGTATTGAGGTGGTAAAAACTTTCTGTAAGAATAAACATGTTATTTTTTGTAATTGCGAGTTTAAGCGGATTAGACACGTTTAGGTTGGTGTCTAATTAGGATAGCTAGGTTTCGATATTTAGCTTGAGAAAAATATTAAGATTTGATCTTGCAAAAAGATTATGTTAGTCTTTTTCCTTTGAAAAGATTAAGTTGCAATTCTTCATGTAATAAAATTAAGCGTGATTGTAAAGGTTCTTTCTAAACCTGTGAAAAGGATAAGTGAGAGAAAGATAGGTTGATTCTGAGCCTGTGAATAGAATTAGGATTGTAAAAGTTGATTCAAAACCTGTGGAAAAAAAAAATCAAGATAGTTAGATTTGATTCTAAGCTTGGACAAATAATTAGGTTAATCTTCAGCTTGTAAAAAGATTGTAAAAATTTGATTCCTACCTATGAAAGGAATCAAGAGTTTAGTGGATTACGAATCTTCATAGAACTCGGGGGGACTGGATGTAAGTTAGAGTAGCTTACCGAATCAAAATATATCGTTGTGTACTGCATTGCTATCTTTCTGTTTGTTTGGATGTGCACTTAGTTAAACACATTTCTGCTGCATAACAAGATAACATCGACTTGTGACTCAATTTTGCATGACTATAGTAACTCAAAATTTTCAAATTATCCTCGATTTTGATGTTCTGATCATATCAGATTATGGCACAATTATCCATTCTTTTCTCAAATTATGACTCATTTCTCCTGTGACTTGATAAAAATCTTGTTTTTGTCCTTTCATTATCGATTCCAAACTAAAGATATAAAATATTTTGGACCCATACGCAAATATCATCTATTGGATTGATAAAGTGCAATATAAGACAAAATAAGGATTTTTATTTACTCCCTACGGCTGGTTCATAGGCATTTAAAAAAAATGAATTTGAACAAATTCATAAAAATTTGGGAGAAAACAAAAATTCCTATATTGGCTTTGTTGGTCCAAGGGATTTGTTTTTGTGTGATTCCAAGGTATAAGCAATGAAACATAATATTTACAACTGCAATCTCTCTCTCCATTTCCAATATTATCCTAAAAAGGATTTGGGTAGCAATCTAACCTAAGATCACTATATGGGACTCACAAATTTCATTAATGTACTCTAGAAAGGCTCGGTTGCCAAATCTTCAATCCTCCGGCGTCCCAAGGTTTGAAGATTTTGTTGTTTTATTTATCCGGCCAACAGATTTGGGATCACGAGAAACAAGACAATAAAAAGTAATTGAATTCGAAAGAACATGTTATGATGAAAAGCGGAAAATTTAAGTTATGATAGCATTTGCCATACCTTGACTGCAATTTCCAGTATCAATCGGCTCTTCTCTTATGTAGGTAGTGTTGAATTGACTAAATATTTTAATACATTTCCATAAACCAAACACTACCTTTACCTTACTTCTTTCCATTCCACATACAACAAAGATAGGCTTTAACATACGGTTCGTCCATAACAGATTGATGCAATGTATAGATTCTTCGACCATTTTTCCTGCAACAAAAATCCATCATTACTAAATTATACAAGTGACACAATGAGGGTTAACAGATATAGGTGGAGCTTAGTTGACAACTTACGCTGCAAACAAAAATTAAAATCTGGGTAAATTGGCCCAAATCCCAGATCACCGGCCAGTTCATTCTCGATGGTTCAACCTCGAGAAATTCGAGTTTGGCATTCTAAAAGGGGACAAGCGGAAGGAGCTTACGTTTTAGACTAGGGGTCATCTCCAAGCATGTCTTGAAGGCAGACCATGTTATAGATGAATCCACCATGTATATTAGCAATCAATGGCCTACCATTTGTCAACTAGGATACTTGAATTGGGTATTTTGATTGTGTTAGATTCTTCAACTGATAAAGCTTCATATCGGTGAGAAACCTAGCCCTCAAATCGATTGTTTTGAATTTCCAAAAATTGGAGAGATTAGCACTTTGTGGGAGTGAAACAATTGGGGATGCCGAAATTTGTAGCATTGCTTCGAAATGTTTGGCTCTGAGGAAGATATGCATAAAGGGGTGTCCGAATTCTGATCATGGGATCAAGACTTTTGCTTGGGGTTGCCCTTATTTGGTGAAGATGAAGGTGAAGAAGCACAGAGGGTGAGCAGCAATGTGGTGGAGTGGTAGAGGGTGAGCGGGGGATCGTTGGCGGTGAATTTGGATGTTGTGGAGGAGGAGAGAGAGGCGGTGGATGCAAGTGCAAATGGTGGTGGTCGTCATGACGGTGGTCAAGAGGAGTTGAATGCTGAAAATTATACTCCAGCCAGTGGTGGTGGTGGTGGATCATTGGCTTCATCATGTTCATCGTTTTTCAAGTCAAGATGTTATGCAAGGCCTCTGTTTTAGCAAAAACCCAGACGGCAATGGTGAGAGAGAAAAAGGGGAAAGGGAAGAGGAAAAAAAAAAAAAGAAGGTAAAATTGTCTTTGTAATTTCAATAATAGGGTAATTAAGTCATTTTTTATTATTTTAACAGAATGCTAATTCATCGCTTGAGTTAAAGTAGGAGGAGATAAAGTGTAAGTTTTTAAGGTGGAAGGGGATAAAATAATACTAAGTCAAGGTAAATTGGGGTTATAAGGCACTTTACTCTAAAGGATTTAATTGAATTATTTGCAAGTTAGGCATGAGAGATATCTATATATGCTGAGCGAGGTAACGAAGTTGCATTGAAAATGTTATATGGTCCAATGGTAGTTATTTTAGGGCAAACAACAATAATAATATAAAAAATTAAAAAAAAATCCGAAATAATATCAAAATAAATATTTAGACCAATCATCAATTTTTTGAGATTTTTAAACCTTTAAATGAACTTTCTCTTTTGTTTTATTCCCAATTTTGAATTCCACATTTTTCCATGCACAGTAATACGCTCTAAAATTGTGAAACTCGATAGCTGTTATGATGTTTTCATTTATCTACCCTAAATTTTCAGAATTTACTACATATTAGAATATTTCCATTTTCAAGCATTGAGCTGTACTTTATATATTCAAACGTTATTCGTTCAGAATTTCCACATATTCTCGCTTTTGAATTCAAATTGTAATTAATTCCCATTTAAAAAAACATTTACAATTTAAAATTCCAGCTTTATTTATTCCATCTTAAAATCAACTACTCTAGCAAGTGTTGAATTCAACAAACTATTAATGTTACATTTAATATTATCAAAAACCTATATGTTTCATTATCAAAATCATGTTAAATTCAATAATTCAACCCACGACAGTTCGACCAATATTGTTACATGGATAGAGTAAAGATAGATTTTAGAATCGTTGTTGAAGCTCATGATTCGTGATTAATAATCCAGATTTGTTTCATAACCAAGTTCTTCTAAAATGATTTAAAGGCATGTTCTAAGAAAAAATAATAGACTTTGGTATTATTTTCAAGCTATACCGTGATCACTAACCTGTGTTCATTTCAAACCCACTATAGTTCAATAATTTTTTATGGCTTGTTTAAGTATTAAAATATGGACAGCATTAAATAGGTAAGTGTTCCCTATTTCAGCCGTAAATGTGAAATTACACTGCACCCTTATTTTTCAGGATCAGCTTATCCACTGCGAAGGGCAGTTCTGTCCGGTTTTGTGTAAAGGATTGGAATGTAAAATGGAAAGATAAAGAGTTTTTTTCTCTCTATTTTGGCTTTAGTTTGGGTCTTGCCACCAAGCCACCCTTTATTTTGTGCATGCTTATTTGTCGTATTCTAAACATGCAGGCCTATATACGAATAATAAGTTTAGGGCATAGATGTGATAATCACATTCTAAAGTCGTTTCTTCCAGTTCTCTGTTGTACTCTCCTCTCACATTCTAAAGTCGTTTCTTCCAGTTCTCTGTTGTACTCTCCTCTCCTCTAAAATCTACTTCTATCTTTTACTATACCGTGCTCTGGTGCTGCATCAGCAGATGCATCAGAAAGAATTGGCTAGAAACTGACTGAACTATGGAATGAAGAATCAGCAGTTACCTTCACATGAGCGCTTGGGAAAGCAGATGTACGCAGAGTTTCTTGAGTCTCATCCATCATTTTACGTCTCGGTATACTAAGTATGAAGGCTGCTTGATCAGCAGTAGCAGCCATTGAGGTTATCCTGTAACCACTCTCCCATCTCCTATGAATTCCTTCACTTGGGTATAGAAAATCAAGCTCAACAACCTGGGCATTGCAAGTCCATCAGAGAACTGAAACGTAGAAGGTCAATTAATCACCAAATGCACTTCTATACCTGTTCCGAATATCCAGAATTTCTTGACATTACCACACCCCAGCGACTGCCAGCAGTGGTCATGGATGTAACATGAAAACCTTCTTTCCATTTCTTATTAATCCACTTGAATGGAAAAGATTCACTCACTTTGTAAGATTGTTGGGTGTAAGGAGTGCCTAAACATTATAAACATATCATCAATTGAATAATAACATAAAGAATCATAAGATAGAGAATAGTCATAAATTTGGGATGACAAGGTATATGATGTCAAGAGTAATCAACAGCATTAGAGGTACAAAATGCAAGATCAGAATTGTGTGCCAACCAGATACAAAACAAACAAGACCTGGTAGTGGTACTGCTCAATCCTAATGTCAAAAAGAGTGATTTGGATCATAAAGGGAAAAAGTTTTCTTCTTAAAAGTCAAATAATAGGAATAACAACCAGTAAAACAAAGGCAATTTATCGGAAGCTACACGTGAGCCACATTCACATGCCCATTAACTGGTTAGGATAGCACCACCTTAAGCATGAAAAATGGACAAGTTGCAGTCTGCATTATAAGAAACAAATGGGTCTGATAATACAAAGACAACGAAGTCTGAAATATACACACAACTCAGCTTAGCATTAAAAAATTCTTTACCTGATCATCAATGTAGACATTCTAAATGCAATGATGATTCTAAACAATTTTGACACACACACGCATATATATATTAAGAAATTAATTGGACAAGGAATTTGGGTTGAAATAAGACATTTGATGGTGTATATTTTGGTTCTTGAGAATATTAAACCATGCTTTCCAATATAGAGAGATTTTTTACTAGAGCATTTGAGAACAAAATATTTAGAAGTTTGATTCTCATCAAAGCATTATTCTGACAAGATGGAGTAATTTCATTGCGAGGTATAGTATGAAGCAAGGAATAGCAAGTCTAATTTGGGAGTGGGATCATTTTAGAAGGTTCGGTTAAGTAAGGACTGATCTACCCAAATTTAAACACATAAGCCCAGTAAATTGATAGACCACCAATTAGGCACACCTATACACGTCGCTAGAAAGGAAACAACAATCACTAATTACCTTGATTTACGGAATATTTCGGGAAAGATATTGGGTGAGATTAGGAAAGCTCTATCAACCATAATTACCTAGTTAATAATTACCTTGTATGGGAGGAGTCTTATATGGCAATAGGTAAGGAATAAAGGGGGAGAATGGAGTGTGTAATCAAGAAGTAATTTGTATTGAGCTTTGGCTCTGGGAGAGAACCAGGTCTCTCGAATACCTGGGGTGTTTGTTTGTCTCTTTGATTTCAATAAAATTAACGTGTTTTCCCTCACAACCTGTTAATGTCTCATTACCAATAAACCTAGGGTTCATCATTTGGCATCAGAGCAGGTTCTGGGCCTATGGTGACAAAGATGGATGCTAGGGTTGAAACTATAGAAGGAACCGTGAACACAATGTAGGAGTTAAAAGCAATCAAAAAGGAGATGATGAAAATACCTAACCTGGAGCAAGGGCTCACGACATTGGCTGGAAAAATCGACCAACTCCTGAAGGTTCAGAACGAAGCGGCGTGAGAAAGTGAAGCCCAGGGTCAAAATCGAGTCAACAACGAGATTTGGGCAGACAATGTGCGCCGACGTCGGTGAGGGCACCGGACCAGGAGAGCGACGCCGTCAACGAAATCCAGGCAATCGACAAGCACGAACAATGTCACAAGGCTGTCGAACGACGTGCGAAGGTGTCGGCGAGAGTACCATAACAGTTGAATGACGCCACCGACGAGATCTGGACGATCGAAGAACGCGAGCGACGTCGCGAGGCTGCGGGATGACGCCAACAACTGCAACAAGAGCAATAGAGTAGGCGAGCGGCACTGCCGACAGCGGCCATGGCAGGGAATGGACACTAGCTGTGTGATGGGACCTCCGACCTAGAAGAATCGAACTCTCCTCCTTTGATGGAGAGAACCCCGACCGCTGGATACTAAAGGTAGAGAGATACTTTGCCTTGTATTGCTTGACCAACGCAGAGAAGCGCGAGACGGCCATCATCAGCTTTGAAAGAGAAGCTCTAGTCTGGTTTGGATGGGAGAACAAGAGAAGGTCATTCTTGAGTTGGGAGGAACTCAAATCGCAACTCCTACTGCGGTTCCGATCTCTTCCTAATGGCTCACGATATGAGGAGTTCCTGGCTCTGAGGCAAAGTGGAACAGTAAGGGACTACAAAAGAAGGGTTGAGCAATTGGCCTGAACTATAGAAGACCTCTCTGAACAAGTGTTGAAGTCCACATTCCTAAATGGACTAAGGAGTGACATTAGCGCTGAGTCAAAGGTATTTGGCCCAAATGGGCTTGAAAGTGCTATGGACCTGACAATGAAAATTGAAGCGAAAAATTTAGAGCTCAAGGGTAACCGGGCTTTAATTGGGCCCGTTTATTCATGTGGGCCGGGGCACTCTAATTATCCACCCATCAAATCTCCGGTGGGATAAAGCACTACAACAATGGAAACCATGGTTCCAACAAAGGCTCACGAAGGGGGAGGATTTCGAAGATTGACGGAGGCAGAATTGCAATATAAGCGAGATCGCGGCCTTTGTTATAAATGTGACGAAAAAAAATTCACCAGGACATCGTTGCAAGAAGCGAGAACTACAAGTGGTTTTGCTCCAAGAATATAAAGCAGAGACACAAGCGGCGAAAGATGAGGTTCAAGAAAAGGAATAAACCAAGTAAGTGGAAGTGGAGGAAGTTCAAAATCAAGTGGTAAAGGTGTCCTCAAATTCAATGGTGGGACTCACCTTGCCCAAAACGCTCAAACTGACGGGAAAGATTAGTAAACTGAAGGTGGTCGTACTTATCAATAGTGGGGCGTCACATAATTTTATTTCCAACGAGCTTGTATCAATCCTGAAGCTCCCCATCACTAATACGGATCCTTAAGGGGTGATTTTGGGAACAGGCTCAGCCACCAAAACTCAAGGGATAAGTCGAGGAGTAGGCCTAATTTTACAAGGGGTAGAGATAGTGGAGGACTTTCTACCTCTGGATCTTGGGAGTACTAACGTCATCCTGGGAATTCAATGGTTAGAGACTTTGGAGGTGACTCACATTAATTAGAAGACTCACTCTATGAAATTCAATGTCGGAAATACACCAATAAGTTTACAAGGGGATCCCTCTCTGCACAAAACACGAGTATCCCTCAAAGCCATGTTTCGCACCATTAGACATGAAAGATGTGGGTATATAGTGGAGCTTGGCGTTGTAGGGGTCGTCAAAGAAGAAAAGGCCGAAAGAAGAAAAGGCTGCCATCCCCATTGAGATCCAGGCAGTATTGGAAAATTACAAGGAAGTGTTTGAGATGCCCATGGAATTACTACCATTCCGTGGAAAGCAACATGCCATAACCTTAAAGGAAGGGACCTCAACTATCAGTGTACGCCCTTACCGTTACCCCCAGGTACAAAAGGAGGAGATTGAGCAGTTAGTATGGGAAATGTTGGAGGCTAAGATCATACAGCCCAATGTGAGCCCATTTTCAAGCCCAATCTTACTAGTAAAAAGAAAGACAGGAGCTAGAGGTTCTGTGCGGACTATCGTGCCCTGGACAAGGAGACAATGGTCGACAAATTTCCCAAACCAGTAATCGATGAGTTGCCGGATGAGTACATGGAACGACAGTGTTCTCCAAGCTTGACTTGAAGTCTGGGTACCATCAAATCCAAGTACGGCCCGAGGATGTCCCCGAGACAGCTTTTAGAACCCATGAAGGTCATTACGAGTTCTTGGTCATGTCGTTTGGGCTAACTAATGCACCCACAACATTTCAAGCACTCATAAATCAGGTCTTTCGTCCACACCTTCGTCACTTTGTGTTAGTATTTTTTGATGACATCTTAGTGTACAGTCGTAATATGGCGAAACATGCACACCACTTGGCAGTGGTCTTACAGCTTTTCACCAAGCACCGGCTATATGGCAACCACAAGAAGTGCTCCTTTGCTTGTACCCGTTTGGAATATTTGGGACATGTGATATCAAACGACAGTGTAGAGGTGGACAGTCCCAAAATACAAGTCATGCTCAAGTGGCCAGTACCGCAGTCAATTCGAGAGTTGCGAGGCTTTCTGGGATTTATGGGGTATTACCGTAAGTTTGTCAAAGGGTATGGGTCGATTGCGAGGCCTCTTACAGAGCAATTGAAGAAAGACCGCTTCGAGTGGAATACGACAGCCATGGAGGCATTCGAGGCTCTCAAAAAAGCTTTGACCAGGGTTCCTGTTTTAGCCCTCCCAAACTTCACCAAGCCATTCGTCATTGAAACCGATGCATCTGGGTATGGGTTAGGTATCGTCTTGATGCAAGAAGAACGACCTGTAGCTTACCATAGCCAAGTGCTAGGGCAACGAGCGAAGCTACGTTCGATCTATGAAAAAGAATTAAGGCTATTGTAGAAAGTTTAATGGACCTAACTCACTCTCAAAAGACGTCTTGTAAGAGGAGGATTACCCTTGGCTTTATATATAGCTCAGGATCAGGTAACACAAGCGATGTGGGATTCAACACGCCTCCTCATGCGCAGGGTGAACTTTGACAAGCCACTACGAACAAATATCAGGAAGCCCAACATCAATGTGGGATTCAACAGCTATTGTCTTAGCCATTCAATAATGGCGGCCATACCTGCTTGGGAGGAAATTGCTAGTTCGCACTGATCAACAAAGTTTGAAGCACTGATTAGAGCAGCTAATCGTGGCACCGAACTATCAAAAATGGATGGCCAAGCTACTGGGATATAACTTTGTAATTCAACATAAACCAGGTGCGAGCAACAAGGTGGTTGATGCATTGTCAAGGGTGTTGCCTCCTCCAGAGTTAAACCAGCTTGTTGGCATACATTAGCTAAATTAGGAAACATTGCATCGAAAAATTGATAGAGATGAATTTCTAACGAAAGTTAAGGGTGACTTGCAGTAGAGAAGAATGTGAGCTACAGGATTTTCCTTAGAAAATGATCGGGTTTGCTACAAAGGGCATTTGATGTTGTCCCAAAAATTCCACTCTGGTACCCTCTATCCAGAAGGAGTATCACTAATCTCCTATGGGCGGCCATTCTGGGGAAGAACGCACTTATAAGAGAATAGTCATTGATTTTTTCCAGATAGGCATGCACGGGGCCGTTTCCAAGTGGGTGCAACAGTGTGATGCATGTCAAAAAAACAAATCTATGTCCATGTCGCCGGCGAGGTTGCTACAACCCCTGGCTTTACCTAACTAGGTATGGGAGGATTTAACCATGGATTTTATAGAATGGTTGCCCAAGTCAGAAGGTATGAATACGATACTAGTGGTGGTTAACATGTTGACCAAATATGCCCACTTCTTCTCCTTGAAATACCCGTTTACAGTTCAGCCAGTGGCGAAGCTATTCTTTCGAGAAATCGTGCGCCTACATAGGATACATAACACTATCATCTCTGATCACAACAAAGTTTTTCTGAGTCGTTTTTGGAAAGAATTATTTCACCTACAGGGATCCGAATTGCGCCATAGTACAACTTATCATCCTCAAACGGATGGGCAATCTGAAGTGATGAACCGATGCTTAGAGACATATTTACAAGGTTACGTCTCGGAGAAACTGCGTGTTTGGTGCAAATGGTTAGCTTGAGCAGAATACTGGTATAATACCACGTACCATAACACTGTTAAAGAGAGAAATGAATGAGAAGGCTTAATCATTGTGTTAGGCTCTCCATCTATTTATAATAATAATTGGGGAACGTTACAAAAAACCCTAAATAATGTGGAAAACCTTAAATAGTACTGATAAGACATAATTACCCTTTTTAACACTCCCCCTCAAGCTGAAGCATATATATTGTATGCTTCTAACTTATTACAAATATATTTTATCCTTGAGCCCCCTAACGGTTTAGTGAACAAATCAGCTAATTGATCAACTGACTTTACATGTTTAGTCTCAATCTGCTTTTGCAATACTTTTTCTCGAATGAAGTGGCAATCAATTTCAATATGTTTTGTCCTCTCATGGAAGACTGAGTTGGATGCAATGTGAAGTGCTGCTTGATTATTAAATATCAGATTCATCGGTAAAGAGTGTTCGAATCCGAGTTACTACAACAAATGTTTCAACAAAGTTAACTCACAAGTAGTATGGATCATCACCCTATATTCTGATTTTGCACTTGACCGCGCCACAATTGTCTGCTTTTTACTCTTCCAAGAAACAAGATTACCTCCAACAAACACACAATACCCAGTAGTGGACTTCCTATCCGAGGGAAATCCGACCCAATCTGCATCTGTATATCCCTTAATTTGAGTGTGACCAAAGTTCTAATACAACAAACCACATCCTGGAGAACCTTTCAAATATCGAAGAATACAAATTACTGCATCCCAATGATAAGTCGTGGGATGATCCAATAACTAACTGATAACACTCATAGCAAAGGTAATACCTGGTGTAATAACTGTCAAGTAGTTTAACTTCCCAACTAACCGTTTGTATTGCGTTAAATCTGTCAATGGTACTCCTTGATCTGTCAATAGTTTGTTGTTTAGATCCATAGGTGGATCAATCAGTTTAACTCCTAACATTCTTGTTTCACTCAACAGATCGAGAACATATTTCCTCTGACACACGTAAATACCTTGACTTGATCGAGCAACTTCAATCCCCAAAAAATACTTCAATTGACCCAAATCTTTGATTTGAAACTTGCTATGCAAAAACGTTTTGAGTTCCAGAATACCCTGGTGGTCGTCTCCGGTAATCACGATGTCATCCACATACGAAATCAACAATATTCACCTGACTTTACTATGCCTATTATACACAGAGTGATCGACTCCACAACGGCGAAGACCAAATTCAGTGACCACTTCACTGAATCTCCCAAGTCATGCTCGAGGAGATTGTTTTAGTCTATAAATGGATTTCTTCAAGCGACATACCCAACTAGACTCCCCCTGAGCAATAAACCCAAGAGGTTGCTCCATGTATACTTCCTCAGTCAAATCACCATTTAAGAACGCATTTTTTATATCAAGCTGATGCAACAGCCAACGAAAGGTGACAGCCAAAGAGATGAACAAGTGGACAAAAGCAAGTCGATCAAGACCATATACCTGAGTGCAACCTTTGGCAACTAAACGAGCCTTGAGTCGATCAATTATGCCATCCAGATGAACTTTGACTGTATATACCCATTTACATCCAACTATTATTTTGTCAGGCAGAAGCGAGACGAAATCCCAAGTACCATTCTAATGTAAGGCTAGCATTTCCTCTTCCATTGTGGTCGTCCAACCAGGGTGAGTAAGAGCTTCTGTGACAGACTTTGGAATAGAAACAGAGAATAAAGAAGCAGCAAAAGAAGAATATGAAGGAGATAGGTGTGCATACGAAACAAAATTAGAAATAGGATGTTGAGTACATGTACGCTTACCCTTCCGGACAGCAATTGGTATGTCCAAGTCAGACGCGAATGGATGAATTGGAGAAGAATCTGAAGACACAGAGACGATTGGCTCAACGGCGGGAACTATGTTCTAGCGACGAGAGTATACATGTAAAGGCGGTGAACGACAACCAGACGGGACAAGTTCGGGAGCGGAAGGAGATGGTGTCGGGTCTGGGAGCCTTGGTAAAGGAAGGGTGACATCTAGATCATCCCGAGAGGATAGGCCAGAAAAGTAAAGGGGGGACTCAAAGAATGTGACATCTGCACAGATGAAAGAGTGACGTAAAGAAGGACTATAACACCAATAACCCTTTTGTGTGCGAGAATAACTAAGGAAGACACATTTTATGGCACGAGGATCTAACTTATTCTTACCAGGAGTCAACAGATGGACAAAACAGACACAATCAAAGATACAGGGAGGTAAAGCAAACCAAAGTGATCAGAAAAAAATAATAGAATGGGGGACATTTCCATTCAGGGTAGAAGACAGCATTCTATTTATCAAGAAGCAAGCTGTAAGAACTACATCTGCCCAGAAGTGTTTGGGAACATTCATCTCAAACATCAGAGTTCGAGCCACTTCTAGGAAATGTCGATTCTTACGCTCAGCGACTCCATTTTGCTACAGTGTGTGAGGACAAAAAGACTAATGCAGTATACCAGATTGTGACATAAATGAAGTAAATGGTTGAGAAAAATATTTTGTCACTACGAAGTATACGTACGGGCATATTAAATTAAGTTTTAATTTTAGCACAGAAGGCAGAGAAAATGGAGAACAATTCAAAACGATCTTTCATTAAATAGAACCATGTAACCCTAGAGAAATCATCGACAAACGTGACAAAATAACGAAAGCCAAATGTAGAGACAATAGGAGAAGAACCACAAACGTCTGAATGAACTAAACTGAAAGGACTCGATACTCAGAACTGAGCTAGGGAAGTAAATTAAGTAAGATGATATTTTCTCAACTGACTCACAATCTAAGGAGGACAAATGACGTAACCTAGGAACAAGTACCTTTAGATTGGCAAGACAGGGATGACCTAGGCGACAATGAATTTGGTGGGCATATGCAACGACAAGACAAGTAGTGGGCGGGATAACAAGTGTCTCATCATGATTGTTGAAGTAATAAAGGTCATTTTTCTCACGCCCTACGCCAATCGTCTTCTGTGTTTTCAACTTCTGGATAATAACAGAATCAGGAAAGAAGCAAACAGAACAATGAAGTTGTTGAGTAAACTTACTAATTGATATCAAATTAAAAACAAACGAGGGAATATAGAACGCAGAGAATAAAGAGAAAGATGGTGAAAGTTCTACAGTGCCAATACCATGAACAAGGACGGTGGAACCATTAGCAACAGTAACAGGGGACAATGAGGGAGATGATTGAATATGCGTAAATAGAGAAGAGGTACCTGACATGTGATCGGTGGCAGCAGAGTCTATGATCCAAGGTATAAAAGTGGAAGGATGAAAAGAAAGACATGCAGTAGGGTTACCTCGTTGAGCTAACGAAGTAATAGGGGTAGATGTCTGCTTGGACGCCTTAAACTGGAGGAACTGAACATACTCATCATCAGAAATTGTCTTGGGAGTTGAGGAATTGGATGCTAAAACGGGAGCAACTTGATTATAAGTTACCACATGAACATACTTAGGAGAACGACGAACTTCGTACCAACAAGTATCTTGGGTATGGTTTTTCTTGCCACAAAATGAGCACCGACGACGGTGACTACGACAATAGCCACCTCGGCCACCTCCAAATTCATGACTACGACGTCCCCGGTCACTTCGTTTCCCTTGATCGGTAACAATTTATACAACTTTGGACTATTGTAAGAAATTAGTCTCATTTAACTTGCAAGTTGTTAACGATTGGGGGGTAGCTGTCGACATTAGTTCTCACCAATACAACAACAAATACAAAACAACTTGACAAGGGAAACACACCAAAAACACAAATAACTGTAGGGCTTAAATAAAGAACATTATAAGCAAAACAATACTCACAACAACACTCACGAACATCCGGGACATTAGATCCAGTCCAGAATACTTTCGCAAATCTAGACAATCGAACGAACAGTAATCACGAACAATACTTTCTCATATCTGGTCCATAATACTCCCAAATCTGGACAATCTGAATAACACTCACGATCAAAACCCTTGTGTTACCATCAGATCTCGACAGAAGTAGCAGCGGCGAAGGCCCTGAGCCTTAAGTCAGAGCAATCGATGGCCGGCAAAGGTCTGGCGAGTGTCGGCGAAGCGCCGGAGATGCTCGGCGCGGTTGCGGCGAATCAGATCTGTGAAACAATGGCTGGGAGTCGCGGCGAAGGCCCTGAGTCTTAAGTCAGAGCAATCAATGGCCGACAAAGGTTCGGCAAGTGTCGGCGTACGTCGTGCTAGGGTTGTAGCGTGTTGCGGCGGCTGGGAGAAGTGGGCTAGGGTTTCGAACTGGTTTTCCCTTCTTTAGGAAAAAAAATTTAAATGATGGTTTAAATAAAACTACAGGATTAGTATCCTATAACCTGCTCTTGATACCATGTTAAAGAGATAAATGAATGAGAAGGCTTAACCATTGTGTTAGCCTCTCTATCTATTTATAATAATAATTAGAGAACGTTACAAGAAACCCTAAACAATGTGGAAAACCCTAAACAGTACTGGTAAGACATAATTACCTTTTTTAACAAACACCATTAATTGTACTCCTTTCAAAGCACTCTATGTGAGGGATCCGTCACCCCTCATCCGTTACAAAATAAGGGGTACTTTGGTCTCTTTAGTAGAGCAGCTCTTGGAAGATCGTGATGGCCAGTTAGACAAGCTCAAAATGCATCTCTTGCGCGCTCAGCAAAAGATGAAGACCATGGCCAATGCAAAGCGACGAGATGAAGAGTTTGAGGTGAAGGAGAAAGCTTTCGTGAAGTTACGACCTTATCGACAGAAATCCTTGGTAACACGGCCCAACGAAAAACTCGCTCTGCGTTTCTATGGACCATTTGACATTCTGGCTCGTGTGGGCACAGTGGCGTACAAGTTGTCCTTACCTGCCAACTCATCCGTCCACCCAGTCTTTCATGTATCCCAGCTTCGCCAAACCCATGGGGTGACCAATTCTTCTCCCCTCTTGTCACCACAATTGTTGCCTGACCTGGAATTGTTAGTCGAGCCTGCTGAAAATCTTGGAGTGCACAATCTGGACACTAGTGGTACTACTCTTATTGAAGTTCTGATCCAATAGAAAGATTTGCCACAATTTGGGGGCACTTAGGAGAAGTTTGAAACCATTCAGCAACAGTTTCCTCAGTTTCCCCTTGAGGACAAGGTGAAAGTTTGGGCGGCGAATAATGATAGACCACCAATTAGGTACACCTATGCATATCGCAAGAAAGGAAATGACAATTACTAATTACCTTGATTTACGAAATATTTCAAGAAAGATATTGGGTGAGATTAGGAAAGCTCTATCAGCCATAATTACCTAGTTAATAATTACCTTGTATAGGAGGAGTCTTATATGGTAATAGGTAGGCAATAAAAGGGGGAGAATGGAGTGTGTAGGGATATCGAGAAGTTTTTTGTATTGAGCTTTGGCTCTGGGAGAGAACTAGGTCTCTCGAATACCTTGGATGTTTGTTTCTCTCTTTGATTTCAATAAAATACACGTCTCTTCCCTCTCAACCTGTTAATTTCTCGTTACCACTAAACCTAGGGTTCATCATAAATTTCTAAGCCAAGCTATAAAAAGGAAAAAAATAATGCAGTTTATCTATAGCTAACTGAACTGGCAGGAAATTGCTAAGAAAGCCTCAACAATATGAGAGAAGCACGAGTGTTGGACACAATTCCCATGTAAGGATTAAACATGGCAACCGCATTACAGGCATGCTTAGCAATGCTTGTGTATTTTTCTTTTGTTGAATACTTGAATATACTATTATGTTGTTTTTTATACGCTGGAATGAAATGAAATGACAATAGTATTGAAATTACTATAGATATCATTCTTATGTTTGGTGATAAAAGGGACAAGAAGTGGTATTGGAATAATCATTCACATTCCAACGTTTGTTTTGCGTTGGGAATAAATTAGGAATGGAATGTACATATAAAATAAAGTCTCCGCTTGAAAACCATACATTTTTTTTAAAAAAATAGAAAATATTCGAACATAAACCAAATGAAATTCTAGAGAGAAAAAAAAAATATATATATATACCAAAAGAGAGAGAGAGAGAGAATGAGGAGGAGAAGAAGACGAGAGAGACGATAGACAAGGGCTGGGGGGGCGACGAGGGTTGAGCAGTGGTGTTACTGGTAGGGGGTGGGAGGCAGTGGTACCAACAGGGGTTGATGAGTTATTTAGACGATGAGAGAGAAAGAGAGAGAGAATCCAGGTAGGATTCAATTGAATAAAATAATCAATTGTATTATTTTTCTAATTGTACAATGAGACTACATATAGGAGTAACTATGATTGAATAAGTAAACTAACTAATGACTAATAATAACTTTCCTAATCTACATATTTGTCTTTCCCTATATACAAATAATAATAATATCGAATATTTCAACACTCTCCCTCAAGTTGGTATGAAGATATCTTCTATTTTCAGCTTGCATACTAGATAGTTGAATCTCTTCTTTGGTAATCCTTTTGTTAGAATGTCTGCGATCTGTTCGGTAGTCGGTACATATGACATACATATTTGTCCACTCTCAAGCTTTTCCTTGATGAAATGTTTGTCCACTTCCACATGTTTTGTCTGATCATGCAACACCGAATTGTGAGTAATTGCAATGGCTGATTTGTTATCACAGTAGACATTCATAGGCGCTGAATTAGATATCTTCAACTCTTCTAGTAATTTGTTAATCCATAACACTTCACAGATGCCGTAAGCCACTGATTTATATTTCGTTTTTGCGCTACTTCTAACTACGACATTATGTTTCTTGCGCTGCCATGTGACGAGGTTCCAACCAACAAAGGTACAGTAACCGGAGGTCGATCTCATGTCCGTGACGCTCCCAGCCTAGTCTGCATCTACATCCGGACGGGTATGTGATAAGTAGATTAACCGCCCTACTAGTCTTTGATATTGTTCTCGATTTATCACAGCTTCAGGTTTGGCCGGTTGTAGTTTCTCATTCAGTTCGCTTGGAGTTTCTGCAGTTTTGCACTCGAGTAACCCTGTTTCATTCAGTAGGTCGAGTACATACTTTCTTTGACTCACAAATATGCGGGATCTAGCAAATTTCATTCCAAGAAAATACTTCAACAGACCTAAGTCTTTGATTTCAAAATTATCAGCAAGTTTTCCTTTAAGTCTTCCCAACTCGTCACTATCACTTCCTGTTAAAATGATATCATCTACGTAGACAATTAAAATGATAATATTATCATCAATTGAGTGTCTATAGAACATAGTATGATCTACTTGGCTTTGTTGATAACCATGACCTTTTATAGTAGTTCTAAAGCGTTCAAACCACACTCCAAGAGACTGTTTTAGGTTGTATAGTGACTTCTTTAGCTTGCACACATTTCCTTGTCCTATCTTTCTTTCAAAGCCTGGTTGTAAACTCATGAACACTTCCTCCTCCAAGTCTCCGTTTAGAAAGGCATTTTTCACGTCTAATTGGTGTAGTGGCCAATCAAGATTCACTGCTAGGGACAATAGAACCCAAATCGAGTTTATCATAGCAACTGGAGCAAACGTTTCTTGGTAGTCTATCCCATAAGTCTGTGTGAACCCTTTAGCCACGAGCCTTGCTTTGTACCGTTCTATGCTTCCATCTGCCTTACATTTAACTGTGAATACCCACTTGCACCCGACTATATTTATATCTTTTGGCGAATCAATTATTTCCCATGTACCACTCCTTTTAAGAGCATTCATCTCTTCCAAAACTGCTAGCTTCCAACCTGGATCACCTAGTGCTTCCTCAATGTTCCTTAGAATAAACAAATTAGTAACTTTAGAAATAAAGGCTCTATAAGGTTTGAAAAGCTGTGTAGGATACATATCTAAATATCGGGTGATTGGTGCAGATTCTGACTCCTTTCCTGATGGCTATAGGAATATTGAGACCCAAATGAATACTAGAATGAGAAGGTTCATTAGGAGATAATAAAAAGATAGGATTACCTGGGTGAGAGGGTTCATTGGGAGATGGCAGAGAGATAGGATTACTCGGATCATTGCTTGGGGAGTCGGATTGACCTTGTACTAAAACGGTAGGCTGATCTGTATTCTTCTTTGTACCTCTCCGAGTATAAGTATAAACTCGCAACTCAGTACGTGATCGTGGTATTTCTTCATCTGTTCATGAGGGAATTATGCTCAGTACTAGTGTATTAGTAGAGATCATTTTTTGTTTTTCAATATTTTCATCACTTGTTTTTTACTAATTTGGAGTAAAAATTTCTAATATTGTGGCAGGGAGAGGATCATCAGTGACCCACCCTTCCATTAGATTCTCCCCCTGAAGGGGATTTTTGTCAAAGAAAGAAACATTTTCCAAAAACGCGACATCCATACTAACATGAATTTTTTTTGTTTGTAGATTGTAATACTTATACCCTTTTTGATTTGATGCATAACCGATAAAAATACATTTTTCTGCTCTAAGATAAAGTTTAAACCGAAATTGGCTAAGAATATAAACATAGGAGGTACAGCCAAATACTGAGGCAGGTCAGCTGATATCCTAGAAGCTAGAAAATGTATTTTAAAATTATCAAATGGTGTGGTGTAATTTAGAATACGTGTAGGCATGCGATTTATTAAATATGCAGCTATTAAAAGAGCATAAAAAACATAAGTACACATGTGACTTCGAGTAAGTGTTTATTTTTTCGTTCAGCGATGTCATTTTGTTGGGACGTGTCACGACATGTGGATTGATGTAGAATACTATTTGTTTTCAAAAAACAGCCTAAACATTCATTGAAATATTTTGTTTCATTATCTATGCGAAATTGGTTTTCGAGCATAATGCAAAAATCTTTAAATAAAACTTCTACATCAGATTTTGCACACATCAAATATGTCCAACATAAACGTGTGTGATCATCAATAAATATCACAAACCATCTTTTTCCGAATAGTGTTGTGATTTTTTAGGGACCCTATACATTGCTGTAAATTTAATAAAAAGGTTTGGATGCATGATATGGTTTTGAAATATAAGAAGTACGCTGACTTTTTGCAAACAAACAACTTTCATAATGAAAAGAAAAAAAATCCATATTCTTAAATAAAGTCAGAAACAAATGTTTAAAATATTGAAAATTTGGATATCCTAATCGAAGGTGCCAAAGCATGATTTTATCACAAACAGACGTTGAACTCAGATCACTGGGGCCATGTGTTGTTTTATTCCTTAAGGAGTTATCATCGAAGTAATAAACACCATCCACCAGTCTAGCACTACCAATCATCTTCCCCGAGCTCTGGTCCTCAAATAAACATTGAGATTCAGAGAACATGACATAACAATTAGAATCTCGCAATAATTTACTTACAAATAAGAGGTTACAAGTTTAGGAACATGAAGGACCGTTTTTAGATTAATAATATCTAAGATTTTTATTTGGCCTTTTCCTACAATGGGTGCGAAACTATCGTCTGCAATCATAATTCTTTCGTTACCAAAGCACGGTGAATAGGTATTGAAAAGGTGATAAAAACTTGTCATATGATCAGAAGCACTTGAATCGATAATCCAAGGTGCTGAACTTAAGAAACAAGAAAAGGCTCGAGAGTTGCTACCTATTTGAGCTAAGGGCGCATTAGGAGTACCAAATGATAGATTAGCAGTTAGCAGTTTCAGAAGTTGATTAATTTGCTCTTTGTTGAATGGAGTGGTTGCAGCTTCATGCGCAGAAGGATAGGATCGATTAGATTTTTCTCCCAACTTGTTGCTCTTCAAATTTGTCGGTTTCCCATGGATTTTCCAACATGTTTCCCGTGTATGACGGGGCTTGTTGCAGTAGTCGCACCATATACGAGGGTGTTCTTCTACTCGGCGTTGAAACCTGCTGGAGTTAGCATTAGCAGCAGCCAAAGCAGACTGGTCAATTGGAGCAGCTGTAGGACCTATAATTTGTGGCTTGTTAACGTTCCGACGGGTCTCCTCCCTTCGGACCTCCGAGAAAACCTTATTGATTGAGGGAAGAGTCGACATTGATTGAGGGAAGAAACTGACGACCAATGATTCGTCCCCTAACTTCGTGAAATTCCGGTTTCAGGCCTACAAGGAACTTAAAAAGACGATCATCATCCACCAACTTCTTATAGTGGTTATCGTCGAACATATCCTGATCTTGCCATATTCTCTTTAATGAATTGAAATACTTGGTGATACTGTCTTCGCCTTGACGAACATCACGGAGTTTTAAAATCAACTTATACTTTTGAGATTGATTTCCCAGGTCAGAATACATCTGATTGACATTGTCCCAAAGTTCCTTCGCCGTAGGGTAGCACATGTAGTTTGAGCTAATTTCTTCATCCATAGAGTTCACGAGTCATGTCATAACCATGGAGTTTTCAGCATCCCAAGTTGTATGCAGCGGATCTGTGATGGCAGGCTCCTTTGTATCACCGGTTACATATCCCATCCGTCCTTTTCCACGGATATACATTCGCACCGATTGAGACCAACGCAAGAAATTGATTCCATTCGGTCGAACAGAGGTGATCTGAATGGAGTGGGATTCAGAAAGGAAATTCTTTGGTTCAGTGAGTTGACTAGACCTTGGGGTGGATTCTGAGGTAACGTCGAACATGGTAAAGGCAAGGGAAATATCGTCAGAGGATAAGGATCGTCAGGTTAACCTTCAACAAGCTAATCTTGAGAGCCATGGGCCTGAACTGCAATCGAACTAATCTCGCGAGACAAGGCTTGAACTACAATCAAACGAATCTCGCGAGACAAGGCCTGAGTTGCACTTGAACGAACCTCGCGAGATCGATTTCGTACGAACCTCACGAGATCGATTTCGTCGGTTGTTAGGGTTCCAACGAGATTGTTGGCGGTTGTAACGGACCAACGCGAAGTCGTCGTCGGCTGTTAGGGTTCCGGCGAGCGCTATCGACGGCTTGTAGAGGACCGACGAGGCTTCGTCGTCGGTTGTAGAGGGCCACGAGTGTTCATTAGTGGCTGCAGGGGACAGGTGAGTGCTATCGATGGCTTATAGAGAACCGGCGAGGCTTCGTCATCGATTGTAGAGGGCTGCAAGTATTCGTCGGTCGTAAAGGGAGCTCGTCGTCGGCTGTAGGAGGGCCTTCGATCATCGCTTGGCTATAAGGAGCGTCGACAAAGCTTCGTCGACTATTGTAGGAGGCCAATGAAGATCGTCGACGGCTGTAAAAGGCTGGCGGCAATCGTCGATGGCTTATAGTGGCTAGCTAGGGTTTAGTTTTAGCTCTGATACCAAATTGAATAAAATAATCAATTGTATTATTTTTCTAATTGTACAATGAAACTATATATAGAAGTAATTAGGAATAAATAAGGAAACTAACTAATGACTAATAATAACTTTCCTAATCTACATATTTGACTTTCCCTATATACAAATAACAATAATATCGAATATTCCAACAGATTCTCGGCGAGAAGATGATGTAGGGGAAGAAAGAGGGGAAGGGAAGTACGAAAAATAAAATAAAAAATTAAGGGATATATGTATTTGAAATTCTAATGATAAAATAGTAATTTATTTAAATTTAATTAAATTTTCTTCCCATTCCAATGTTTGATTAGTGTTTGGTCGTGTTTTTTGGCCAATGAAGAAATAAAACATAATTTCATGTAATTAGGATTAACTAATACCAAATTTATCTTAGAATTAGTTAATCCCATATTTTATGGGATTAAGAAATCATTGGTAATTGGAATGAGATTTAATCCCATGTACCAAATATAGAAATGGAATGGTCACTGTTCGAATCCCTTGTTGAATCCTATGCACCAAACATATCGTTAGGTTGTGTTTGGGCAAGGGATTTGCAGGGATTCATTTGAGAAATTGATTTCTGAAATTTTTCCTTCGAAATGCTTTCTATCACTACTAGTAAAATTCCAAAGAATTTCAAAATACAATTGAAATGACCAAAAACGACACTTCCAAATCCTTCCAAAACAAGAAACTTTTGATGAAATGAAAATTACTGAGAGAGAAAGGGAGAAGTGTGTGGAATTAATAATTAGATATGGAGAGGAAGAAATTTTTTGATGAAATGAAAGAATTGAGAAAGAAAGAAACATGTAGAACCACACCTTCTATCATTGCTATTACCTTAAAATATGTATGCAAAATATGTTTCAAAAATGTATAATGAGCTGTCTTATACACGTGCGTGTGCGCGCGCGCGCGCGTGTGTCCCAAAAAAACTACATATAATGTATAGATTTTGTTAGTTTTAACTAACCTTTAGACATAACAACCAAGGAGCTCCCATTAGCTGCACCAGCTATTGAACTGATGTAATAATTCTTCTCCCACTGTTCCATGATCCAATCCTGATATAAAGCAAATCAGTAATGCAGAAGCGAGTACCCAGTTATACAAGAACTGAGTTAACAAAAGAGCATCAATGTACTAGGGAAGTGACCTTGTGAAGGAAAACAGGTGAAAGCTCATAAACTTGTGAACAAAACCCCGTCCCTGCATCCATGATCAGCGCCCACAGACTTGCTGCCGAAGCCACACAACTGATATATAAACCATCTTCATTACCCTTTTCCACATGCTGATGGAGCCGTGAGTCTGCAACATTGTAGTGATATCTGCAAATTCAATCAAATGTTGATAACAGTTACGTGAAGAAATTGCAAAATCTCAAAAAGTGGGCCAAAAAATAATACAGAGCCCCTAATGGTAAAAAAATATAAAAACCTCAGTTCATTAAATATGACAAACATAGTCTAGAAAAGAATGGTAAACAATTCGATAACAATTAGTTTCAATGATTTTGCAGGGGAGCAAATAAAACCAGACATAGTGATGCAATGCGGCATAGTAATGAACAAAAGTCGTGCTTCCTGATTAATACAAACGGACTACCAATCCTTTCTCCTACTAATTCAATTTCACGCCATTTTGGCAAAGATGGGAAAAAGGCAAAGGAACATTAAGAACAAATAAATTCAGCCAATTATAGCAAGTTAACAGTAATTACAGAGGGCCTATTCATAGTGCATTCATTTGAAACCATTAGAAAACAACAATCCTCTCTGCCAATTTAGAAGATGGGTGAATACATAAATATATAAATATACATATGTGTGTATACACAGATGTACTAGAAAATCATAAAGATCATTCCCATTTTCGACTTGGCCATTTACTCTTCTTCATTTCAATATTATTTATCAAATGAGCAAATAATTCACTATTATTACAAATCCCAAAGTATTATATCAAAAGTCCACATCTCTAGAACTACGACAGACTCACTATCCCCAAAAGCAGTGAAACAAGTGCTGCTTAAACCCCAAGCGACCATATAATTCTAAACTCCCTCATTACTTGACAATTTCGTACCGCCTCTACCTCTATGAATATTGTTGAATTGAAAAATAAACGGATTACAAGCCTCTTTCACAAAGATACATCTATTGGTCGACATTGACATGTCAAATCCACCAATACCCATTTCGACGTTAACTTGAAATGATGCTACTTCTAACCATCCCAATATGATCCTTTATCGTCTCTTCTTCTCTTACCTTACAGTATCTTAATCTCAATACCCACATTTTAGTGATTATATTTGGCCTTATAGATATAATCGTTGGAGTATCAAGGGTGTGTGGATCAAGCAACATATGCATTAGAAGGAGAAATTTAAACAAAACATCAATCAAGAGAGTACTAGTATCACCTAAACTTGTTTATTAGATACTATTATCAACCCACGTCAATTTTCTTCCTTTAAAGATATTTCCATTAAAGATGCTTCCATTTTTATTTAAGGACAAAATGTTGCAGAACTTTCTGTCATATCTAATGTTTTGTATGCTTCTAAATTTGTCATCTTCTTATAACGTTCTACATCATTTATTCACAAAATTCACTTATTACAGAGACATAATAATTTGGAACCTATGAAGCACGGACACGACACGACACGAACACGGCAACACCATAATTTCTCAAAAATCCCGACACGGATACGGAAGGGACACATCAATAAATAAATATATATTTCATATATATTGACCTAATCAACAAAAGATGTGTGTCATACTGTCATTAAGCAAATTCATTCAACAAAAACCATTAAGCCAATCATCATACATCTTCAAAGTTCAAACCAACATTCACATTTAAAAAACTCCCATAACCAAAAGTAAGAAGACAAACAAAAAAAAAAAATTCACTCGAGGTCGATTGATTGATTATCATCTTCACATCATCGGTGCATAAGATGGTTGACTTTCTGTCTTTCTCATTTCTCCAATTGTTAAAGACCCATTTTATAAGGTTATTTAATATCAAATTACAAGACACATCCCTTAAATAATAATATAATTACAGTAAGTTAATAATTATAATAATAATAATAATAAAAAATGACCCCGACCCCCCCCCCCAAAAAAAAGAAAAAATCACAACACGAGCTTCTGAAGTATCTGACACATTAATTTCACATATCAGTACCATCTCAAAATCTAAAATAAAAAATAAAAAAATCGGACACACCCCGACACGTGTGTCTGATATGTGTAGGTGCTTCCCATTTTAGAACATAGTGTGTGGCCAATGGTATCTATCATTAGTATACAAGTAGTGATTCCGCATTTCCACTGTATGGGATTTAAAGATAATGGTGCGTATAATATCTAACATAAGCAATCACTAGGAAGTAAGGGCACTTCAGCTAGACCAAATAAAGAGTGTGCGTACGCGCATGCATATCAGAGTTGCATTAGCAATGAAATGCACATAAGTTCACGAGGATAGTGATTTACATACCTATACGAAATGGTGTGCCAAACATATAAACACCCAAACGCATAATAGCCATGTCTATGGATGAATCTTAAGAAATTATTTTTGCTAGTATAGGCCATGTAGTTCCCTTCTTGTCGTGAGATAAATATTCTAGTAGCTATTTCATCATTTTCTTACCCTAGGAAGTAAGGGCACTTCAGCTAGACCAACTTATCAAAGTCAGGCATGGACACAATCAGGATCGTGACTAGGTTGCTTATTAAAAAAAATGTTCAAATGAATGTTTTAGTGTGCCAAATAAAATTGCCAAAACAATTCAAATAAAATTTTGGCTAAATTAAATATATTGAAGAAATAAAGAAATTAACCTAGTATAACAATACCTCCGTAAATGATAAATGTGTGTGTCAATGAAATTTAATAACTCAAAGGATAGCATTACTGGCACTCTCAAACGGTTCACTTGCATTTGAATTTGACTATTGGCCTTTCATGGGATTTGCATAGTATAATTGAAGTGCAATTGGATTTACAAGAAGTGACAAAAGAATTTCCCAATTTATCAGCAAAAAGGAAAAAAGAAAAACTAAAATGTCTGGAAATTTAGATCATTATTGTTAGACCCAAAATATTATGACAATTCTTGATATATAAATTCATATTTCATTAGTATATATAAATACTCCCTCTATCGGAAAATTCTTGCCTTGTTTGACTTTACACATAGTTTCAAATAGCGCTTGAATAATATTTATTCCTATATTTTGCCCATATTTGGAAAGCTGTAGAACAGGAGAAGTGTTTGAATTTATTTCAATTTTAAATGAGTGGTTGAGAAAATAGTTAATTTGGAAAAATTGATAAAGTTTTTTTTGTTGCAAAGGAAAATTGACAATCATTTTGGTAGATTCTAAAATGGAAAGGACAATTCTTTTGGGAAGGAATGAGTATCATCAAATATAATATCAGTACCGGTTATAAGCATTAAAATTGTAGTAAGCAAATCGTTGTGTTAACTAACGAAATAAAATCAATTAAAATCAAGACGTGGATGAAAAAGCAAAAGAAAGGTTTGAATTATAATAAATAAACTTTTAGTAGAATTATGTATACTATTAAAGGCATTAAGCAAAAAGTAAATATGTTTTGAGTGGCTAAAATAACATAATCATGGTGTAATTTTAAGTTGGAGGAAGTCCAAGGACACACAACAGACACACTTTCAAATTCGGATGTTTATGAAGTGAAACGTATTCATATACGCAAGCTCTTGGGGGAAAAAGTTCTTAGATATAGATGTTAAAATAAGGAAGATTTAGATTATAGTTATTAGACTCTAAATACATTTTTTACTTTTTTTTTTTAAGTAAGGATGTATATATAAAGGCACAAGGCAAGTCAAATCAATGTAAAGAATTGTGACTCTATCCCCACAAGGAAATCAAGAAGGGAGAAGATCCCCTAAAGGGTAGCAGGCCAATGAAGCACCAACGCAAACACAAGGAAACCTACAATCCGACCCCACAATTTAAAAGAGAGAGAGAGGACACAACAAAAAAAAAATTATGTCTTCAATGTATAATTTGAATCACAAAATAAAACAATAATTCATATACAATGTAGATCATATTAACAATTTTACAACAATAATTGAAAACAAAATTGCTTGAATTGATTACTAGCGTATTTTTCATATTGTCATAATTAATAATTTCGTTACTAACAAATAAGCCACATAACTTTCCTAATTTTTCCAAAATAATTAAGTTAAAAACAAATATCCTAAATCGGTGGACCCGTCATGTCCTACCATGTTAATTTTTAATATTAATAAATTATAATTGGACATACGTTTTCTGAGTCCAAGCCATGTCGGTGTCCTAACAAGACACTGGTAAAATTCTATTTTTTGGCTGTGCCTTGTACACAGCAGCAACCTCTGAATGACAAAAATGAACTAGTGTTGACAAAAAAAATTCCTATTTTTCTCTCATAAAAATATCGTTTCAAATGAAATACATAGTATAGTTTATAAGCATTAGAAATGTTTTCAGCAAACAATGTTGTCAATATACAAAATAAAATCATTAAAAATGAGAAATAAGTGGAAAGGAAAAACGATATTGCTTGCTACCAAAATATGATAAATGGGTTTTGCTATTTTTTTTTTCCTTCAGTAGGATAACGTATACAGATGAAGAGATTAGATGAATTGATAAGGTCCTGAGTGGCTAAAGTAGAATTTCAAAAGTGGATAAATGAAAAATCTTTAATAAACGAAGGGTCATGGTGTAATATTTAGAAGTTGAGGGGGGCAAGTGTATGCTCCCTCTGCGTGGACACATTTTAGACATGCTCTAGAATCCATGGAGTAAAATTTATTTCATAGTGATTTCTAGTTTAGTACTTTCTAAAACTAGAAATCAGTTGTGAAGCATACCATGTGCACAAAAAAGCGAAGGAAAAAAAGAATTGTATAGTTATATGTCAATACATATGCAGTCTCCTTGACTTGGGTTTTGATGTGAAAGCGTATGAAAACTAGGGGTACGTAAAAACCCGATTGACCCACGAAACCAGCCCAAAATGGCCCAAAACAGTGAGAGAATGTAATGAACCGGTTGAAATCAGCATCTGATATGGAAAATCTACACCATCAGTTCACTTGCCGGATCAGTGGAAATTGTTAGGGTGCACCCAAACCCAACCGAAGGGCTCCCCAAAATGATGCCATTTTGTACCTGCATAAATAGAAGCTTGAGTCTGAGAAACCCTAGCCAGCCTCATTCAATTTCTTTCTCCTCTCCAACCTGCACAGTCCACATCCAGACTTCCAAATGAGCCACATCAAATCGCCGTCACCGATAATTGAGGGATTTCCACCAGATTTCACATTTTTGTAGGATTGAATCCTTTAAAATATGGATTCTCTTCTTCTTCTCTTCTTTTTCAGTCAGTCAAATCCAAACTCCACCGTCACTGTCTCCAATCTTCAATTTTTTTCTTTCAAATTCCAGTGTTTCTCCTGTTTTGTTCTTCAATCTTCATCATTATTGACGAACGGAATAGCAAGCTGAAGAGGTCAAAACCATCAAAGCCCCCCATCTCATTTAAACCCAATCGGAAATGTATGTTTTTATATCTTTTTTTCCGATTACTTAATTACAATTACTTTTTACACGATTTATTTTGTCATTTCTGCATGTTTAATTTAATTTTTTCTTTGTTTAATTGTACTGAGAGATTAAAACGCCTGATGTGAACTGAGACCAATAGAGTAATTGAACTCTTTGATTTTATAAATTTGCATGCCTACTTACTTTATACACGATTTATTTTTTGCCTGCTAATTGTAATGCAACCTAAAATTAAAATTGTTAATTGACTTAATTCCATGATTCATTAGCAAATTTGTATCTGAGATTTTTTATTAGAAAATGACATGCGCAGACAGAATTCTAGTATCTAAAAAGACTAAATATATCTGAGATTTATTTAATTCCATGTTTTAGTAGCAAATCACATAGCCTTATTAGGTTCAGACTGAAACAATTGTTCCCTCATTAGCAAACCCCTAATTATTGTAATTCCATGTTCAATTTGCATTCCTCTAGCTATGAATTCTATTCCTTTTTACACTCTTTTTGTCTATATTGTTAGATACATTATGGCTGATGGTCCCAATGAAAATCCAGACAATTTTGATCTCCCACCCAAGCCCAAGAAGATAAAAAGTTCAGTAATTTGGAATAATTTTAGTCGTGTAACGCACGAACCGGATTCCAAGGATCCTCCAATGACTTCATGCAATTATTGATTTCAAGCATTCTATTGTGACAGCAAGAAACATGGAACTTATTCATTGAGAAACCATATAGTATATCGGTGTAAAAAATATACAGTTTGAGAACCTACAAGGTAGTGTTTTATATTCAATTAGTTAGGCTGCTTTTAGTTATAGTAGTAACTGCTTTCATTTGATGGATTGTTATGTTCTATATTCTAAAGTCTAATAAACTTATTGTTTTCATTGTTTCACATTTTAAGAATTTTGTATTTGTATACATAATGGATGGTGTTGATGTCGTGATGAATGAAATCGGAAATACTGGAACAAATGAACGATAATCCCATTTCTAGCAGTACAATGGATGAACTCCTATCAAAGCCTAATAAAAGAAATGTTCACTGGTTTGGGACTACTTTACTTGTCTGAAACAACCCATTCAAAAAATTCCCCTGGGATTTCTTGTAACTATTGTTCTGAAACTTACTTTTGTGACAACAAGAAATATGGAACTTTGACGATGAAAACTAACATAGAATCACAATATAAGAAAGAGTTTAAGGGAGCTACCCAAGGGTAAAAAACATTAAGGGAACAATGATATTAATTATTGTGTGAGTCAACTTGTGGCTTGGAGTTTTAGTGTGGATGCCAATAATCAAGATCAAGCACTTGCAAAAATGATAATTAGTGATGAATTACCATTCATATTTGTTGAGAATGAGGTGTTCAGAGAATTAATGCATGTTGCTCAAATGAAGTGGGTCAAAATAGAAATGTCGAACAATGGTGCTACAGATTGTATAACTCTACATAAGTGAGAAGAAAAATTAAAAAACTTGTCAAGGGGACAAAGAATATACCTTAGCACAAACAGTTGGACTTCTCTAACAAACAGTTGGACTTCTCTACAAAATCTGAATTATATTTATCTCACGACGAAACTTCACAAGAAAATATTAAATTTTTGTTTAGCTTCAAGTCACAGTAGGGAAACTATTGGTAAAGAAGTTGAATTATGTTTGCTTGACTAGGGTGTCAACAAATTTCTCACATTAGCCGTTGATAATGTAAGTTCTAACAATTGTGCAGTTAAATTCTTGAAAAAGAAGACCAAAAATAGGAACGAAATCATACTCGAGCAATATTTTTTTCACATGAGTTGTTGTGCCCATATTTTTAATCTTGTAGTTTGTGAGGGTTTGAAAGAAATGGACGAGTCAATCATAAAAATTCAAAATGTTGTGAGGTATGTTTGGATCCTCTCCATCTAGAATGGAAAATTTAAAAAAATGTGAGGATAAAGAAGGTCAAAATTCTAAAAATCAAGTTCGTCTAGATGTGCCAATTATTTTTTCGATGGAATTCAACTTATTTCATGCTATATGGGGCAATAAAAATTCCAAAAAGAATATGATCGTTTAGAGGAAGAGGATGCACAATTTCAATCACTTTATGTGGATAATGGCATTGATGATTTAGATGGGCAAGATGGGGGGAATAAGAAAGGAAAACAAGGGAGAACGACTTTGGGTCCTCCGGGATAGTGAAGATTGCCAAAAGGCAAGATCATTTGATAAGGTTTTAAAACTTTTCTACACTCAAACTTTGAAATTTTAAGGGTCTCTATTTGTAACGTCTAACATTTCTTCATGGAGCTTATAGTCATTAAAGGAGCAATAACAAATTTGTCAAAAAATGCAGACATGTTTCTCTCTTTGATGGCAAAAGGAATGCAATCTAAATTTGATAAATATTGGGAAAAATTCAATGAAATGAGTTTGTTGTTGTTGGCCGCAATGGTTCTTGATCCTTGATATAAATTGAGGTATATTAATTGGTGTTTGAGAATAAATTATGACAATCAAATTGTGCAGGAGGTAACAAAGAATGTCACAGATTCTTTAACTTGTTCATATGATTGGCATTCTTTAAATGGCACTGGTAATGTTGTTATTTGTGAAAATGTGAGTGATTCGTTAGTTGATAGTGGTATGGATGAAGAAGAGTAGGATGCTCCATCTGATAAGAAAGGCACCTTCCTTGGGAAGAAGCATATAAAAATAACCACGAAGACAAAAGGACCAAATACAACAAGTTTATCAGCTACACTTGTATCCAGCATACCTCTGCTTCATGGGTCGCCGTGCATTGTAAACTGAAATCCATTGAGTAGCAGGACTACCAAGCCGGACTTTCTTCTTTGGCTGCTCATCTTCTTCCAAATTAATATGCAATCTACCCCGCTTCTGTCCAACCTAATCATAGAGTTTACCAGGGAAGTTAATGTATTATTAATGGCATCATAGGAGAGTATTTGAAACAAAAGCCCTCCATTAGGAGTAACCTTGATTGCTCCATCAATTCTAATCGGTCTCAGCGAAGTGCATGGTTCAATAAGACTTTCAAAAAAAGATATCAATTTGGGATAATTGGGTTCCTCCTCAAATTTCATATTTGTAACAGCTTCAAGGAACTGTTTGAATGGAGCAGGACAAAAGCAACACATCAATTCTGGAGAAGTAGCCATTTTCTTTTTACAAACAAGAAAGCTTTTGTTGTCTCCCTGGTTTCCCAAAAAACAAAACCAAAGAAAGAAAATTACATTCATTATAAAAAAAACTCTAACACAATAGCATCAAATTGATAATGCAAACTCACCTGATAACCTTGCCACGGTAACCTTCCTTTTATGAGAAATATCAACGTGTATGCCAGTGACTCAAGATCATCCCTTCTGCTTCCAGTTCTCCCTAAATGAGCATGCACACTTGCATATCTTATCGTGCCCCTGCAAAAGGAAAATATTACAAATGTTTTGATAGAGCACAAGTTATTAACTTCTAAAACAAAACCAATCAGAGGTTGGGTAACAATCACAAATCAACAAATGAAAATGCACAAACCTGAATATATCAGGCCGCTGATCATAATCAACATGCTGACCAGATGACGTATCTTTCCATCTAGACGCTGAACCAGCAGCATATTAATGAAAGTAGTGATATATAAAGGCGTAAATTTTACAAAATAGATTTCAACATCAAAGAATAAAAAGAAAATAACTATAATATTCCTCGACAACAAGGTAAAGCCACGTTTAAGGGAGTATATTTAATAAAGTAGATTTAAACATCAAATTATAAAGATTTAACAATCAGTCACAAGGATATCATACCTAAACCAAGATCAATAAGATATAGCTTCTTCTCATCAACTGTTCCTGGCTGACCAAGCAAAAAATTTTCTGGCTTTACATCTCCATGCACAAACCTTGATATGTGAAAGAGAATAATAGAAAATAACAGAAGTAATTACAATAGACCAAAAATTAATTCTATAGGTTTATGGACGTGGAAAAATAGAACTTATTTGTCACTAGCACTAACCCCTTTAAGTGAAGCTTCTCAAGAATTGATATGGCCTCTACAGCAATGCAGGCCGCCATATTTGGTGACATCCTGTTGCGGGTAATAAACAATAAACAAACAAATATATTGCACAAAAAAAGGAGCATACACCAAGATTGTAAATGGTATAAAATGCAAGGAGAGAGAGAAAAGGAGTTTTTATCTTACGATTGGCCTAAAGAATTCCAAACATCCCAAAGACTGGGGCCAAGCATGTCCATGACCTGAAATATTTATTTTATTATTTCTTCAATCTCCTTAAGATAAGAGAAAAGACTTACGAATCCAGATATAAAAAGCTGTTCATTAAGTCTTACCAAAATGTAAAAATCTCCTTGGCGACCCTTGTAGTGAACCCATGGAATCCCATAGCATCCGTTAAGTGTGCTTTTTTATTACAAGGCCAATCATTAGATAATTAAACACAGCATGAGGTTTGAAAGAAAACAAAGAGATATTAACATCTAAATTTAGAAACAGTTGCTTACTTGTACACTTGCCACTCATAAGGAGGGCCGTAATTACAACCCTTACCGTTGCGGTGCTCAAACTTCAATGCAACCTAAAAAGGAATATTCCTCGTCATTTTTTGAGTGGATACAATTACATAAAACCAAATACACAATGAAGGCATGTTGAATGGTACCTCCATCGCATCCGGCCCAGTTCTTTCAGTGCCACCAGTTATCCTTCGACCAACATAGACTTGGCCAAAACCACCCTTGCCTAGTTTCTTTTCTATCTTATATACAGGAGAATTACCCACTTGTACCTGCATACAGTTACAGAAAGATTCCTTCAACAAATTCCTCTCAAAAATTCTTAACAATAAATATGACGAAATCACCTCGAAGGATTTTAACGGGTGCAATAACAGCATTATAATTGTAAGCAATATAGGCAAAAGTGTTTCCTAATATACAAAAGTTATAGTAAGTGTAATGAGCAAAAAGGAAGATACCCTCTCAGGTATGGGAGTTGTGCTTGCTTCTTCTTCAACACCCATTATCTTGTCTGCACTTCTGCCTTCCATTGCTATATCTTTATCTGCAGCACCTCCTACTCTGTTCAAAACTGTTTCTCCAGCCGCAACAGCACCAGCAACAGCTTCGGGGAAAACCTCGCAATGTGGCTCTGGGTCTAAATCTATGAACCTAATTCCCCGTCCTCTACCAGCAGCAGTTGGTCTAGCAGGTATTGCCGCTGAACGCCCTTTTCCTACAGTTGTGGCATTACAACCCCTACCTCTTCCTCCACCTCTCCTTCTGGTTCTGGTTTGGGTAGGAAGTACAAGATTTTCCACTTGGTTAATGGGTTGCGGTGCAGCCTGAAGATCCACAAGCCGTTTTGATCTCCGTGCTCCACTTCGCAATTCTGGCATCGTCAACCCATGCAAATCACATCCCACTGAATTTCCCCCATTGTATATTCAGAGGATCAATAACACATAAATACAAAAAAAGAAAAAATTATGAATGAGCAAGAAACTAAACCAAGTGGAAAAAGTGCATAAAAATCAGCTTGTTTGACCAAAAATAGACTGGAGGCTTCTGAGTTCCTAACCAATCCAAGATCATAGAAAATGCTTAGCAGTTGATGATAATTTTGGCAAAGAGCAGATATAGAGAATTAAATGCGAATGACAATCAAGTAACGTGATTTTTTCCTTGTAAGGAAGAAAATGAAACGCGACCATAGGTAGAAAAGATACATCCATTCCCTCCTCAATGTTTAACGAAGTGAAAGCTGTTTACCTTTTAAGAGCAACACAGAAATGCGAATGGAAAGTTCAATCCAACGAAATCATAAGAAATGTCTGTCATCCTACATTGAACATTACAAACAGATCGTACCACAGAAAATGCAAGACCGGAGGCAGATCGATTTAAAGATTTGATCGAGTCAGTCGATCGGTCTTAGATCTTCTCTTTTTAATGTTTTTTATTCGAATATCTTATCTGAAGAAAGTGATAGGTGGTACTTGAGTTTAAAGGCAGAATTTAGGGCTTGGAAATGGAAACTTAGATTGAGCTGGTAGGTATTCTACGGCTACCTATGCTATGCCATCCCTATCCCTGTCAATGTGTGTATCTATCGATTAACTGATCCTTAGATTTTGAACCGATTCAGCACCAGATCAACGTTTCAGGATTTAGAGATAATTTTCAGACTAGCTGGGATAATTTTAAGACTTCATTTTCATGTTTTCCAAAATTGTACGCCGTTTTAAAAAGCCAACGGGAAAAATTACCAGATCACGTGTCACTGGTTCAACCGGTTGATGAACCGCGGTTGAACTAGTAACGTCGTCATTAATATTTTTATATATATATTTATTTAAATAAAAAAATACTTTATAAAAAAAATCAATGCAAGAGTGAATAGGTTGAACCAATTCCGTTGTGTCACTATGATAAAAATAATAATATCCATTAGCTGTCAATTGACATAGATTTTCGAAAAAATATAATATATTTTACAATTCAAAATTTAATAATTATATATATAACCAACTTTTCCTTCTATTGGTTGTTCCATAAATTGAGGTGACTATAGCCCCTCGTCATTTAAAGGATCTCTCGTTCCTGAACTCCAGGCAAAGTACGGGATTCCTGAATCGATTTCTATTAGGGTTCCAAATAGAGATGAGCATCCTTACTCCTTTAAGGCAAATGAAATATGTTTTTTTTGTCTTGATGTTTAAGTATGGTCTCTGTCTCCCTTTCACTCCATCTCTTTGTGATTTATTTAATCAAATAGAAATTACTCCACCTAAATTAATGCCCAATGGCTTCCATCAAATTATGAGTGCCATAGCTCTCTCTCAACTTCACGACGTTGTCCTTACTACCGATATGGTAAGAAGTTTTTTTCTATAAAACTCAAAAAAGAAACTGGCAGTTCTATGTTTTAATCCCCTCCGAACTCCAATTTCTTAACCTCGATAAAGAAGTGGAAAAATTATTACTTATTCTTTAGCGGTGGTTGGGAGTTCTCCCTAGAAGAGGAATAGTTAACCCCAGTAATTCTAAGGCATTTGAATATGCCAAGTAATATTTTTTGCCTTTGTGATATTTTCTTCTTAATCTTGCTTGATTGTCAAATATTGATTATTTGTTGTGTGAATGGGTGACGAATCCTGCAAGAGTATCCTCCGTAGTCGAGGAATCGCTGAGTCGGAAGTCATCTCACCAGTCGGAAGATGAAACGTATGAGTCTCCTAACGCCATCTCTCAACCAATGCGGTAATCAATGCGTGGTCTAACTGCTTCTTCCTTACCCGAAAAGCTCCATACAGCCCGGCGGCTTGTATCAACTGTACCACTCAACCGGGTACATGTTCCATCCATTGGCCTGGAAACCGTCCCGCTCCAAAGCAGTCAATCCAAGAAGAATGCTGAAATAAAAACTAAAAGACGATCAATTTAAAAAATACAAACACAAAAAAAAATATTAATTGAATACAATGCTGAAATATTTATTTAGTACAACCTGCACTCCGTGTTCTTCCCAAACTACTATAGATCTGTGGTCTTTTTGCAAATAAAGCAATCACTGATCCACAGGCCTAGGCTCAGCCATAACTGCAAGAATCCAAAAAAAAATTAGGGTGTCTACGCCTTGTCCAAAATTTAATTTATATTTTTCATTGTAATTCTCATTTTTTTATTTTTTTTATTTTTTTTTTATTTTTTTTTTTTTTTTCGTTTACATTTCTAATAAAAAATCTGAAACTAGTTTAAAAAATGTTAGTCTGAAACAAAAATTTCATGAACTAGTACTATATGAAATAAATATTATGTTTATCAACTAAATGACAATATAATACAACACAATATGAATGTTGTTACAACCATAAACTAAATTAAAAATAAAAATTGTTGTCTCCATTACAATGAAATAAACTAATTAATTGAGAATACATAATGGGCTCGAGATGGACAAGTCCGCCTATCATGGCCAATTTGAGAACACAACTCACACCGATTTGTCATTGTCCGCTGCGACACATCCATATTGTTTTGAATGCGAGTAGATTTTGGTCGCCCGCGCTTCACAACTCGAAGCCTATTCTTGTTTGGAAGAAGGATCAGAAAATTAATCATCGGCTAATAGTCCTCGTAAATGATCGGTTCAAATGATGACTCTCAAACTTTCAGCAAATTCGCTATTGTATACGCGGGAACGATGTAGTGAAACGCATCTATGCCACAATACTCAATCGCCACAAGCATATGTGAGCATGGATATCTGAAAACTTTATATTTTTCACAATTACAATCAGGGTTATCCCCTAAAGTAACTTTATGTGTAACAATACCACCGGCTAAAGTTTTTCTCGTTTTCACGTGGTAACATGCATTCTCCCTATTATTGAATATATTTATACATAAGATTAGATGATAAGTTGAATCGTTTGTATTATAAACATTAAAAAAAGAAAAAGTAATTAATAAATTGCAAGTTAAAAAATCTTATCGATTAAATAATTGGATGTCATATGTTTTGGACTTGGCTTGAGATTTCTGATTTTTCTCAACGACGTGTTTTACGTATTCCAAATCCATAACCATGTCCTTTAGAGCTTCCTATCGATCGAGATCAAAGTATTTCACCAACCTGTAGAAAGTTATCGAAACGGTTGTTATAATTGGGACATTCCTTGTACCTTTCAAATAGTTGTTGAATGCTTTGGCATAGTTGGTCATCAACAAACTCCAACGTTTACCATCATCGTGTGTCCTAATCTATTTTTCTTTGGTTACGTTATCCAACCATGTATACGCCCCCGCTTTTATTTTTTTGATCTCTTCCATGATGGCGTTGTACTTTCGAACTTATATCGCAACACCTACATTCTAAGCAAGATCTTTTAGTTGATTTTTAAATATATTGTTGAAATTGCTGCAAAGGTGTTGATGAGTGGTTTATTTACCAACAAATTAAGTACTTTTAGATTCAAATATTTGTGTATTTTCAAGCACTTTTGTTAGTTTAATGTGTTTTTGTATTGTTTTTTTAGGTTTTTGAATAAATGCGTGAATAGAGGCAAAGTCGGTACAGATACAGTAACTTCAAGGTCATTTTGTACAATGATAAGACTTTATTTTGGAAAAACTCGAAGCATGGAAGTTGTATATTTTTGTCTTAGCTTTCCATAGGTTTTTGAATCACCTCTATCCGAGTTTGAACAAGAAAGTTACAACCAAAATACCAAAGAGTGTCACTGCTACAGCGGTAACACCAACGCTGCGGCGGTCAAACAGCAGAGAGTTAATAAACTCTCTGCATTTCCACCACCGCGGTGGTCAAACTGCTGACAAAACAGATATTTTGAGATATTTTAGGATATTTTGAGATATTTTGATTTCTATAAATATCGTCCCTATTCTCCCCAAACAAGAGGTTGACGTTTTGGGAGTCTTGAGAGCTCCAAGGCCATTCGACCAATAGAAGATCACCACGTGAAGAAGGAGGAAGGGTTCTCAGAGTGGTTTTAGAGACGAATATTTGGATAACAGCTAAGTCTCTGCGTTTCTCTCTTCAATTCTTAGTTGGTTGAATGTTTGTATATGTTTAGCTTGTTTTTAGTTGTATTTAGGGTTACGACCATATGTAGCTAAACATATATTGTCTAGGGCTTGATGCAATTCACGAAAATGTCGTTTATATAAAATCTATGTTTCGTTAATGGTTGTTCATGTTTATCCGATTGTGTTTGTTGTTTCTTCTTATTTATTATGCTTGTTATGATATACTGAGAATATGGGGTTTGACACTCAGGAAAGGTAACCCCGGATTCGGACTCGGGTTTAAACACAACGCGATGATCTAATAACCCAGGAGGAAAAAAATTGTTTGGCCGTTAGATGATATTCAAAACTTGCACATTATTATTTTTAGTGTTTTTCATTTTTCATTTTTAATTTTTAATTTCGTAAATTAGTTGTTATATTTTCTTGTATTGTGTGGGTATTTTGCTCGAGGACTAGCAAAATTCCAAGTTTGGGGATTTTTAATAGGTGTAATTTACTTATCTATTTCCAAACCGAACCTGTTAGTTTTCAGGTATGTTTATTATGTTTTAACGCATTTTTATGTGTTTTTGTCTAAATTAGGTGTTTAGAGTGAAAAGAGATGAAAACGGATCATAAACGATCAAATCGGATTAAGAGTGGTGGAAGAACGGTGGGAAAACAAGCAAAATGACAAAATTCATAATCTGCAGCCCACCGCCGAGACGATCAAGATGCAGAGAAGGCCCTAAAGTCTCTAAAAACCCACCGCTGCAGCGATGAGATCCACCGCCGTGGCAGTGAAACAACAGAATGACTCTACACCCACCGCCACATCTACCACCACGACTGTGACTACAGTCAACATACCCACCGTCGTGGCGGTGAACTCACCACTGCGGTGGTCACTCTGCACAGATTTTATATATTTTACTTCATATATCTTCCTCCCTCCTCTCAATTCGGCCAAAAGAGACCCCTTAGGGTTTATAATATTTTGAGAGTGTTTTGGGGAATACTCAACCAATTCCGAATGAGAAGAGTACATTGCGAAGAAGGAGAAGCAATCGTTGAATGGTTTTAGCACCAAATATTCGGACAACGGCTAAGTTTCTTTTGTTTCTCTCTTTAATTTCTTAACTTCGGTAGTTTGTTGAGCATGTTTAACTCATTTTTCATTGTATAAATGGTTATGGCCATCAGCTAAACGAATTTTGTCTAGGGATTAATAATATTTATGAAAATGTTGTTTATTTGAGTTGTATTTCGTTAATGGTTGTTCTTCGTTATTCGATTGTGTTTACTATTATTCTTTGATTATATGCTTGTTTAGATATATAGAGAATACGGGGTTTGACACTCGGGAGAGGTAACCCTGAATTTGGTTTAGGGTAAACACAATGCGACGATCTAATAACCTGGGAGAGAGTTAGAAAATGTGCAATCCATGATGTTGGGGCAAGACTCATGTGACCTGGTGTCGTTAAGATGTTGAGGGGGACTTCTTCATTGATGCGAAGTCGCATATTCACTCATTTTACACTTGGGAGAGGTGGTGAGTGAGTTTACGATATAGAGATTGTCGGATAGGTTGAACACCATTATTGTAAACTAAACGAAACCAAACACGTTTTTGTAAACGAAGTTAATCCCTTGATAATCTTTTCCCGTAAACATCTCATATTAGTATTATAGTAAAATTAGTATTTTAGTATTAGTATATTTAATTTTACACACATTTTTTATCGCCTAGATAAAATTAGGTTATGATAATTACGGTACTCGACAATAATCTCAACCAATCCCTATGGACATGATAACCCTTACTCTTCCCATCTATACTAAAACTTGACCCGTATACTTATGGTAAAAGTGGCGACGTAATATTCCACCATCAAGTTTTTGGCGTTGTTGTCGGGGATTGTGTTTTAGATTATTGTTGATATTGTAAGTAAATGACCTGATTTTAATTTAGGCATTTCTTTTGTGTATAATTTTTTTGTTTGTAGTTTTGTTTTTATTTTCCCTATAGGGTACTTAGAGATGTTAAATCAACAGGTACTTATGCAATTCTTTCAACGAGACTCCGAGCCATTTTATTATGCTTGAGATTGTTACAACGAGTTGTTACTCCGATTCCCAAATCATGGTTTCCCGAGGGAGTGTCAACTATTGAATTTTCTCGACGGGTTACAAGCCGCAACCAGAACATGGGTGGAAGGAGGAAATGGTACCTCCTCTTTCTACGACCTAACCGGGGACGAAGCCCTTTGGTCGTTGGAGGAATTGGCGGACTTCGATTATCAAAATTGGAATTATTCACCAAGTCACCAAAGCTTGGGGGATTTTTCCAACACCACGACACCATGGATTGACACTCCAATTCAAGATGTAGAGTCTTCCCCTAACCTAGAAGAAGTGTTCACCACAGTTATGGGGAAAACTCAGAGATTTTTTAGGAAAACGCATGATCGACTCAACGAGCACGAGGATCGTCTTGATTATATTGAGACAGTCTGCGCCAATATCAATGAGACTGTAACGTCTCTACAGACGCAAATCAGTAAGCTTATCTACTTTGTTGAGGTCGAATCAAACGCAGTGGCACTAAGGGGCGAACAAATCACATCCGAATGTGAAAGTCACCGTGAGGAACCGAATGCAAATAGAAGGCACTTGGGTGAGACCAACGACGATCATGCTAAAAAAGAGAGAACCCAAGTGTGGATTGGCGATGGAGATTCATATATTAATCATTGTGAGTTTTCACCGTTTGAATTCCAGTTGGTGATGCCGCACTCGATCCAAGACGATTGCATCTACGAGGATCTAATGTGGCTCAACTATCCTATTCCGTTTCCAGCTCAGTACATTCAAGGTCTCTAAGCGCAAAATTCAAAGAAGAATCGAGTTGAAAGATTGAGCCATACATTGCAACATCTCCCCAGTTTTGAGGGCGTTCTGAATCAAGACCCATACGTAGTGTTGTTTGACACGTACTACGGGTAAAAGTTGCTCTTTGATGAGCCCTTCGCCGTGTCAATCCGATGACCTTAAATCAGGCGCTTCTTGGGAGGCAACCCAAGTCAAAAATAAATTAGATCCGTCACTGCCGACTTGATTTGAAGGCAAGATTCTCTCGCCTCCCAGGTATGTGTTCTAAATCTCCTTCATCAGTATGCTTTATTTCATATGTTAAGATTGATGATTGGGATATTCTGAACACTAACTGTTTTCAGTTTGGCGATGATGTGTAGCATGTAGTATTTTACTATGTTTTAATGTTGTTTAGTTTATTGTTTGCATGTTTGTTTATGATTAGTTTGTTTAGGTTAGTTGTTGTTATGTGTTGAGTTTTGACTTCATTTGGGCCATTACCCGATGATGAGTCTGTCCACTGATTGTTTATTGAGGTCAAGCATAAAGCTCATTCACGTGTGTTCTGTGTGCTTGACATATCATTTTAGTAAAAGTTATTGTAGATCCTACTTGCACGAGCACGTAAACTCAATGTATAACTATCCAATCAATTTGAAAACAATTATTCGTTAGCCAAGTTCATGACTATAGGGATTTCAGAACCTGATTTTGGGGAAATTCAAGGCGAAATCCTAGGCGAAGAGTTCAAGAGATATGATTTAGGCCTTCATTTTGATCGCTTGAGCCTTTTAAGCCTACCATGTTATATGTTTATCCCTCGTTACCCTATCAAAGCTGGAAAACCGTTTCAATTCTGAACACATAACAAATACCCCGGCCGATAAAACTTCTTTCCAAACCTATATCGCTGAGCCAAAGGCACAATTTAAGTGAATCAAGTTAGCATTCGTTATGCTACTTGAAGAGAGCGGTTGGGTTTAGGGCAAACTTTTAAATTGGTTCAGTATTCGAGTACTCGCTTGTCGTTTTTCGTTCATAGTTCACACACACTTTAAATTGTAATAATCAAATAAATTTGAGGGTGTGGTATGTTGAAAAAAAAAAAAAAAAACCATATGTAAATATAGTTTAATTTCCGTTTCTTTTGACAAGTGAGTACGTCGATCTTAAATGTATTTTTAGAGTTATTTCGAATTAATCTATGGGGGTTCGAGTGTGAGTGTGGGAAGTATTGAGCCTTGGATAACGTTAAGTTAACGACGTTAACCCGTTTTATATTCCCGATATACCCTTGGCCAAATGTTTCAAACCGAACTAAGTTCTATTGATCTTTTTGAACTTCCAAGCCTACATTAGTAGAGAGTGGAACCCAATCAGGCGTATGGATATCCTAGTTCTTTACGGTCTAAGTCGTGAGTTTCGTTGGTGGATAATCCAATTCGGTCATTGGATAGTTGTATTATTGAGTTTCACACATACACGTTGAAAGGATCTAGAATGGAGTTTACCATTATTTGAATGTCGAAATTCTAGAACATCACATGCATTTTACTTCTAAACTCGATATGATTGGGGGTTGTTGAAGGAAAAATATTTTGGTCGATAGTTGAATTTAAAACTCACATGTTGTTATGTTTAGATTATTTGTGTTTAGGTTGTTTATGTCTTTTTAGTTTTTGTGTTAGTTATTTCGTTGTATTTTTTTATTTTAGTGTGAGTGTTTTTGCTTGAGGACAAGCAAACGTTTGAGTTTGGGGGTATTTGATAAGTAGTTTATTTACCAACAAATCAAGTACTTTTAGATTCAAATATTTGTGTGTTTTCAATCACTTTTGTTAGTTTAATGCGTTTCTGTATTGTTTTTTAGGTTTTTGAATAAATGGGTGAAAAGAGGTAAAGTTGGTACAGATGCAGTAACTTCAAGGCCATTTTGGACAATTATTCGACTCGATTTTAGAAAAACTCAAAACATGTAAGTTGTATATCGTTGTCTTATCTTTTCATAAGTTTTTGAATCACCTCAATCGAAGTTCGGAAGAGAAAGTTACAGCCAAAACACTAAAGGATGTCACAGCCGCAACGGTGACACCACCTCCGCGGCGATCAAACAACAGAGAGTTGCTAAACTCTTTGCATTTACACCGCCACAGCGGTCAGACTGCCAATAAAACAAATATTTTGAGATATTTTAAGATATTTCGAGATATTTTGATTCCTATAAATATCGTCCATATTCTCCCCAAACAAGAAATTTACGTTTTTGGGAGTCTTAAGAGCTCCAAGGCCATTCAACCAATAGAATATCACGTTGTGAAGAAGGAGGAAGCATTCTCGGAGTGGTTTTAGCGAAATTTTTTTGGATAATGGCTGGTCTCCTCATTTCTATCTTTCTCTCTTAGATTGGTTGTATGTTTAAATATGTTTAGCTCATTTCTAATTGTATTTAGGGCTATGGCTATGTTTAGCTAAACATATATTGTCTAGGGCTTGATTGACTTCATGTAAACATCGTTTATATAAAATCTATGTTTTGTTAATGGTTGTTCGTGTTTATCCGATTGTGTTTGCCATAATTCCATGTTTATATGCTTGTTTAGATATACTGAGAATACAAGGTTTGAAACTCGGGAGAGGTAACCCCAGATTCGGACTAGGGTTTAAACATAACATGACGATCTAATAACCCGGGAGGGAGTTAGAAAATGTGCAATCCATGACGTTGGGGCAAGACTCATGTGACCAAGTATCGTATAGACGTTGAGGGGGACTTCTTCGTTGACGCGAAATCACATATTCATTCAGTTTACACTCGGGAGAGGTAGTGAATGAGATTTCGATACAGATATTATCGGATAAGATGAATGCCATTAATGTAAACTAGATAGAAACGAACACATTTAAGTGAACGAAGTTAATCCCTAGGCAATAATTTCACATAAACGTCATGCCACTATATTAGTATAATTAGATTAATTAACTTAGTATTAGTATTAATTAATTATAAACCATTTTTTATTGCTTAGATAAAGTTAGGTTATGATAATTGCTGTAGTCGACGATAATCTTAACCAATCCCTATGGATACGACAACCCTTACTCTTTCCACTTTACTAAAACTTGATCCGTACACTTGCGGTGAAAGTAGCGACGAATCTACATGCTACCAGGTGCCGCAGACAAAATCGATGATACCGAGCGGGCTCATTCGGTTGATTAAACCATAAAGTTCTGACCATACTCATAATACCTGTGTATCTATCAAATATTAACGTGACCTCCGGATGATCTTTAACAATATAGCGCTCCAGCATAGAAATAAGCCAGGACCAATAGCGGTGGTCCTCTGTCGGTACAACCGCGAACGCTAAAGAATAACATTTATTGGATGGTGTCATCCCAATGACTATCAAGATATTTCTCTCGTACTTACCATATAGATGGGTCCCGTCAATCGTGAGGATATGCCGATAATATTTCCATCCGACCATAGAAGGTTGGAATGTCCAAAAGACCATGTCGAATGTTGAATAGCCAGGTTGAGCGGTTGAAATGATACTCCATTCGACAATCGTCCCAGGATTAAAGTGCTGCAACGCCGACATGAACTTCGACAACTTCCGATACGATTTGTCTCAGTCGCTAAACAAGGTCTCGATGGTTTTGGATCTAGCCAACCAGACATTTCGATAGGAGATGGTGAATCCCCGAGACTCTTTCATGGAAGAAACGATGACGCCCATCTTCACTTCCAGATTCTCTTCGACTTGTCCAAGTATTATGTAAAAAATGACACCCGAATCCAAGTTTCCGTGATCCAAGGCCGTATGATTGTAGAAACACGTGTACGGCCCATTGTACTATGTAATCTGGAACATTTTGTGACTCTTTTTCAGAGCCGCCCGCATCCTCCACCAGCAACAGTGCTTGCATTTAATCGATTAAACTTTAGGATGCGTCTCCGCCACTCAAAACTCTTTATTTTTCATAACATGGTAATACTTCATGGCATTCTGGACATGTTTATTGTCCTTAAAGACCATGCCGCTACAAAATTCGTCCATTTTTGGGTTCCAGAATTTCTTCCGCAACTTTGGCTCATACTTTGCCATGTCATCATCATCACCCCATTCCAACTCATTATAGAATGAAGGAACCCTGTGCAACGACAACTGTTCACTCCCTTACTAGCTCGGCTCGACATTCATATTTCCATCTCCCTATCTACCATTCTCTTCTTCAACGCAACAACATCTTCTAAATCTATATGTTCGCCGTTATGGAAACTATCAACTATAATTGGCCCACTCTCCACGTTCCCATTATACCTACCACATTTATTGTCGTGCGATGGATTAATTGGAGAATAATGGTAATGTGGATCGGTAGAACTGGTGCCTGTGTCATGGTCAATCACTATATGGGGATGATATTTTTCCGGAATACAGGGCGATCGGTGAGTGTAACTGGATTGAACAACTTGGGGATCAAACATAGGAATGTTATATGAAGAAAATTGTTTGGATAATGCGGTAACATGAGGATTGAAACTCTAACTTAAAAATTGGGTAAAAGGACCAGGTTAGTAAAAAAATATTGGAGCGTGATTGAAAGCTCGCTCTACCTCGACATATCCCTCAACACCAAGCAGCGAGGGCACCTTAAGAGGTAACTAAAGCACATGGTCCAATGCTGCGTATTATCAACGATTAAAAACAACATGTGTCTATAATTCCACGGCCCAATAGTAGCTATCGACAACCTACACTTTAACTTCAAAGTTCCATAAACTCCATCTTCAAGGATATAAGGTCGTAACATTACAATCAATTTGTTTAACGTAATCCTCCGACAAACATTCAAGGATTTAACCGCAGATATACTATATGATACCCCAAACTCAGTTCCTTCCAATATCTTTCCACCCCAATACAAATATAATGTAACGTATTCCATTTCAAACAACTACAATGTCACAAATCAAAACAAAACAAAGAAAATATTATTATCATTATCATTAAAAAAAATTGAAATTATCCAATTGTTTCTCAATAAATACTATTGAAATTAATTGTCATTCATTAAATCTTAAGTTATATATACACAATTACTTATTAAAATGCACTTTTTAGTCTTCACTTGATTTGTGAAGTATATAAAAAGTAAAGAATGACAAGTTATCGACATGAAGAAAAACAAAATCACGAGTCAATTTTTTTTCCTAGTGGTTTCCAGTGGTGTTTGTGGGGCCATTCGTTTTCCTAATTATTTTATTGATATAAACAAGGTTAAACCACCATTTGTCATAAATGACAACAAATCTAATTCGATTTGATCAAGAAGATTGAATGGCTTGAATTATGGGAAAATAGCCTAAAACTAATAAGTTCATTATCTAAACCATTAGTTGAATCCAAAGAACCAAATCAGAGATTTAAAAACTAAACTCAACTAACACTAGAGAAATATCAAGAAAAACCATGATGGCGACTCAATTATTATCTCCAAGTACTAATGTAGTTGAATGCAACTCATGATATCAACAACTAACTATAGGGCTGAATTTAACTACAAAATTCAACCACTTAAACACACATGGGTTGAAAATGACTAACTTATTGAAAATTAACGAAACACGTGTTGAAATCAAATCTGAATAGCAACAACAATTTTCTCACAACTAAAAAAAAAAATAATTTGAAATCTATAACAAAATTCCACCACTTAAACACACAACTTTGGGTTGAAAACGACTAACTTATTGAAAATTAACGAAACACGTGTTGAAATCAAATCTGAATAGCAACAACAATTTTTTCACAACTAAAATAAAATAAAATTGAAATCTATAATCTTGATTATTTTTTAAAAATAATATAAAACCTATATTCTAAACTTTTCTACATAAAACCGAGATGTTCAAATTTTTCTACATAAAACGAGATCTAAAACCTAGATCTGCACAAATAAAAAACAAAATCTAACTACTAATTCCCAATGTGTGTCCAAACCAAAAATCCAAAATAGTAAAAACAAGATCTAATCAATCTACACATATGAAAATTGAAATCTATTCCACGTTTTTAATTCATAAAATTCTATACCCTAAACACGAGTACAAACACAAATTCATACACAAACACAAACCTAAATAACTAGTATTTAAAGGTGGCATTTTTTCTTGAGTTTTTTAATCAAAACCGAGAGCAAACAATTGCTAATGAGCACACAAAATACACAACATTATAACACAAATATAAAACTGAGGCCAAATAATTGCTAATGAGCAAACAATACTCCATTTTTCTTCAACTTGAGAACAAAATGCACAACATTATAATATTTGCAAACTAAAAGAGATGAAATTGAAAGTAAACAAACCCAGGAAAAAATAATATTTGCAAAAAAAAAGCTCTCACCTCAACGATGGTGGTTGGAGGTGACGACGTTTGGTGGCAACGCAAAGGAGGAGAAGACAGAAGAAGAGGCAACGATGAAGGAGAAGAGAGAAAATGGCGACAATGACGATGATGCACAAGGAAAAAGTCGGCGACGAGAAGGAGAGGTGGCAGACAAAGTTTTTGCTGAAGAAGGAGATGAAAATGAAATGAAATGAGGTTTGTGGGCTAGGGTTTGTTGGACAAAAAATGAAATATGGAATTGCTTTTCTCTTTGAGAAACGCAAGTCCAAACTGCATTAACGGCCAAAAAAAATTTGATTTTTTTTTGTGGGAAACGCATTCATGTTTTGGATTTCTTGTCAGAAATGCAATCGTGATTGCGTTTTCATAAGAAACGCAAATCGTGATTGCGTTTTCACCAAACATATAAACGCAACACTGATATGCATTTTTTTGGTGAAAAACGCTGAAGAAATCTGTGTTTTTCATAAAAACACAGATCTCTTCTACGTTTTATAAGGGATTGGTAAATAAGTTCAGAATCATCATTTTTTAGATTTTTTTTAATTTATAATTTTTCGGTAAAGAACTCTTTAAAATTTATATTATTTTCATTTTTATAGTAAATCATTTTATATTTTAGACCCTCTAATTTATGGTATGTGGTATGGCGTGTTTGACTGATGCTTCGTCTTATTCCAGGGGATGTGTGCATAGAAATTTTAATGTTTTAGACACTTTTGGTTCAATTAAAGGCTAGTTTTTGGATTTTTCTTGACATTAAAAGTGAAAAAAAAATAAAGAAAGTAAACTATCCAAAATATTATTGGAACGTTCAATTTTGAAAAATAAAATGTTTTTGACTGTCAATTTGACAAAATTGGTGAAAACAAGAGTTTTTGAGGTTAAAACACAAAGTAAGTGTACTTGGTGAATATTTTTAAAATCAAAGGGTGAAAACCGAAATTAAACATATTAAAAATGATATCCATTAGAAAACCAGTTTTAATTTTATCATTTTCATCCCAAAATAATTTTTAAAAATTTCAATTTTTGACCCAAACTTTTATTTATATCGGGTTTTAATTAGGGGTGGTTATGGGTCCGGAGGCCCGCCCAAGCCTTATTTTTTTAGGGCTTGTGCTTGGTGTTTGAGCCTAGGGGTCGGGCTAGGGCTCAAAGACTAAGGCTCGTTCATTTTTAGGGCTGGGCTAGGGCTTAGTCATTTTTGTTTAGGGGCGGCCTGGCTCGAGTTTTTTTTTTTTTTTTTTAATTATATATATATATATATATCATGATTATAATACCACTTCATATAATTCATAATGAAGTGGAAAACAGGCTGTCAATTTACCCTTGTTCACTTCATTTGAAACCTCTCTCTTAAGATAACCCTAGTGGAAAACATCATGTTAATTGTTAAGATAATGTTAAACCTAAGTCCTAACGTTCCAAATGCTTCCTCCCTCCCTACCAGACCTCTACCTACCCTAGCCTTGCATCGCTGTTGCCATCGATGGCTGATTCGCCATCTTCGATCGTTGTCTCGCCATATTCGATCTCTCAGTCACTCGTCGCCGTCGGTTACTCAGTCATTGCTCCGTGCGTCGTCGTTGATCGTTGTTGCCGTTCGTTACCTTTGGTTGCCGTGACAGAGTTTTGGTAAGTGGTTAGTTTGGTTTGTGTTCTCAGTTTCTGTTCGTTGGTCATTGTTGTGATTTCTATTCATCGTTATCTTTGGTGAAATTGATTCGAATCTATAAAACTTTGTTGCTCATTTGTGTGTTTTAGGTTCCAACACTGAAAGAAATCTAAAATCCAGATATACTAGGTTCATCCATTGGATTTAGAAATCTACACTTCCAATTTAAGCTTCGATATAAAGTTTGCTTTACACTTTTAGGGCTTATATATACTCATCTAGAATCAATTTTTAGGAATTTGTTTTTGGGGGATTTTAGGGTTAATTAGACCTTTTATTGATTATTTTTAAAATTATATAAAAACAATTATAAGGTCGGGCCTGGGCTTGATTTTTTTACCTAGGGCCTGGCTTGGGAATGAAAATAGGGCCCGATCATAGGGCTCGTGCCTAGAAAATTCTTGTAATACCTTAGGCAAAGCTCGGGCCGGCCCGACCCATGACTACCCCTAAATTTGATCAAAATTGTTGATTTTTTAATTTTTCTTGTTTTCAAGCATTATACTGAATTTATACATGAAATCTAAGGTGGAAATTTATTCCTTTAAACATTGGATTAAAGTTTGTCCAAATTTTCACTTTAGACCCAAATTTTTTATTAAGTAAAAAAGAGTGTAGGATAAAATATGGTGTCTACAGCTGCCCCTGTTTGTCATGCGAGTTTTTTGGTAATGACAAAGACAAGAGACACACACCATTTTACTCTGTGGAAAAAACGAAAGGAAAATGGACCTACCCTAGATTAGTCTAGGTGGGTATTTTATAGGGAAGGAAATGAAAATAATGTTTTTTAGGATAACTTGAAAATCATTGGTGGTAGATAAAATGGCGCCCCAGGGTAGCCTAGAACTATCGAAAACAAGTAAAAATATAACGACCCGGTTTTCCAGGGCCGCCACTCCGTTTCTCCCTTTTTATTTTTACAGAGAAGCAGAACTAAAAGACAAACAACTCCATTGCCACACTTCGCTGCGCCAATATGATAAAAAATAATAAGTGGCATGACTTCCACTTGTTATTACCCAACCAATAATAAATATTCATTAACTGTTAACAGGCACAAATATTAATATTTACTAATTTAAAATTCAACTATACATATCCAAATTTTTAGTAACACTACAAAAAGTTTGAAACTAGGATTACCAACAATTGCCCCGATAACCTACTCCCTCACTCTATCTAATGCCAGTAGTGGACCCACCTTTATTTGGAGTACCTGAAACAAAATATTTTATCGGTGTACTGTCTTTATAATATAAAAATAATTTATGGATCAAGTATATTTATCAAAATCTACTTTTCAAAACAAAATATAACCACAATAAACAATATTAAAATTCACAGATATCATCAAGATATAACAACTGAATATAAATCAACCAATCAAATTGTTTTCATATAATAAAATATCACAAACACATACATCTCTACTAGCTATAGGATCGTTTTATCTCACGATCAAGAGTTATAACGGTACCATAACCTATACAACTGTGCAATCTAAGGTTGCCATCAGTGTTAGGACCATTCAATATCTCAAATGGTAAGAATCAACACGTGGTATAAACCACCATATCATAATGATAATCACCATCGTCAACAACAACAACAATAACAACCTGCAAAACTTGCTCTTCTGTCAGGTTACAACACAACGTCTTATAGGACATATCCTTCTGCTAGGACCAACAATATCTCGCAGGACATATCCTTATGTCGGGATCACATTATGCCATAGTAGTATAATAATAAAAATTATTTTTCTACAATCAACTTTTTACTTGATCCGTCTAAAATTATAAAACCGTCCATTTTAGTAAAAAAATTTTTTCACAATTTAGTACAAAAATATTATTTGACAATTTACGTAAAAGACAGTATACTCACCTCAATAATCGCACTATTATAACGTTATCACCGTAATACAGACGTAATCAGCGTCGCCTGTGAACCTAACAACAACAGGGTTTACATTAAGAATTTATCTAAATAAATATAATATGCAATGTAATGTGTGAAATCGTGATGCTAAAATACAATTTTTCCCATTTCCAAATTATACGAAACTTATTAAATGCCCCATTTCTTAAGTCAATATTAACTATACAAAAATTATTATAACAATAATTACAAAGTTTTTTAATTAATAATTTAATCTATAGAATAATATTAACCAATTGTTCCTAATATTTACTAGTCAACGAAATACTAAGAATTGTCATTTTAACAAAAATTATAATTTTTATTTTAAATTAAATTCTTCACAAATTAGATATATTTATATATAAATATAAACCCTTTTTCAAATCCATATATATATATATATATATATAATCACCCCATAAACAAGCATAACCCATACGTATATCACACACACAACACACACACACACACACATATACCCTAAGCTATGGATATATATACATATATAAAATGAGAAATACACGTACCTACATGGATGGGAGAAAAGGACTTGCAAAGAGAAATAACATTGAATATATATATATATATAAGGAGAGAGCCCCATGGTCTTATCTAGATTACACATTATTATATATTATTTTATTTTATTTTTGCTTAGTCTCCAAACCATATTTTGATGACAATTGACAAGGGCATGTGTATCCTTGTCATCAAATTCGCCTCTCTCTCTATATTAACTATTTACACCAACTACCCCCTAAAATAAAATAAAAATATTAAATACATTCAAAATTCATGAAATTATATTTCAAATAACATAACAATCTCTAATCTTTTAAAAAAGTCAAAATTAAAATTAATATATCAACCCCCAAGTTTTTTTTAACTAAATTTTTAAATACCATAATAATCCCTAAAAGTTTTAAAGTGAGATTTAAAATTATATACTAGACCCAAATATTTTTAAATATTCTAAAACGAAATTAAAAATATGCACATGCAAGACCGGATCTTACAATCCTTGTTCCCTAAAAGGAAATTTGTCTCAAAATTCAATTACCTCAAATGAATTTTTTTTGAATATAATGTAGTGTTTAATGCATATGCACTACCTTCTAGTTAGTGAAAATAAACAACCATTAATTTAATATAGTACTTAATGCATATGCACTATCTACTCGACAGGTAAAATAACTCTAAATTCACATTTCAATCGACCTCACAACTCAACAAACTATCTTATGGTTCACTATTGACACGACACTCTAACACCAAGTCTATAGAACCTATAACCTAAGCTCTGATACCAATTGTAACAACTTGGTTTCCTAGGGCTGCCACTCGGTTTCTCCCTTTTTGTTTTTACGGAAAAGTAGAACTAAAAGACAAACCATTCCACCGCCATACTTTTGATACGCCACTATGATAAAAACTAATAAGTGGCATTACTTCCACTTGCTACTACCCAACCAATAATAAATATTCACTAACTATCAACTGACAAAAATATTAATATTTACTACTTTAAAATTCAGCTATACCTATCCAAATATTCAGTAACACTACAAAAGTTTAAACCCCGGATTACGAACAATTGTCCCGATAGCCTACTCCCTCACTTTATCTAATGCTAGTAGTGGACTCGCTTCTATTTGGAGTACCTAAAACGAAATATATTATCGGTGTACCGTCTTCATAATATAAAAATAATTTATGAATCAAGTACATTTATTAAAACCCACTTTTCAAAATAGATTTTAACCATAATAAACCATATTAAAATTCACATATATCATCAAGATATAACAACTGAATAGAAATCAACCAATTAAATCATTTTTATATAATAAAATACCACAAACATATACTTTCCTACTAGCCATAAGATCATTCCACCTCACGATTGGGAGTTATAACGGTACCGTAACCTATAAAATTGTGTAATGTAAGATTGCCAACAATATCAGAGCCATTCAATACCTCCAATGGTAGGAGCTAACACGTGGAATAAACAACCATATCATGATGATAATTGTTGATCCTAAGATTTTGATGAACAATTAAAGGTTGATGTTTTTGGTGGAACTAACGGTTTGTTCAAGTGTTTCAGTTAATTAAGTTCCTGTGATGAAGATGCAATGAAAAATTTATAAATGGATGCTAAATGATGATGTTAAAGATGATGAAGAATTAAGAGTTTGGAGAAATTAGGGAAAACAACTCAGGTGAATTTCAACTCTTAATATCCCAATTAGGAACACACACGTCACAAATTTTTTTCTTGTTTTTGTGTGTTTTGATAAGATGAAATTATTTGCTCCTATATGTATTTAAAAAGAAATGTTTATAATTGGCTAAAATAAAATTTAAGAAATTAGTGGAGCTTATTTAGAAAAGAAAATGGTTAAAGGGGGTGAAAACATAAAAAAAAGAAAGAGTTAAAAACAAGTTCAGAAAAGAGATCCATCGGACATAAGTCGACCGGACCAAGCAGCATGAACTCTCTGTATCTCTAAGTCGACAGACAGGTTGATCGGTAAAGAGAAACTGAACTCTCTGTATCTCTAAGTCGACAGGTAGGTCAACTGGTGAAGGTAAATCAAACTCTCTGAATCTTTAAGTCGACAGATAGGTCGATCGATGAATGCAGCAGTGTTGGCTTCGCTACATCTTGAATTGGGCAGTCGACTGACCGGTTGACTGGGGGCGTTGTTTCAGGATATTGTTGATTTTGAAATTATATCCAAAAATAGCCGTTTGTGGTTGAGATTTGAGAGAGATTTCAGGGATATTATTATATTTAAGATATGCTTCATCTATTATTTAAATCCTATTGATTTGGTTCATTAATTTTTATTGTTTCTCAATTTGGTACATAAAATTGATTCGATTCTAATTAATTGAGATTGAGAAATATTTGGGGGACTTAATTGAAAGTTTTGAAAGCCATTATTAAGTGAACTGAACCAAAATAAAGTCATAATGATATAAGGAGTCTAAGAGAGCATTTAAATGTCATGGTAAGTGAGAACTAGCCATTAGAAGACTGATTTCATTATCCTATATAAAGACCTATGTTTTTCATATATAAAAACTAATGATCAATCAATATCAAGAGAGAGCTAAAAGAGTTAAGATCATTTGTGAGGTGTTCTGAGAGTAATCATACTGAGTTTGTGAGCTATTTTAAGAGACGATCTTGAATCAATTGCTATTAATCTTTGTTACTACCAGATCTGAAGTAACATCGCACTATTTATTTTTTTCGTGGATTCCAGGTGAGATCTTTTCAATTATTTTCTATTTGTGTATTGCTTGTTTATATTTGGAAATTGATCTTTAGAAATTATTTTTGATTCTTTGTTGAAAAAAATATTTTATAAACAATTTCTTGAATCCGATTACGTGCTCAATTATTTGCTACACATATTTTGTTTAAAATCAAAATTTTAATCTCAGATTTTTCTATCACTAGATTTGAGATATTAATCGAGTTTTAATTTTTCTGGGGTGGTAGAAGCTCTGAGTGAGATTATTTGCTTATCAATTTGTATGGGTGAGTAGTGTGACGTATTAAATACTGTTGGGGGTAATTAATCAAAGTGTAGCCGGTCTCTTCCTATAAAGAGATTGAGGTAGTAATTCTTCCTGAATAGAATTGTTTTGAATGAATTTTGTAACGGTTCAATCCTTACCAAGTAAAAGAATATTTGTAGTATTGGTGAGGTTTTGATTCTTTTGCCTTAGTGTTAAAAAGAATTAAGTTATTCTTTAGCCTATAAAAAATAGAGGTTCTTCCTTAGCCTGTGAAAAAAGATTTTGTAAAGGTTGATTATGAGCTTGTAAAAGAATCGTTGTGAGGGTTTGGTTTCTACCTTTAAAGAGATCTTGAGTATTAGTGGGTGTGACTCTCCGTGGGGCTCGGGGGACTGGATTAGCCAAGAGTAGCTTGGTGAACCAGTATAAATCCTTGGTGTGCTGCAATATTTAATTTATTTATTTTTGCTATTTAGTGTGCACCTAGTTGATTATTTAATTCCGCTGTGATATAAAGATAATACTTAATTTAGGATTAAAATGAATTATTTGATTTATTAAAGTATTATTCTAATAATTTTTAATTACCCAATTCACCCTCCTCTTGGGTATTATTCCACAGGGCCAACAATAATCATTATTATCGATAACAACAACCACCACCATCTGCAGGACTTGCCCTCCTGTCAGGTGACAATACAACGTCTTACATGATATGTCCTCCTATCGGGATCACACTATGGTAGTAGTATAATAATAAAAAACCACTTTTCCACAATCAACTTTTTATTGGATTCGTCTAAAGTTATAAAACCGTTCATTTTAATAAATCTTTTTTTTTTCACAATTTAGTATGAAAATATAATTTGACAATTTATGTAGAAGACAATACACTTACCTCAATAATTGTACTGCTATAACATTATCTCCATAACAGACGTAGTCGGCGTCACCTGTGAACCTAATATCGATAGGACCTAAATTAAGAATTTATCTAAATAAATCTAATATACAATGTAATGCGTGAAATGCATGATACTAAAATGCAATTTTTCCCATTTCCAAATTATGCGAAACTTATTAAACACCCTGTTTCTTAAGTTATTATTAACTGTACAAAAATTGTTATAACAATAATTACAAAAATTTTCTAATTAATAATTTAATCTATAGAATAATATTAACCAACTATTCATAATATTTACTAGTAAACGAAATACTAAGAATTATCATTTTAATAAAATTTCTAATTAAAATGTATAAGTGTATATATATATATATTTATAAATAAATATATCTAATTTGTGATGAATTTAATTTAAAATAAAAATTATAAATTTTATTTAAATAATAATTCTTAGTATTTCGTTGACAAGAGTTGTCTCTAATGCCTCTAGACAGCTGAAACCTCCTGAAAAACATTATCCGACCCATGATTTAGAGATAGCAGCGGTAATCTTTGCCTTGAAGATCTGGAGATGCTACCTTTATGGCGTAACATTCCAGATTTTCTCAGATCATAAAAGTTTCAAATATTTGTTCACACAAAGAGTGTAGAATTTAAGGCAAAAAATATGGATGGAATATACGGAGGATTATGATTTCACCTTGCAATATCATCATGGGAAAGCCAATGTAGTAGCAGATGCTTTAAGTCGCAAGAATCAAAGCATTATGGCGAGTTTGTCCTTGGTAGATTAAGAGAGATTGATAGTACTTGGAGATTACAATCTGCAATACACTGAGAATTATAACCAAGCCTTCGTCTACAATGCCATTGCTACCCCCATCACTCCTGCAGACCATTAAGGAGAATCAGTACCAAGGCGGTATACTTTGTAAAATATGGAGAAGAATCTAGAATGGTGAATATTTTGAGGGATGAGAGATTTATCCGGATGGATCTCTCCATTTCAGAAAGAAAATAGTTATTCTAGATAATCAACAGCTAAAGCAAGCCATACTGGATGAAGCATACAAGACCTATTTTACTGTATATCCCGGCAATGAAAAGATGTATCAGGATATGAAGAGACAGTATTGGTGGAGTGGCATAAAGAATGATGTAGCTCAGTATGTTGCTCGATGTTTGACTTGTCAGCAAGTTAAAGCTGAACATCAATGACCAAAGGGAGCCCCACAACCACTACCCATCCTAGAGTGGAAGTGAGACCATGTTACTATAGATCTTGTCACCGGATTGCCAAGAACTCCTGAAGGATTTGATGATCAATCATTTCTGATCGAGATTCTTGATTCATAGCCAAGTTTTGGAAGAATTTCCAGAAAGCCCTTGGCACACAGCTCAAGTTCTGTACTGCATTTCATCCCTAGACTAACAGGCAATCTAATAGAGTAATTCAAATCTTGGAGGTTATGTTGCGAGCATGTATCCTAGACTTCAAGGGTCACTGGAGGGGTCATTTGCTGGATAACAGCTACCAGACTAGTATTGACATGACATCATATGAGGCACTCTATGGACGACCATGCCGATCTTCTACTTGTTAAGCAGAAGTAGAGGAGCAGATTACCATCGATCAAAATCTGATTAAGGAGACCAAAAAAAAGATCAAGCTTATATGAGAACAGCTCAAGACTGGTAAAAGAACTACACTGATAAGAGAAGGACACCTTTGGAGTTCCAAGTAGGCGATCTTGTATTTCTATGGGTAAAGCCTTGTAAGGGAACCCTTTGAAATTACAGAAATAATTGGAGAAGTCACCTACCGTCTAACATTGCCTTATAAGTTGTCACATATGCATGACGTATTCCATGTATCTATGCTACGAAAGTATGAGCTGGACCCTTCTCACGTGATATAGTGGTAGGATATTCCAATACATAGAGATGTTTCATATGACGAAATACCTTAGCAGATTTTGGGTTGGAAGGTGAAGTCTTTGTGGAAACATGATATATTTCTCATGAAGGTTCTATGGTGTCATCACGGGCAAGAAGAGGCAACTTGGGAGCTAGAATGAAATGTGCGCGATAAGTACCCGTATTTGTTCAACAATTAAGGTATGTATTGAATTTCAAGGATGAAATTCTTTATGGGGGTAAAATTATAACATTATCAATTTTAGAAATTAGAATTATAAAGTTGTGAGAGCAATTAAATAAAATTTTTGGTGCAATTAAAAATTCTCTAATGAAAATCACAAAATTTAGGTGCTAAATTGATGAAATTAACTTAAAATTAAATAATCCAATGGTACCACCATGATTTGGTCACATGATTTTTGGCCTAAAGTGTATATTTGGACTACTTAAGACTATTTTAAAAGTACCACAAATAAAAGATGCAAAAATTGATAGATTATAAAACCCAATATAAATAGTAGAGCCCAAGTTGTATTAGAAAAGCCCAAAATTAGTTTTGAGATAACCCAATGCCCAAGTTAAGATCCATACCCACTAACTTAAGTATTAGTATCCATAAACCATGACCCAAGACCTTACCTAGGAAGTCTCTAGATAAAACGTGAAAGGAAAAGAACCAAGAAGAAATGGAGATAAGAAGAGAAGAATAGAGGGAAAAATAGCGACCAAGAGAGGGAAAGGGAGAATGAGGGTCTTGGGAGATTTGGAGAAAAAAATTTGAGAGAATCCACAACTGAAATCAAGTCTGTATGGAGGATTAAGCTTAAATTTGGTAAGTTCCTAAACCTAGAAATTTTTATTACGAGTTCTAGCATGAATTTTTATAATTCTAAAGGTTGAGATGTAAAACATATTTAGATTAAACCTAGTAAAACTTGGATTAGGTCATGTATAAGTGAAATCACCATGCATAAAATCTGATTTTCTTTTTAAAATATGGTTTAGAACTTTAACTTTGTTATTTTCAATTTTGGGAGAGAAAATCTGAGAAAACTATGATGTAAATGAACCTTAAATGAATTAGAAAAGTTTTTTATTGGTTTGGGATGAACTCTAGGCCTTAATAAAGTAAAAAAAAAATAGTTTAGGAGTAATGGGTATCAAAACAAATTAAAGAACCAAATCTGAAAGTTTCAAATTTTGCACTCGGTTCACTGAACAACAAGTCTTTAAAAATTCACAACAATTCGTAGAAAAATTAGAAAAAATATGAAACTTGATGAAAATGAAACTAGACTCCATGAGGATTATTTTAAGCTCTTATATATATTGTGTTTTAAACTTTATATGGTACCTTATAGACCTCGAAACGTAGCTTAATATAATCCCATAAAATTCTAGCAACTCTGTTTATTGATTTTCGAAAAATCATAATTAAATGTAGAAAAATCAAAAATTGGTTATTCAAAATGCATTTAAAATCTTGAGAGGTTTATTTTCATTAAAAAAAAAAAAAAAAAAAAAAAAGAGCAAATTTTTTTTTTCAACTATAGTAAAATAAGTGGGAAACCTAACTGCTCAGAGTAAATTTCTCTTATATCATCTAAAAACATTTTTTTTTTTTATAAACTAAGAAATATAAGTATGCTCTCACAATGCATCATACCCCGTTAAGAAATAATAGGATATTAAGAGTATACTCATAAAGTGATGATGTTGATGAAATGATGTTTAATCTTTGCTTTTAGAAACTGGGTGAGCTAAAGTAGGGTGATTCGAGATTGCTAGGTGACCACTCGCATCTTGAGGTAGGGAATTCTATTTATTCTCTTATGTGTTTTTAATATGCATTATATGTATGTATTCTTGTGTGCTAATTTAAAAAATATGTTTTCAAACGAAATTAGATTTATGGTTAAAAGATGAATTTTAGGCAAATCTGGTAATATAAAAGAAATATATACTTGTGTTAAATATATCTAATTGGGTGGTATTGCGATGATACCATGTGAGGACCGAGAAGAGTGGGTCACTGTGGAGCTGACCTTGGGTGCAAATCCCTAAACCTGCACAGGGGATACTCCAGGTTACGCGATCTCACTGGATGGTATAAATTCCCAGAGGTACGATTTGGTCACCAAGTAACGGAGTAATACATTTTTCGTGCATGTGTTATAATTGATCTACTTGAATTTTATAAGTGCATGTTTTATTATGATGTGTGTGCATTATATATTGTTTTATTTATAAAGTTACAACTGTGATATTATTTTATTATAATCATATTTGTTCTATAAAAATTAGAAAAAGGTATGAAAATGGATGGGTTTCCCTACTGAGCACGTTGAGCTCACCTATATTTTTCTCCCATCCTCAGGTAGTACACATGATAGTGAGCAGGAGTAAACTGTTAACTGTGGTCTGAAAGTATGCTATATCAAGTTTCTAACTTTGGTGTATTTGGATAATTTTGGTACATTCTGTCACTATGGACCTTTTTTATTTTAAGCATGGCATGTAATAATGGGCCATGTAGGACCCAAACATTTAGACTGTTAGTTCGTTTGTAAACTTTACTAGCTATGTGTCTAATGATGCTGCTAAGGGCTCTATAGATGATATAGAGGCCCAATTCAATAATTTAGTTAGTTATTATTACAAAATTACGGTATTAGCAAGTGTTTAATTAGTTAGTCACATCCGCTAGGCATACTTGGTAACTGTAAAACAAATCGATACTTGAAAAGAACACACCTAGTAGGATTAGGTAATTAAATAAAATTAAGCATAAAGGAATAAGAAAAATCACAATAGAATTATCGGTCTACTACTTAAGTTGGCTATCCCAGGGCTTGATTCATGACTCTAGGGTTTGGGGTGTGACATGCCTTGTCCCAGAGTTTGGGGTGTGACATGTCTTGTCATGGTTTTGTTTGGTTTGGAATGAATTTAGGATGGGAAGTAAGATTCTCAAAGATTTGGTAATGATTGGGAATCATTACCTATGGTTGGCAATCATTACTAATCATTTGCTCTCCTCCAATCAAAATCTTTACACATGGGTGCATTTATGACTTGATGTGATGGATCCGGTTTGATTTAGGGGCTAAGTACCGGTTAGATCTACTATTTCGGTTTGGTCGTCATAAATGCATCCGAGGTTCGTTGCATCTAGTCTTTAGGTGTCACTTCGCATTTAATGTAAGGTGATGAGTCAAGACTTGGAGGGCACTCCTATGGTTGGATTTGGATGGAATTGGGTTAACTTACATTGTAACCGACGATTGGTTTCCAAGTTTCTAGTTAACCCTAAGATATTTTGGTGAAAATATCAACATCCTTTGAACCTATCCATTCCATGTCATCCCAAGCATTTAATGCTTGATGGTATCAACATTTACTGCATTTCCTGGAGGCCACTCATCCAGTTTGGTTTCGGTAACGGGTTGTTACAATTCAAAGCTTTTAGTTAATTCTAAGATATTTTGCTTAAAATGTCTAGATACCTTGAATATGGTTATGGCATGTCATCCCAAGAATTTAATTCTTGATGGAATGGGCATTCAATGCTCATTGAATGCTTTAATTAGGTAGAGAACATAATCAGTTTAATTTCGATAACGGTTAGTTGTACCCTAAGTGTCTTGGTTCTCTTCATTAGCCATTTGGTAGGAAACTTCTAGGAAGGTTCTTTGGTCATTATAAGGATTCATTTTTGGGCCTTAAATTATGACTAGGCCCTTGATGCATTGGGCCTAGGTTTGTCAAGACTACTTGGATTTGGTGTAAATCCAAGTTAAGCTCAATCCTTAAACCATCTTGTGATTTAGGGCTTTGTCATTACCTTTATAAGCCTTTATTAAGGTGTCTTTATTGTTTTTAGGTAGTATTTGATGTGGTATGCATGAAAGAAGTAATTTTTTTTGGTGTTAAATTGACAAGATTCAGTGAAAAGTAAATGTTTAAAAGTCGGGGTGGGTAACTGAGCTAATTGTTTGAAATTCCTATAATTTAAGGGTAGTGACAGAAAATTAGACTTTAGAAAATTCATTTTTGACCTCCTTAAATTATGGGAATTTCGAGGTTGACCTGAAACATTTACTCAGCTGTTTTTTTATCAAATTCGACTGTTTTGTGTTTTTATCATGTTTTTGGTTATTTTTATATATTGCATAGTGTGATCTTAGGTAGAAATTCATTCCCATTAAACCCAAGTTTAAAGTTGGTCTAAACTTGTACTCGATTCGATATTGACTGGGCGAGACAAAATGTGATGTCTACAGCTGCCCCTTTTTGTCATGCGAGTTTACTCGTAATGACAAAGAAGGAGACACTAACATTTTATTCTACTAGACATGATATATAAAAGACATATATTTAAATCTATCCTAAAGGATGGAGATGTACCTGATCCTGAAAGATTTGGACGTGGATGATGATTGATTACTTCTACTATTGTATACTTCTGAGGATGACGAACAATCAATCTCGAAAGATTACTACTAGAAGGATTGTGACACATCTGATTCCTTGTCTATCTACATTCTTGAAGGATGGCGATACACCTGATCTTATAAGGCATGGGGAGGATGACGATATAGTACAAGCCCTCCTAATTATGCTATTATTCTATACCTTAGAGTTGCAAAATAGATGGCCCTAAAGGTCTTGGTAAGGACGACGGTTTAGTACAAGCCTTCCCTATCAAATGCTACTTTATACTGTCACTATACCTTAGAGTGACGAAATACTTGGCCCTAAATGTCTTGGTGAGGATGACTATATAGTACAAGCCCCCCGATTTTATACTATTTTATACCTTAGAGCAACGAAATACCTAGCCCAAAAGGTCTTGGTAAGAATGACAATATAGTACAAGCCCCTCCGGTTGTCTACTATTCTATACCTTAGAGCGGTGAAATACCTAGCCCTAAAAGTCTTGGTAAGGACAACGGTATAGTACAAGACCCCCCGGTTGTCTACTATTTTATACCTTAGAGTGGTAAAATACTTGGCTCTAGAGGTTTTGGTGAGGACGACGATATAGTACACGCCTCCCGGTTGTTTACTATTCTATACCTTAGAGGGGTGAAGTACCTAGCTTTGAAGGTATTGGTGAGGACGACGTTATAGTACAACCCCCCCAGTTGTCTACTATTCTACACCTTAGAGCTGCAAAGTACCTGGCTCTGAAGGTCTTGGTGAAGATGATGGTATAATACAAGCCCTCCTAGGTGTCTACTATTCTACACCTTAGAGTGGTGAAGTACCTGGCTGTGAAGGTCTTGGAGAGGATGACGGTATAATACAAGCCCCATTGGTTGTCTACTATTACTAGACCTTAGAGTGGCGACGTACCTGGCTCTGAAGATCTTGGTGAGGACGACGGTATAGTACAAGCCCCCCATTATATATATACCTAATGATGACATACGGTCTATCCTATAGGGTGCGGAGAAGATGACGCTAGGTCAGTCGACTCATGGTTGTGACCGTACCCAAAGAGTTCTCCTACATATCTCAAATTAATGAGAATTAGGTCATATATAGTTCTAGCATGTAAAGTAAATCGTATTTCTATATTATACTACTGTTTGGAATCCATAAAATATTATCTGACTACTGGTTGTGATCACACCCTAAAGGGTTTTCCTACATATCTTAAATTAATGAGAATCAGATCACATATAGTTCTAACATGTAAAGTAAATCAAGATAGAATGATTTTGGGTTAGAGAAACCAATTCGGGGATATCTAGTCAGTTTAAGACTAAGGTTGACGTTGATCTTCATGGTGGCTTGAATGAACTCCCTCAGGGCGCCTACATATCTCAGACTTAACTGAGAATCAGGTCAAATATGGTTCAGACTCGTGATGTGGATCAATATTTTGTGGAATATGTTATTAGTTAGGGAAATTGATTATTGGGTTGTCATACCAATACAAGATTGAAAATGATTGAGAGAATTCACGGTATGCAAAGACTCTTTGGAACTTAACACTTAGTGGAGTTTCTTGACTACATCTCACCTGGGGATTACTTGACAAGGACTAGAAAACTTATTGAGGAAAAATTTAACCTCGGGTAAAATGTTCCCTAATGGAGGAATATTACGTCGCCACTTTCACTGTAAGTGTACGGGTCAAGTTTTAGTATAAATGGAAAGGAGTAGGGGTTGTCGTATCTACAGGGATTGATTGAGATTATTATCGAGTACCGAAATTATCATAACCTAACTTTATTTAGGCGATAAAAAATGAGTTTATAATTAATTAATACTAATACTAAGTTAATTAAACTAATTATACTATAATACTAATATGAGATGTTTAGGGAAAAATATTATCTAGGGATTAACTTCATTTACAAAAATGTGTTTGGTTTCGTTTAGCTTATAATAATGGTGTTCAACCTATTCGACAATCTCTGTATCATAAACTCACTCAACACCTCTCCCGAGTGTAAGATGAGTGAATATGTAACTTCGCGTCAATGAAGAAGTCCCCATCTACATCTTAACGACACTAAGTCATATGAGTCTTGCCCCAATGTCATTGATTGCATACTTTCTAACTCCCTCCCGGGTTATTAGATCGTTGTGTTGTGTTTACCCTTATCCAAATTCGGGGTTACCTCTCCCGAGTGTCAAACCCCGTATTTTCTATATATCTAAACAATCATATAATCAAAGAGTAATGATAAACACAATTGAATTAGTGAAGAACAATCGTTAAAGAAACATAATTCAAACAAACAATGATTTCATAAATATTATTAATCCCAAGATAAATTTGTTTAGCTTATGGCCATAACCATTTATACAATGAAAAACGAGCTAAACATGCTCAACAAACTGTTGAAGTTACGAAATTAAAGAGAGAAATGAAAGAAACTTAGCCGTAGTCTGAAGATTTGGCGCTAAAATCGTTCAACGATCGCTTCTATTTCTTCGCAATGTCTTCTCCTTCGAATTTGGTTAAGCACTCCCCAAAATACTATCAAAATATTATAAACCCTAAGAGGTCTCTCTTTGCTGAATGGAGAGGAGGGATGAAGATATAAGGAGCAAAAACATCTAAATAAATATCTAAAATGTGTGCAGAGTAACCGCCGCAGCGGTGGGTATGTCAGTTTGGTTACAGCCTCGGCAGTGGATATGGCGGTGGGTGCAGAGACCTCCTATTCTTTCATCGCCATGGCAGTGGATTTTCAGTAACTTTAGGGCCTTCTCTGCATCTTAACTGCTGCGGCGGTGGGCTGCAGGTTCTGAATTTTGCCCTTTTTCTTGTTTTCCCACCGTTCTTCCACCGTTCTTGATCTGATTTGATAATTTATGATCTATTTTTATCCCTTTTCAACCCCACACACCTGTTTTAGACAAACACACATAAAAACATAATAAACATACTAAAAAATTAACAAGTTCAGTTTGGAAATAGATAGGTAAATTACACCTATCATACCCCAATCGTAGAGTAGGGCTTGACGATGCTTGTTTGTTTCCCGGGATTATAGTTTTCAATTAGTGATTTTTGCATTGATTATGGTTGGGATTGGTGCGAGTCTTATATCAAGAAACTCTATAGGGAGAAGATCTAACATAATGTACCTAAGCTCTAGCTGGGGTAACCTTCATCACAGAATATCAAAGGAGAAACCAGATATAATATGCCTCAGCTTTAGCTGGGGCTAGTCCTGTATCTGATTCTAGATTTAAGAAATCGGATATAATGTGCCCCCAGCTCTAGCTGGGGTGTAGGATTATCTCCTGAGTATTCCAAGGATGCGGCAAAGCCCACATGGGTTGCCTTTGTATCGTGGAATGAGTGATTGATTGTTATTGTTTGTTTTAGTCTGGAAACCCCATTGGGTTGTTTATGTATTGTTGGTATTACTTGTTCTAGATGGTAATCGTTGGATGATTGAAACCCACATGGGTTACCTACATACATTAAGTTCTTAGGTTAGGAATCCAGTCAAAATATAATTCGATTGTCGCTGTGCTATTTCAGATTGTAAATTTTACCCACAAGGGCATCCTATGTACCATGGTAATCTACCATGGATCAGGTCGACAAATAGTTTGAGCGCATGTATCCTTAATTATTTGCTTAACAAGAAGATTGGTAGTCGACTTCTTAAGGAAGTTAAAGGACTTCTCGGGAGATGTGCCCTGATACAGGGCTAAGAGAATATCATGATGCAGACATCTCTAGTTTCGACCAGACATGCTTGGGTCTCCTATGTACCTTGATGATCTAGCACGGATAGGTTAAAGCATATTCTATTGGGGATGGAGGAATTTTGTTCACGTATCCTGGTATTTACCAGGACTCGGGTAGACACCTAATTCTTCATTGGCTAGTTAAAGTCTAGTATGGTTAGATCTGTATTGGTGGGTCATTGTTATGTTTGGTATGGTTTAATCCCAATTGATTGAGGAATTTATTATTGAGCAGCTCTGTGGGGATTTTGTTGTTTGTCATGATTCATTATCAATTAGGATGAGATTTTAAATATTGATGCAACTTCATGGGGTTTTTAGTGTTGATAACGTGATTCAATCCCAATTGACGTGGGATTTTTGTTAATGATGACCAGAGAAGGTTTCATATGTGTCCCAGGCTTTGCCAGGAGTTAGGTTGGACGTAGTTTCCTGGTTAAGCATCGTTTATTGTTTGTTAAACAAAGAGAGTACATATAGCTTTCTCAGGAGAGTCAAAGGACTATTCCTAGATATGTGCCTTGGTCTAGCGCTAAGAGAGTGTTATAAAGATGATACTTGTCTCTCCTTTTTATTTCGATCGAACCCACTTGGGTTTTTTACGTTCCTTGGTGATATACCAAGCATTTGGTCAAAATGCTACTGGGTATTCTTGTTTTGTAAGGGGAATCTAGTTGACACTTAGTTCAATGTACATGAATAGTTTTTAGTTTAAAGGGTGCAACTGGACCTTGTAAAGGTTGCCTACGTATCTCAGGTAACTGAGAATCAAGTCGGCATGTAGTTTATCGCACATGGTTGAGTTTTAGATTTGTCAACCGAACCTACGAGGGTTTTCTACATATCCTGAGCGTTACCGGGATTTTGCAGAACTAGATCCCAGAATATACCTGGCTGACGGGTTCATTATGGTATTGTTTGTGAAGTTAGTATCTTAAGAGTTTGTCTGTTGGTGCGACCTCTTGACCGTGCAGTTTTGTGTGTTGAATCTAATCATACGTTGATAAGAGTGATTACCTGTATTGTTAAGGCTTACGAATTGTTTGTTGGAATTGGAAGGTAAACCTCTTCTTTTTTGGTTTAGTCTTCTTAGCTTTAAATGTTGGCATGTTGGTAAACTGTGTCTTATTTCCTATGTTTTTGTTAGTCAAAGTATTGTTAGAACAAAACGAAACCCCGTCTCCGTTCCTCGATCTTGTCATCTGAACAGTTCATACTTGCTCATTTTTTCGGGAGTAGGCAGATCTTCGTTTAGCGATGGTCTTCTTCTTTTGTCAAGTATACTTCCTGAAGGTAGTCTTTAAAGTGTGCCTCACTTGTCTCGTGGTTGAAAACTCGGTGTCATATGGTGAGCAATGATTTTCCAATTTTGTGGTTTATTTATGAATTTGGATCACAAGATAGTATCCATAAAGGTTGTATTGTTAATGGTAGCTATCATGGGAATTTGAGGCATTGTGTATGGTTGGTTCGGTGTAACGTCAAATATCCTTACGTAGAATTTGGTTCTAGATAATTTGTTAAGTTTGTCTTGCTTCCATCGCTCTGCTCTTATATCGTTTATCTGTACTGAAATCTTAGTCATAAAAGAACTTAACATATAAACAATCAGAAGTTCGAGTTTTCTAAATAGGGTTTGCATAGTCAAGTATATTATCCATTTTTAGAAGTTATTTCTTCCTTAGGAGTACAAACTTAGACTTGGTTACTTAACAGAGGTTTCAAGATCTCTAGAAGCATCCAACCCGTATTCCTTTGTATCCTAAAGTCAACGGAATTATTAGTCATATTCTTTGATTTACTTAGCCTAGTTGTACTACGTTGGTCTTTAGACAAATCCAAAATCCACAGATAAACAAATTTTTGGCTTAAATCTGATGTCTCTTATTGTTTTGTTTTTTATTGCTTGTGTTTGCCAGTTTTGCCCTTAGCACCCTTTTAGGTTTTCACTAAGCCCAGCTACCACATGTTTTGCATCTCAGTGCCCTTTCAGGTTTTGTCTGTGGTTTTGTATCTTGCTACGATCCCTACTTTTTTGCCCATAGTTTCCTTTCGGGTTTTTGCTACGTCCTCAAGTCGTACTAATTTTATACCCTTTTTTTCCCCCACTTCCTTCCGGTTGTGAGTCTGGGTTTATTTTTCTAGGAGTAGAACGCCTTTACCACATCAGTATTAATGGGCTTTGGGAACTCTTCTCCATCCATTTCTTGAAGTATTAAGGTCCGATGCCTTAATACTTTCTTGACGACGAATGGTCATTCCTAGTTTGGCACAAAATTTCCCTTAGCTTCATCTTGGATTGAGAAGATCTCCTTTAGTACCAATTTACCCGTAGTATAGATTCTCAGTCGAACCTTCTTGTTGTAAGCTCTAGCCATCATCTTTCGATAGTATTGTCCATGGTATATAGCAGCGAGTCTCTTTTCGTTTATTAGGTATAGTTGGTTAAGTCTCTATTGTTCCCATTCAACTTCATCTAATTCGGCTTCCACTAGAATACTAAGAGATACAATTTCTACCTCTATTGGGATCACGGTTTCTGTTCTATATACAAATAAATATAGTGTGGCTTCGGTTGATGTTCTAATTGATGTTCGATAGGCAATCAAGGCAAATGAGTGCTTCTCATCCTATTCCTTGTGGTTGTTTACCATCTTCCTCGGGATAGTCTTATGTTCTTGTTGGCGGCCTCTACTGCTCCATTCATTTTTGACCGGTAGAGAGCGAAATTCCTGTGTTCTACCTTGAACTGAGTACATATGGCTTTCATCATACCTCTTTTCAGGTTTTGGGCATTGTCGGAGATCAAAGCTTGAGGTACTCCATAATTGACATGATATTCTCCTTGAAGAACCTCGTTACGATCCTCTGGGTGACGTGAGTAAGTGAAATCGCCTCTTCACACTTAGTAAAGTAGTCTATAGCCACTAGGATGAATCGACGTCCATTTGGTGCCATCACCATTATTGGACTTATGCCATCCATTCCCCATATTAAGAAAGGCCACAAGGCCTCTGGACAATGCAAGACTGTCGGGGATAAATGGATTTGGTCATCGTGCACTTAGCATCTATAACAGATTCTCACGAAGTTTATGCAATCACCCTCCATGGTTAACCAAAAGCGTCCAGTTCGTTGGATCTTTTTAGACATCATGAATCTGCTCATGTGTGGTCTGGACACTCCGCTATGGACCTTTGTTATGAGTTATATTGCTTCTTGGGAGCCCATACACCTCAAAAGACCCAATTTTGGTGATATCTTATATAGGGTATTGCCACTGAGAAAGAATTGGCCTACTAGCCTTCGCAAGGTTCTTCGACTCAGGCTATCGGCACCTTTAGGATATTCTTGATTTTTTAAGAACCTTAGGATATCAATGTACCAAGGTTCTTCATTGTCTTCAGCCTCTACCTGGTTGTAATGAGGTGGTTATCGGTATATCTTGACAGTTACGCGAATCTCCTCGTCTTCGTCATTGATCACTGATATCATGGATGCTAACGTTGTAGGGGCATTAGCGAAATCGTTCTTAAGACATGGTACGTGTTTGGACTCTATCTTTGAGAATGCTTCACAAAGGTCGAGTAAGTAGTTGTTGTACAGGATCATTTTGGTATCTTTTGTTGTGTAATTGTTAGTGATCTAGTTTATGATCAGCTCTGAGTCCTCGTATGCTATCAATTCTTTGATTTTCAAATTCTTGGCCAACTCTAAACCCATGATGCAAGCTTCGTACTCGGTTGTGTTATTGGTGTTGGTGAACTTTAGCTTAGCTATGACTGGAAAGTGTTGACCTTGCGGAGAGATTAGAACAACATCGATGCCAGCCCCTTTCGTGTTGCTAGCTCTGTCGAAGTACATTTGCAATATCTGCTCGTCTTTATTGCTAGTTAGTAGTGCAATAGGTTCATCGAAAAACTCAGTCTCCATGGACCTTTTATCGGCTCTTGGGTTATCAGCAAGTTGGTCGGCAATTACTTGGCCTTTGACTGCTTTCTGAGTTACATATATAATGTCGAACTTAGTCAGCAATATTTGCCACTTAGATATCCTTCCGCTGAGCACAAGCTTTTCAAATATCTACTTAAGAGGATCCATTTTATCTATCAAGTAGGTAGTGTAGTACAATAGATAGTAACGTAACCTTTAAGCAATCCAGGCTAATGCGCAGCAAGTTTTTTCTAGTTTGTGTATCTTTCTTTGTATGAGAGGAATCTTTTGTTGACATAGTAGATGGCTTGTTCCTTCTTACCTGAACTATCATGTTGTCCCAACGTTGCACCCATAGAAGTTTCCAGGACGGTAGGGTACAAGAATAGTGGTCTTCCTTGTTGTGGTGGTACCATGACAAGAGGGATCAATAGATAGGCTTTGACTTTCTCTAGGCATCCTAGAATTCTTTGTTCCGTCCCTTGTTTAATTCTTTTCTTAGTAGTTTGAAGATAGGATAACAAGTTGTTGTCAATTGCGAAGTGAAACGGGCGATGAAATCTACTCTCCCAAGAAAACCACAATTTTTTTTTCCATACTAGGTGCAAGCATTTCAACTATGTCTTTAATAATGGTAGGATCAATTTCAATACCCCAATGATTGACTATGTATTCAAGTAGTTTACTAGACACTACTCCGAATGCACACTTAGACGGGTTGAGTTTGAGCTGGAACTTCTGGAGGTGATTGAACATCTTCTTTAAGTGTTCTTGATGGTTTTTGTCTTCTCTTGATTTATCTATCATGTCATCCACATATACCTCCATTTCCTTGTGGATAATGTCATGGAACAAAGTTGACATGGCTCTCTAATAAGTTGCTCCTACGTTTTTAAGTACGAATAACATGGATCGATAACTGAATACCCCCTTAGGCGTTGTGAATACGGTTTTATGCTTGTCTTGCTCGTTGACTAGGATCTGGTTCCACGACATTTTTCCACAAATGATGAAATCCTACACCTGGCAGTATTGTCCAGGATGATATGCATATTCGGCAGTGAGAAGTCATCCTTCGGGCTTGCTCCGTTGAGGCCTCTATAGTCAACACAGACCTGTATTCTTACTTCTTTCATGAGGATTGACATTATGTTACTCAACCACTTGCAATAAGTACAAACTTTGATGAGGTGAGCTTCAAACTACTTCACGATCTCTCTTTAATTTTCAGGCTGATATTGAGTCGCATCTTCCGGAGCTTCTACTTGATTAGTCTGACTCCCTCCTTGATGGGAAGCTTAGGCGTCATGATATCATTTGATAGTTCTACCATGTCATCATAAAACCAAGCAAAAACATCATGATATTCCTTTAACAGGGATATCAAGCCTTTTCTCTCTTGGCTAGTGATCGACTACCCAATTTTTGTTTCTCTCGGATTTTTTTTATATCTCCTAGGTTTACTGTTTCGGTCTCATCTTGACTCGAGATAGGTCATTCTACAAATATTTCTAAGGCTCTTCGTACCTCCTCGGTGTTCTTAGGAATAAGGTTATCTTCCATTTCGATTTCTAATAACTCCCAATTTATTTCCTTGTCTAGATCGTACTTGTTGAGAATAGGTGGTTCATTATTATATGGATTATATTTAAGTTTATTTAGGCACTTTTAAAGTAAACATAAAAGTCTAATTTTAAATATGTTATTATTTTAGCATGTATCGTATTGCAGTACAAAAAGAGAAATTCAAAAATTCAAAAGGAGCCTAGAGATATTATAATATGTACTATCCGGTGGCTAGTCAAATCGAAGATGTTATAGATGCTTGTTGATTACCAAGCTCCCTATCGCACTGAGATTGGACGAGTTTCCCAATTACTGGGGCTGCTTGCTGGCTCTGTTGCTCTGATTTCATTCCCTTCTTCGTTAATCATGTATACTGGCTCCTCTGACCACAGTGTTGGAATGTTAGGCATGGTTTGGTAGGAGATTATCACGAAGTCTGGTTTTTCTTTATTCTCTCTTTCATCAGTTTGGACTGTGTCAGTAGTGAACCAAAAGTTGACTCAGATAGGAAGTATTATCCCCAATTCTCCATTCTTCCCTGGTTGTTTGTTGAATCCCCTATTTCAGCTTGGAACAAATCCCAGTCCTTAAGCATCTAGATTCTGTTTGATCCCTAACAGGGATTGCATTCTTGATTTGCCTTTGTCAATGTCTATCTTTAGGTTGCAATTCATGATGTTCATGTGGGTAGCTAACATAATGGTAGCAACGAACAGTCTAGGTATTGGTGGTAGACTTCCTTCTGAAACTTATGAAGCACTAACAATGTCGAATACCTGGAATGAAGCTACTTGGTTGTCACGCTCAGTGGTAGCGCAGGAAAAACACGCCGCTACTTACACTCACAAGTATACGAGGTCTAAGTTTTAGTATAGTGTGATCATTAATATTGGGTTATCGTATCCACAGGGATTGTTGTCGTTACTATCGAATACCACGTTTGTCGTGACCTAATCTTATCTAGGCGAAAAACAAATGTATTTAATTAATTAAACTAAAACTGATATATCCTAAATTAACTACACTAATATGCTAATATATTTTAGGGTGAAGAATTACATAGGGATTAACGTGTTTACAAATACGTGTTCGATTCCAATTTACTCGTGTTTACGTTGTTCGACCTATTTGATAACCTCGGTACGTAAACTCCACCGCCACCTCTTCTGAGTGTAAGACGGGAGAATACATGACTTCGAGTCAATGAAGAAGTCCCCCACAACGTCTTAATGACCCTAGGTCACGTGAGTCTCGCCCAGCGTCATTGATTGCACACCATCCAACTCCCTCCCGGGTTATTGGATCGTCGCGTTGTATTTACCCTATCGACAATCTCCGTTCTAAAACTCCATCGCCACCTCTTCCGAGTGTAAGATGAGGAATATAACGCCAATTTGAGTCAACGAAGAGGTCCCCCTCAATGTCTTAACGACCCTAGGTAGCGTGTGTCTTGCCCAACGTCATCGATTATCCACGATTCAAACCCCGACCGGGTTATAGAATCGTGGCGTTTGTTTACCTTAATCCGAATCCAGGGTTTGTCAAAACCTCGTATTCTCCATTTATCAATCCAATCATAATAAACAAACAATACAATAAATACAGTCAAACTATGAAGAACAATCACAAACGAAACACCGAAATCATCCAAAGGGGGAGGAGAGGGGATATTTATAGCAAAAATATCCTAAAAATATCTAAAAATATCTCAAGACTGTGCAGGGAAATTCTGCCTAGGCGGAGTTAGGTCGGTTAAGTCTGATCGCTTGGGCGGTGAAGTAGGTGGTAGACTGGAGAACATTCTATTGAAATTCCGCCTAAGCGAAGAAAACTTCGCCTAAGCGAGCAGCTGTCAGTAGCCCTTCTTCGTCCTCTGCTTGATTTTTGCCTAAGCGGTAGAATTTTCGCTCAGGCGGTCGTCCGTCAGTAACATTTTGTTCTTCTCTGCATTTTCACCGCTTAAGCGGTGGTCTGGACGCCTAAGCAGTGGGCCTGTTTCATCTTTTAGCCTCCGAGCTTGTTTATCCACCGTAACTTCGAACTGCTTTGGTTCGATCTCATCGTTTTAGCTCCAGTTTTCTATCTTTTTGACCCACACACCTGAGTTATACAAAAAGTATAAATACTAATTAAAACATAATAAAAATAACTATAAACATATTCGAAAACTAACCAATCCGAATTGGAAATAGATAGGTTTTTCACACCTATCAATACCCCCAAACTCAAAATTTGGCTAGTCCTCGAGCCAAACACACACACTAAAATGAAAAATACACAAACGGAAATAAACAACAAACAACCTAAAAACAATCTAAACATAACAACATACGAGTTTTGACTTCTTAACGGCCTATTTATTTTTCCCTCAACAACTGCCAGTTATATCGAGTTCAGGCGGTAACACACAACATGTAATGTTCTAGAATTTCGACATGCAATAAGGGTGAACGCTATTCTAGATCCTGTAAACGTGTTAGTGTGAAACTCAATAATATAACTATATAACGATCGGATTGGATTATCCACCAACGAAATTCACAAGTTAAGGATTACCATAAGTTTGATTGGGGTCCACTCTCCATTAATGTAGGTTTAGTAGTTCATGAAGATCATTAGGACTTGGTTCGGTTAAGGTTAATTTGGCTAAGGTTAATTTCGGAATAGAAAAACAGGTTAACGTTGTTAACTTAACATTACCCAAGGCTCAACGCTTGGCACATTCACTCTCGAATCCCCATAGAAAGATTGGAAACAATCCCAAACATGCATTTAAGACCGACGTACTCACTTGTCAAAAAGAAACGGAAATAAAAAACCGTATTTACATTTGATTCTTTTTTTTTTTCAACGAACACACCCCCAAACTTATTTGATTGTTACAATTTAAGGGGTGTGTGAAATATAAATAAAAAAAATGACAAGTGAGTACTCAAATACCGAACTAATTAGAAGTTCGCCCTAAACCCAACCGCTCACATCAAGAAGCCTTTGCAACGGCTAACTTGATTCACTCAAATGTGCCTTTGGTTTAGCGATAAAGGACTGGAAGGAATTCAATTGGCCATGGTATTTGTTTATGTGTTCAGAATTGAATATGCATTTAGGCTTCGACAGGGTAACAAGGGATAAACATATATCAAGGTAGGCTTAAAAAGGCTCAAGCGACAAAACGACTGCCTAAATCACGTCTCCTGAACTACCTCACCTAGGATTTCGTCTCAAGCTTCCCCTCAGTCAAGTTCTAGAATCCTTAATGTGTCATGAATTTGGTTAATCGATAATCGTCCTCAAATCAATTGAATAACTATACATCGAGTCTATGTGCTCGTGCAAATTAGGATCTACAATAATTTTTACCAAAAAGCATAGTCAAGCACACAGAATCACACATGAATGGGTATTACCCTTGACTTCGAAAACAACCAGGGGTAATTTTTATCATCGGGTGACGGCCCAGATGAACGCAAAACTCAACATATAACAACAACACAAAAAAAAAAAAAAAACATAAACACATTCTAACCTAAACACACATGCAATACGGAAAAATAATAACACATAAACTAACATACTACTACTACACATCACCCCCAAACTCAAAGTCGACAATGTCCTCAGCAAACCAAATCATCATTCTCAACATATGGAATTAAAGGATGCTGACGAAGGGTGTTTAGAACACTTACCTGGGAGGCGAGAGGATCTCACCTCCGAATCAAGTCGGATATGATGGATCAAAAAGAATTGCTTGGGTTGCCTCCCAAGTAGCGCATGGTTTAATGTCCTCGGCCCGACATTCAGAATGCCCTCAAGATTGGCGAGATTTGGCTTTGATCGGCTCAATCTCTCAACGAAATGCCTCACCGACTTATGTGCTTGGCCAAGCAACATAAAACGGATTAGAATCCCGTCGAAAGTGATGCATCAATACCCGTCGATCTAACATCGGCAAGTACCCTGCATAAGAAACAAAAACGAAACTACAAACAAAAATTATATACAAAATAAATGCCTAAAGTAAAATCAGGTCATTTACACACAATATCAATACTAACGAAATTGCCAATCCCAGGAATACGAAACACTTGCTTCTCCTATCTAAAACTTAAGTCCGAAGCCGTTACCGTATTTCTCCGACAATAACATCAAAACAATCCCCGGCAACGGCGCCAAAAACTTGGTAGCGCGGGAAAAACACGCCGCTACTTACACTCGCAAGTATACGAGGTCTAAGTTTTAGTATAGTGTGATCGTTAAGATCGGGTTATCGTATCCACAGGGATTGTTATCGTTACTATCAAATACCGCGTTTGTCGTGACCTAATTTTATTTAGGCGAAAAACAAATGTATTTAATTAATTAAACTAAAACTAATATATCCTAAATTAACTACACTAATATGCTAATATATTTTAGGGTGAAGAATTGCATAGGGATTAACGTGTTTACAAATACGTGTTCGATTTTGATTTACTCGTATTTACGTTGTTCGACCTATTTGACAACCTCGGTACGTAAACTCCACCGCCACCTCTTCTGAGTGTAAGACGGGAGAATACATGACTTCGAGTCAACGAAGAAGTCCCCCTCAATGTCTTAACGACCCTAGGTCACGTGAGTCTTGCCCAGCGTCATTGATTGCACACCATCCAACTCCCTCTCGGGTTATTGGATCGTCGCGTTGTATTTACCCTATCAACAATCTCTGTTCTAAAACTCCCTCACCACCTCTTCCGAGTGTAAGACGAGGAATATAATGCCAATTCGAGTCAACGAAGAGGTCCCCCTCAACATCTTAACGACCCTAGGTAGCGTGTGTCTTGCCCAACGTCATCGATTGTCCACGATTCAAACCCCGACCGGGTTATAGAATCGTGGCGTTTGTTTACCTTAATCCGAATCCGGGGTTTGTCAAAATCCCGTATTCTCTATTTATCAATCCAAGCATAATAAACAAACAATACGATAAATACAATCAAACTATGAAGAACAATAACAAACAAAACATCGAAATCATCCAAACAACGTATTTATAAATATTAGGTTAATCCCTACTACAATCCATATTTAACTCAGGGCCATAGCCGCATATACAATGAAATAACGAGCTAAATATGCTCACATGCTCCTAAGATAAAGAAATAAGGAAAAACGATCGAAGAACTTAGCCTCGTCCGAAGATAAACCGCTAAGAACGCTCCACGATCTATTCGTCGTCTTCTCCACTTCGGGATGTGAGCTCTACACCTAAAATCCTTAACCCTAGGCTTAAGTATAGCCTAAAGGGCTAAAAAATGCAAGAGAGATGAGAAAGATCCGGCCAAAGGGGGAGGAGAGGGGATATTTATAGCAAAAATATCCTAAAAATATCTAAAAATATCTCAAGACTGTGCAGGGAAAATCCGCCTAGGCGGTGGAAATTCTGCCTAGGCGGAGTTAGGTCGGTTAAGTTTGATCGCCTGGGTGGTGAAGTAGGCAGTAGACTGGAGAACATTCTGTTGAAATTCCGCCTAAGCGAAGAAAACTTTGCCCAGGCGAGTGGCTGTCAGTAGCCCTTCTTCGTCCTCTGCTAGATTTCTGCCAAAGCGGTAGAATTTCTGCTCAGGCGGTCGTCTGTCAGTAACATTTTGTTCTTCTCTGCATTTTCACCGCTTAAGCGGTGGTCTGGACGCCTAAGCGGTGGGCCTGTTTCGTCTTTTAGCCTCCGAGCTTGTTTATCCACCGTAACTTCGAACCGCTTTGGTTCGATCTCATCGTTTTAGCTCCAGTTTCCTATCTTTTTGACCCACACACCTGAGTTATACAAAAAGTATAAATACTAATTAAAACATAATAAAAATAACTATAAACATATTCGAAAACTAACCAATCCGAATTGGAAATAGGTAGGTTTTTCACACCTATCACTCAGCTACTATTACAGGTTTAGTAGGGGTTCGGTAGATGGCATGATCTTCCTCAGGACAGATGGTGATAATACTATCCTCGAAGATAAATTTCATCTTTTGGTGGAGGGATGAGGGAACTGCCCCAGCTGAGTGTATCCAGGGCCTTCTGAGGAGTAGGTTATAGGCAATTGGTATGTTTAAGATATGCAGGTCTACTTTAAAAGTAACCTATAACAATTAGTAGCATAATTTCTCCCATAGAATCTCTCTTCTCCCCGTCGAAGGCTTTGATGATGCTAGTAGTATTTCTAATTTGGTCCTTGTTTACCCCTATCTTCTTCAACATACTTAGAGGACATCTGTTGAGCGTGGACCCATTGTCTACCAGAACTCTAGAGAGGATGAAGTCCCGATACTGCACTAATATGTTGAGAGGTTTAATATGCCCAGTTCCTTTTGAGGGTATCTCACCGTTAATAAAGGTTACGAGATTTCCATTGAGGATATTCTCCATTACATTAGTGAAGTGATCCTATGATATGGAACTTGGTACATGGGCCTCATTAAGGACTTTAAGTAGTGTATTTTTATGTACTTCGGAGGTCATTAGCAACAACAGGATCGAAATATATGCTTGTGTTTTGCTTAATTGCTCGACAACCATGTACTTAGTGTTCTTGACTGCCTTTAGGAAGTTTTGTTCTTCCTCTTCAATGATAGTCTTCTTAGGGATACCCTTGGGTTCTTTGTCTGGTACGTTTAGTAAGTCTAGGGCGATAAATACTCTTCTACTTCGAGTAATACCTCCGATCTCGTCTATTTGGTCTTCTATCCTTACGACATTGGTTTTGATCATCTTAGAGTAGTTCCAAGGCACCTCTTTCAAGTCTTTAACTAGTTCTTGTTTTGGCATTTCGAAGGTTAGTATAGTTTTTGGTCAGATTATTATCAGGTTTTGACATGCTTACGGCTATATGGTGAAATGAAAAACCTCTAAGCCCCAAGGTTCGTTATGATTTAGCTTCATAAACCCACAATTAATCATGTTAATTTAGGGATTATACTGATTCGGATAGCTTGTCATCTTGACTTGGGTAATTGAGGTTAAATCTTTTCTTGGGTGGGAGTAATATTTTGTTTCTAGGAGATTCCTTCTTGGGTGGTTGGTACACATTCAAGACTTGCTCGATAACAACGGTTATGTCGGTAACATTCCTATTTAGCGTATCAATCTCTCCCCACATCTGGTTTAGTTCTTTTCTCCCTTGAGAGGTTCCTCTTTCTTCACCTATTAGTTCTGGATTCTCATATATGATATGTCCCTTACCCTTGTTGTCTTTGGTAGAGATTTATTTGTCGCTACAATACCGCAAGTGTACGGATCAAGTTTTAATAGTATAGGAAGTGAGTAGAGTTGTCGTATTCACAGGTATTGGTTTAAATCATCACTAAGTACCACGATTATCATAACCTAACTTTATTTAGGCATCCAATTTTTGGGTTTTTAAATTAATAAATCTAAAACAACTAAAATAAATATAAATACAAAAATAAAATAAAATAAAATATGGACTATCTATGCACAAATATTCTAGGGGATTTATTTTATCTCGTTATTCCCATGTTATCCTATTAAGTAATTATTAGTTAATTTTGTTTATTCAATAATCAAGGTCTCCGTGCTATTACTCTCTCACTAACCCTCCCGAGCATCAAGTGAGAGAACATGTAAACACTTCAATACGGATATCCCTATCTAGTATTTAGGTGAAAACATTCGTTAAACCCGACCTTACAGATTACGCAAGCTCTAAATGTCTCCCGATCTATTAAAGGTTACGTTGTGATTAAACTAAGTCTGAACCTAAGATTACCTCTTCCGAGTGTCAAATCTCAAGTTCTCAATTCAACCAAAATACAGTATGTGAGCATAAATTGGAAGCATTAAGAAGGCAAACACAAATGAATAGAAAACCTAGTTGGTAAATCTAGAACTTGATCACCTCCCGATTTCACAAAATCCTAAATTCCCAATTGGCCACGTGAATCAAACACATTAGGCCTAAGAGATGCATAAAATGGAATTAAATCTAACAATTAGCAAAATAATCTAACACGGTTCAAACGAGACTACATCAATCCCTAGATTAAATTACGAACACAACATAGATAGATCCATAACCAATCTTTTCAATAAATTCATAAATGTAAACATGTTTAATACAATATTTCAAGTATGAAATTAAATTAAGATAAGAGAGAGAGAAGAGAAGAAAAAATGTTTATTGTGGGTTTGAGCTCCAAAGATTCAATCCCAAGTGTCACCAATGGTGTTTTCTTCTTCAATCTCTCCTCAAAAAGCCACAATCCGGTGTTTTCTCTCCCAAAATTGATGGTTGTCTCTCCCAAAATGCCCCCATCTTCTTCCTCTTTAGTCCTCTGTTTTGTGGCAAAATGAGGTATTTAAAGGGGTCCAAAATTAGAGTTTTTAGGTAAAAAGACGACACAGCCCGATGGGAGTGCATTGTGGCGTGCATTTTTGCGCGCTGCAGCGCGGTATGGGCAGTGCACACTGTCATTTTTGCATTGTAACGCGGTTTTGGCAGATTCGACGTTGGTTAGTATTTTGGCCATAAACTTCTAGTCCAAACTCCGATTGTGATAATTTAAAAAGCTATAGAAATCTAAGACGTATATATATAACTTCTATGTTTTGAGTTTTTCCAAAATCGGATTGTACCATGGTCAAAATTGGCCTTGATGTTACTAGACATGTGCTCCTTTTGTACCATTTTCCCCATTTATTTATATTCCTACAAAATAACACAAAAACATATTAAACTAACAAAAATGCTTAAAAACACATAAATATTTGAACTCAAAAGTACTTGATTTATTGGTAAATAAACCACTCATCAGTCTTCTTCGTCGAATTCACTTCCCCAACCTGTAGGAGAGATAGGTCTATCATTCGTAGGTGAGACCGACATGTCTATCCAATTGGATTTTGGGCTTCTACCTATACTACTCCTGGTGGTTTGGGATCGATTTTCCATACTCCAGTATAATCACTCGAATCGGTCTCCCAATCTCATCTGACAATGTTAATAGTTGGAGCTAAGTTATCATGCTTGGTCAATGGGTTTTGCTGGCAGTTAGATTGAGATGTCTCTCTCTATCTTTTGGGAAACATATCACCTTAGCTACCTACGTATCTCGAATGAGAATCAGGTCTTTACGTAGTTTGTTCTGGTTAGGGTAGAGAATATGGTTTATTATTGGAGGTGTGATCGAACCCTTATGGGTTGACTATGTACTTTGGATGGTTACTAAAGATTAGGTCAAACTTAGTTTAATCCTGTCTATTTGAAAACTGGATTCATTATTAGAGGTATGACCGAACCCTTATGGGCTGCCTACGTACTTTTAGTGGTAACCAAAGTTCAGGTCAAACGTAGTTTAGTCTTGTTATATTTGAAAAAACTGGGTTGGTTTAGTTTAAGACTGGTTTGCTTATTTTGTTTAGGTTGATTATCAGTTAGTTTTGGTTGTGAACAACTTGAATCACAACCTTAATTAACTATTATTAACATTTCTTAGAGTTATGAACAACCTGAATCACAACCTTAATTAGATTTATTAATAGTTTTTAGAGTAGTGAACAACCTGAATCACAACCCAAATATATACATATGAACCCTTTGATTTTGTCAAGAACCTTAAACAAACTCTTTTGTTTTGGTTAGGTTAGTGTTTGTGTGTGAGTTGTTAGTTAAGAGGAAAAATAAATACCATATATTCATGCCAGTCCTACTCGTAACTAGGGAAAACGGGAAGGTTTATGAGAATCACACATATCCCTGAAGGAATAGAGGCCCTCCCTTTATCCCGAGTTCTTAGCCACAAGAGTCTGTTATATATGTGTGTGTGTGTGTGTTTAGCTAAAAAGGAAAAGAAATACATTATTCTTGGGAGAATCATATAGCCTATGCTTAACTCATGGTGTGATAGAAGTTTTGTTTATATCCTCACATGTTCTTAACATGTTGGATGGTTTGCTGTCTTTGAATGTTCTTAAATGTTCTTGAATGCTTTTTGAATGTTCTTGAGATACTTGAAGTGGTTTTCTATGATTTGACCCTAGTTTGGTTGTTATAGTTAAAATTAGGTGTTTGTTTGATGTTCTTGACAAAATCAAAAGTTTGTTTGGTTGTTTTGTGGGTTTTTTGTGCTATGTACATGAGAGTAAGTGTATTATGTACATGATTCTACTATATACAAGTGATATGCACAAGATTAACCAAAAATCATAGGGGCTTTTTAAGAAAATATACCTACTTAGGGGATGTAGTCTTCCTTAAGTGTTTAGCTCATTTTCATAATTTTTCTTGGTCAATGGTTGTTGATTCCTCGAGTTCTTATCCAAGAACCCAATAACACCCCAATTAAGGGATGTGGTCGTCCCTAAGTAGCTAACCCTTTTTCTTCCTTAGTCCTTTGTGCTCAGTATTGATTGGTGATCACCGATTCTTGAAGTTCTTGCTCTAGGAACTTCAAGAACACCTTCCAAGACCAAATTTCAATAGAATAAAAATGTGTTATTTGAGAAATCTGCTTGATATACCTTGAACCCGAGAGAGTTGCTCGAGTTTAGAGAGATAAACTAGGCCCACAAGACTTGGAAAAATAAGAGGGGTGACTTGGTATTTATAGACCTGGGGGCCTGTGCATTGGCTAATACGCAAGCCAATCCAGGGTGTTCCTTAGGCATTGTTTAGCCTAGGGGATTGCTTTCCTTGTCTTGGTTTTGTTTGGTTTGGTACTAATTTAGGATGGAAAGTGGGATTCTCAAAGATCTGGTAATGATTGGCCATCATTACCAATCATTTTCTCTCCTCCAATCAAAATCCTTGCATATGGGTGCATTTATGACTTGATGTGATGGATCCAATTCGATTAGGGGCTAAGTACCGGTTAGATCCATTATTTTGGTTTGGTCGTCATAAATGCATCCAAGGTTCGTTGCATCTAGTCCTTAGGTGTCACTTTGTATTTAATGCAAGGTGATGAGTCAAGACTTGGAGGGCACTCCTACATTTGGATTTGGATGGAATCGGGTTAACTTACTTTGTAACCGATGGTTGGTTTCCAAGTTCCTAGTTTACCCTAAGATATTTTGGTGAAAATATCTATATCCTTTTGAACCTAGCTATTCCATGTCATCCCAGGAATTTAATTCTTGTTGGTATGTGCATTTAATGCATTTCTAGGAGGGCACTCATTCGGTTTGGTTTCTATAACGGGTCGTCACGATTCAAGGCTTTCAGTTGATTCTAAGATATTTTGCTTAAAATATATGGATACCTTGAATGTGTTCTTGATATGTCACTCCAAGTATCTAATTCTTTATGGAATGGGCATACAATGCTCATTGAATGCTTTACTTAGGTGGCAAATCGAATCGGTTTAATTTCGATAACAGTTGGTTGTAACCTAAGTGTCTTGGTTCACTTCCTTAGCCATTTGGTAGGAAACTGCTAGGAATTCCTTGGTCATTATAAGGCTTCATTTTTGGGCCTTAAATGATGCCTAGGCCCTTGATGTATTGGGCCCAGGGTGGTTTCTCAAGACTACTTGGATTTAGTGTAAATCCAAGTCAAACCCAATCCTTAAATTATCTTGTGATTTAGGGCTTTGTTATTACCTTTCCAAGATTTGATTAAGGTGTATTGGATTGTTTTTAGGTGGTATTTGATGTGGTATTCATGAAAGAAACAATTGTTTTTGGTGTTAAATTGACAAGATTCAGTGAAAAGTAAATGTTTTAAAGTCGGGGTGGGTAACTGAGTTAATTGTTTGAAATGTCCAATAATTTAAGGCTAGTGACTAAGATTTATCTATACTAAATATGATTTGATGAAAATCAAACTTTTGTAAAGTCATTTTAGACCTCCTTAAATCATGAGAATTTCGAGGTTGACCCGAAAATTTTACTTAGATGTATTTTGTCAAATTCAATAGTTTTGTGTTTCTGCCATTTTTTGGTTGTTTTGTATATTGTATAGTGTGATCTTAGGTTGAAACTCATTCCTTTTAAACCCAAGTTTAAAGTTTGTCTGAACTTGTACTCGATTCAACACTGACTGGGCAGGATAAAATACAACGTCTACAGCAGATCACACATGAGGGAATAAATTAAGTGAAACCTTCCAAAATCAATGCCTTGGTCCATCAATTTGAACTGTTCATAATGGGTGATGCAGAAACTATTCCAAAGATGTACACTAGATTCATCAATATCAGCAACAGTCTAGGAGCACTTAGAAATCTGTATTCCTCGCAAGACAAAGTACAGAAGATTCGGAGATCATTAACCAAATTATGAGAACCAAAAGTAATAGTGATCGAGGAATCTAAAGATCTCACTAAATATACGCTCAATAAACTCATTAGTAACCTAATGACCCTTGAGTCAGCTATTCATGGATACAAGGATGGATCAGGAAACAACAACAACAACAACAAAAAAATTGCAATAAAAGCTCAAAAGAATGAAGAGAGCAATGACAGTTATGATATAAGTGTTGATAGTGAACAAGATCTCAAAAACTATTTCAGAAAGATACCTAATGAACATTCTGAGGAAAGAAAATTTTCAATATGAATAATTTTGGATACTACAACTGTTATAAAATAGATGACTTTCAGTCTTATTATCTCGAGCCAAAGAAGGATAAAGAAAAGAAAAGAAAAGAAAAGAAAAGGAAAAGATAAAAAATGTGTAAGAAAAAGTCTTTGAAATCCACTTGGGATTACTCGGAATCAAGCATCTCTAAAAAATCTAGTAGTGACGATTTATCCATGCTTGCTCTAATGGCCAATGGAGATGTGGTAACTAAATGTTCTAGTTCTTGTCCTTTAAATTTTGATGAATTATTTGATGTCTATCAAGAACTATCTCATGATTATAAAAACCAGTATTCACATATAAATGCTTTACAAAGTACAATTAAATACACTTAACAAACAAGTAGTTAAATTTGAATCTAAAAACAATGAATTGAAATCCAACATTTTGGATCTAAGTTCTATTGTTCTCAGATTTATGGGTGGTGAAAATAATTTAAAAATACTTTTGGCAAGTTTACTTTTGACAAGTTCAAGAGGAATATTTAATAAAACTGGAATTGGTTTTCAGAAAAAAAAAATATTAAACAAAAGAGATTTAATAAATTCTTTTTTTAAACTAAAAATCTTGTTAGAGTTTTTAACTGTAATGTTGTGGGACATACTGTAAAGTAGTGTTTTCAAATATCATCTAAATATAAACAAATATGGGTTACTAAAGGAACGAAAATTGTCCCGGCTAACAATATCGGACCCAGTTGGATTGGGTACCACTTAGGAACTATTTGAGATTCTCCTTGCAGGTTATTCTGAAAGCATTATTAGGCAAGGGGAAATGGTTCCTAGATAGTGATTATTTTCGGCACATGACAGGTGACAAATCTAAATCTACGTCTTTAATACCTAAAGACGGAGGTCATGTGACTTTTGGAGACAACGCAAGGGTAAGATTATCGGTATAAGTAATATCAGTAATGGGTCAACTGCTATTGAGGATGTGTTATTAGTAGACGATCTTAAATATAATCTGCTTAGTCTAAGTCAATTATGTGACAAGGGGTACAATGTTATATTTGATAATAATAGAGCATTATTAAGAATGTGCATGATAGTAGTATTTTACTTGTAGCATCACGTGTTGAAAGTATTTACACTTGTTCATTTGAGGATTTTTCTGTACAAAATTTGTCATGATTAAATACTCTATCTAAAAATAGTTGGTTATAACATAGACATCTTGGGCATACTAGTTTGGAGTTAATTTCTATTTTTTCTAAGAAAAGTCTAGTACGTGGATTACCTGCTCTGAAGTATGTTAAAGATAAAGTACGTGATGCATGTCAATTAGGTAAGCAATCTAGATCATCATTTGAAAAGTAATTGCATACATCCACATCAATTTGTCTTGATTTATTTCATCTAGATTTATTTGGTCCTAATGTTATTGCTAGCTTAGGAGGAAAGTTTTATGCATTCGTGCTCTAGACTAACGTGGGTATATTTATTATCTAAGAAAAGTGAGCGAGAAACTCTTGTAAGCGTGTGTAAAATGAGAAACAATCATACATAATTAAAATTCATAGTGATCGAGGCATAGAACTTAAAAATAATGAAATTATTAGCTATTATGACGAATATGGATATTCTCACAATTTCTCTGCACCAAGAACACTGCAACAAAATGGTGTTGTGGAAAGAAAGAACATGATGCTTCAGGAAATGGCCAGGACTATGCTAAATGAGAACAATCTTTCTAATTACTTTTGGACCCAGTAAGTATTGAATGCTGTGTTATTAATAGAGTATGTATCCGAAGAGGTTTTAATAAAAACCCTTATGAGATTTGGAACGGAAAACCCCCAAATATATCTTATTTTATAGTTTTTGGATGTAAATGCATGATTTTAAATGATAAGGATAATTTGGGAATATTTGATGCTAAATCAGATTATGGTATTTTTCTTGGATATACTTCAGATAATAAAGCATATAGAGTCTATAATAAATGATCATTAATTGTGGAAAAATCTGTGCACATAGTATTTGAAGAATCTAATCCATTTGTGTTGAGAAAGGATTTGGATGATGATGATGATGATGATGCAGGTGTAATGACAAAGAAAAAGAACTAAGAAGCTGAAACAAGAAAAGAACCATCAAATTCTAAGGATAAGCAGCCACAAAATGGACTTTACCAAGAGCTATAAAGACAATTCCAGGACATTCGGTAAAAGAAATTATTGGTAATTTGGAAAAGGTGTAAGTACTAGGTCATTCCTTATAGATATCATTAATGCATTTCTATCTCAAAATGAACCTAAAACTATAAATGGAGCTTTAACATATGAATCTTGGATCTCTGCGATGCAAGAAGAATTATTTCAATTTGAGAGAAATAAAGTTTGATCTCTAGTTCCTAGACCTAACTTTTATCCTGTTATTGGTACTAAATGGGTTTATCATAATAAAAAAGATGAAACAGGTATGGTAATAAGAAACAAAGCAAGATTAGTAGCACATGATTATAATCAGGAATACAGAATTGATTATGACGAGACATTCACACCTGTGGCTAGATCAAAAGCTATTAAAATGCTATTATCATTTACATGCTCATGCAATTTTAAATTATTTCATATGGATGTCAAGAGTGCCTTCTTAAATTGATTTTTAACTGAGAAAGTTCATGTAGAACAACTACTGAGTTTTGAAAACGATACATTACCTGATAATGTTTTTAAACTGCGAAAGGCTTTGTATGGACTCAAACAAGATCCTAGGGCTTGGTATGAGAGACTTAGCCAGTAGTTAAATGAAAATGGTTTTCAACATAGTCTAAGTGATATAGCTTTGTTTGTTAAGTTAAATGAATCTGACATCCTATTGGTACAAATGTATGTGGATGATATTATTTTGGGTTCTACTAATGAAGAATTTTGTCAAGAGTTTGCCAAGATTATGGAGGTAGAATTTGAAATGAGTATGATGGGGGAATTAACGTTCTTTCTTGGGCTACAAATCAAGCAAACTAAAGAAGAAATCTTTATTAATCAAGCTAAGTATAACTAGGAGTTACTGAAAAAAGTATGGTGTTGATGGTGCTAAAGAATACAAAACGCTCATGGCAACAGCTACAAAAATAGAAAAAGATTATACGGGTAAAAATGTCAATGAAAAGATATATCGAGGTATGATCGATAATTTGTTGTATCTTACTGCTAGTAAACCTGATATTATGTTTAGTGTACGCTAGTGCGCGAGATTTCAATCTTGCTGATAGGTATAATTTACATATCTACTTCTAAGCCGAATTTGGTAGTTTTCGAGTAAATTAGTAACATTTAATTTTATTTTCGTTAGTTTTTATGTAATTCATGTGTAGGGACGTAAACGAGTGACAAACAAGTGAAACAGTGGGAAAACGGTGAAGAAACGATGAAAGAATAAGGTTTCAAGAGCACAAGATCCACCGCCGCGGCGATGAGAATGCAGAGAACTGCTGAAAATGAACAAGGCCCACCGCCTAGGGGGTGAAAATACAGAGAGTTGGGTGCTAGTTCCACCGCTTAGGCGGTGAAAGATCAAAGAGCAGCCAACATACCCACTGCCTCAACGATCACTCTGCAACATAAAATAAGATATTTTCAGATATTTTTGAAACCTTGCACCTATAAAAACCCTTTCTCCCACTTCCATTGAAGACTCTTGGATGTCCCTAACATTAGGACTTGGTCCTTGGCCAATCTTGAAGAGCTCAAAGAGGATATTCATCATCCGGAGAAGAGGAAACACCAGCGGATCGATCTTTAGCGACAATGGATCACTCCACTTTAAGATTTGATCTTTCTCTCTTTGTAATTTAATGTTTTATTGTGAATTATAATGAATCTCTCTTGGTTTAATGTTTCAATGGCCAAGATCATGATAGATTAGATAAATATTAGCTAGGGATCGATGTAGTTGTGTAAATACGTGTTTGATCTAATATACGTTTCCTTAACGGTTGTTTGTGTTTAAATCCGATTGTGTTTATAATTTTATTACGTCTTAATATGCTTGTTAAGGTATTAGGGTTGGATTTGAGAATACGGGATTTGACACTCGGGATAGGTAACCCCGAATTCGGACTAGGGTAAACACAACGCGACGATCCAATAACTCGGGAAGGAGTTAGAGAGTATGCAATCCATGAGGTTGGGTCAAGACTCACGTGACTGTGTGTTCAAAAAGATGTTCAAGGGAGACTTCGATGTCAACGCGAAGTCATGTATTCATTTACTAAACACTCGGGAGAGAGAGTGAATAAGTTTTAGATACCAAGATTGTTAGATATGATAAACACCGTTATTATTAACTAAACAAAATCAAACATGTATTAAGTGAATGAAATCAATCCCTAGGTAATCAAATTAGTTAGGATTAATCCACTAATTGTAGTTTAACTTAGTTTTAATTAGTTTAATTTTAAATATTTATTAAACCGTTGAGATAATATAAGACTATGCAAATTGCGGTATTCAATTATTCACACCGTCCCTGTGGAACGATATCCAATCTTAAATATCCACTATATTAAAACTTAACCTTGTATACTTGTGAGTAGTCAATACGCGAGTGTGTAAAAACCTCGTCGTACACTTGCCCAAAAGAATCGTATCTAATTGTGGTCAAGTGAATCTTTCGATATTTAAAGAGAATTAGTGATCTAGGATTATGGTATCCTAGGGGGAGTGACTTTAAATTGATTAGTTACACTGAGGTTGATTTTGCTTGATGCAAATTTGAGCGTAAAAGCACAAGCGGTTTATGTCATTTCTTGGGACATGCTTTAGTTTCTTGGTCGAGCAAGAAACATAATTCTATTGCCCTATCTATGACTGAGGTAGAATATATGGCAACTGGTAATGCTTGTGTGCAAATTCTATATATTAAACAACAGTTACATGATTTTGGAATTTACATGGAAAGAGTACCTATCTATTGTGATTATAAAAGTGTTATATGCTAAAGTAAGCATCCAACACTGCACTCATGAACTAAGCACATAGAAATACATCATCATTTTATTCATGATCATATTCAGAAATGATATGTTACTATTGAATATGTTGATACTTCTGATTAACTTGCTGTTATTTTTACTTAACCTCTACCTGAAGATAAATTTATGAAAATTATTTGAGGTTTAGGCATGGCTAGGCATAGTTATGTATGCTTAGAATAATGTTTTGATTTTTTGTTTCCACTTTTTGAGATGACAAAGGGGGAGGAATTGTATGATATTTTAGTATTTGTTCTCCTAAGTATTGTAATCATATAGGGAGAAAACATTTTTAAATTTTTTAAAGGAGAATATGGGGTTATGCTATATTAAAAAATGTGTGTTTCTCATTAATAAGAATTGCAATCATGTAGGAAGAGAACATTTTTAATTTTTTTAAGGAGAATAATGGGTTATGCTATATTGAAAAATGTTTGTGTTTCTCATTGACGGTGCTAAAACAAGTTGAATAAACTCATCCTCAGATTTAGGGGGAGTGTAGTTACATTATTTTTTAGAAAACATCAAAGTTAATTGTCGTCATAAAAAAATGGAGAGATTGTTGAACCTAATGTTTTAATGGCCAATTAAATGTTGATGTTTTAAAAGAACAAATGATTTTATTCAGTGGTTTCAGATCAAAAGTTCGATAGGTTGAATTGAGAAAAAGAATGGGTCGAAAAGATTAATCATTGAAGAATTTATGAAGAAATTATTGAATAATCAAAGGAATTCAAGACGGATGCAAGATAGAAATAATGAAGATGTTTAGAGCATTGAAGACATTTAGGTGAAAACAACTCATTACCTTTATGCTCTTATTGCAACTCGAATTGGATCACATACGACACTTTAAAATGAATAAATTTATATGTGTCATGGTAAGAAGTGATATGTTTAAGGTCCTAAAATAGTTTTTATAAAGTGTTAAATCATAAAAATATTTTTGGTAAAGTGTTTAAGTGCAAAAATGGTTTTAATACAAAAAAATAAGGTGTTTTCTAGTCAATTCGATCAACCGACGATTTGGGTCAGTCGACTAAGAAAAATAGAAGCTTAGAAAGTTAAATGGTTAAACCTACTAGACCATTCGGTCAACTGGCGGTTTGGATTGGTCGACAAACGAATACAGTAGTCGAAACGAAGAAAACAAAAAAAGGAAAAACACATTGGGCGAATTGGTTAACTGACGGGGAGGTTGGTCAATCGACCGCAGGTAATGTAACATTCAAAAATTTGAATGTTGTAGGGATAATCAATCGACGTATGGCTAGATCAACCGATCGGGTCAAATAGTCTACATTTGACTATTTCGATTTTTGAGCCAAATCACCTTGTTTTGAAAGATTTTCAAAAATGTTTTTAAGGGATTTAGGTATTTTACTTTAATATATCATATATTACTAATATCTTATTTATTTGGTCCATGTATTAAATTATTCTTTTAATTAAATTGGTAAAAGTACCTCCTATCTTTAAGAGTTTTGAATCTAAAAAGTTTTGGAGACCAAATCGACCTTTTCTAAAAGTTTTTTTTTTTTAATGAAGCACACCTATTTTGATAGTATATGATATATTGGGTATTAAAGAGTCATTTTAGGTCTTTTAATTTGAAAACTAGCCGTTAGAGGTCTAGTTAAAAGATTGTATAGAGACGTGTTTTTCAAATGAATGAATCAAGAACATTCGACTTTTGCTATTATAAAAGAGCAATTTATACTGAGAAATTTATAAGAGACTATTATCGAAATAGTTCTTGATCGAAGTGCGAAAGTCAGATGAGATATTTCCACTTTAATTAACGTGCTTTCTTAGATTATTTGTTTAATTACTTGGATTAAGTATTGTAGAAAAATCGTTTTCAAATTTAATGGGGCAAAATAAATTTTAAACCCTCTACCTATTGACACTTTTCTAAGTATTCCTCCTAAGTTTATGCGTTTCATTTTAAACCCTCTACGTATAAACATAGTTTCAAAAGGCCATTCTATTAGAAATTTCATCCAAATTAACAGAATTAGAGGGGAAAATAGTAATTTTCTATTTTTAATCAATTTTTTCTTTTATTTTCTTTTTAATTTTTCTTTTTTATTCTTCCTTCATTCATGTCACCAACCGTTTTTTCTTTCTTTGTCTTTCTTTTCACTGAACCCCCCATCTCTCCACCGAACCCCCCTCTTTTCACCATCGCTGTCATCGACGCCGCAGCCACCACTGACGCATTATGTTCTGCCCTCTAATTCTATTGGTCATCAGTTTGTGTTCTTCACTGAGTTATCGTAATCGTTTTCAAGAAATCCCGGTGAGATACTGCTAACTTAATTAAAGCGCTTTCTTAGATTATTTGTTTAATTACTTGGATTAAGTGTTTTAGAAAAAAAAATATTTTTAAATTTAATATCGTGAAAATCTTCAAAATGATTTTAATTTGTGAAATCTAATTATTTGTTATTTGTACTTTAAATTGATTAAATCAGATTTGTGCCTCACATAGATTCTATCATATCGTTTTCGAGATATTAATTGAGTATAATTGTTTTGAGGTGGTAGAAGCTCCTGTAGGAAGAAACTTGTGAATTTTTTGTATTTGCGAGTCTGAGTGGATTAGATGTATTTAGGACGGTGTCTAATCAGGGTAGTTAGAGTTAAAACATTAGCTTGAGAAAAATATTAGAGTTTGATCTTTTACCTGCGAGAGAGATTAAGTTAATATTTAGCCTCTTAAAATATTTGGTTTTTATTCTTTCTGTAATAAAATTAGAGTGAGATAAGGTTCTTCCTGAGTCTATGAAAAGGATAAGTGTAATAGTGTAATAGTGTGAGAGTGTAAAGGTTGATTCTGAGCTTGCGAAAAGAATTAGGATTGTATGGGTTTAGTTCCTACCAGGGAAAGGAATCAAAGGGTTAGTGGATTGCGAAATCCTTGTGGAGCTCGGGGGACTGGACATAGGTAAGAGTAGCTTGTCGAACCAGGATAAATCGTTGTATGCTGCATTGCTATATTTTTGTTATTTGGGTGTGCACTTAGTTAAACACATTTTTGCTGCTTAACAAGATAATAATCAGTTAGAAAAATTGATAACTTGTATTTAAATTAATTGTTTAAATTTTTGTCACTACTCATTTTACCCCCTTCATAGATCTAGAAAATACACCACAACGTAGGGGCATAGAATGTTGACCATTAACATCTCCTAAGTTTGACCAGACCCAACCAAGGATTTCTTACATATCCCAGAATTGCTAAGAATTTAGTCAAATGTATTTCGACATTTATAAAATTTATCATTAACGTAAATCAGGAATTGGTGGAAAAAGGTTATAGGTTAGAGAAACCGATTCCCAAGGGCATCATCTTAGTCTAAGACTGAAGACGACAAAGATGGTTCTTGGATGAGAAACCAAAAAGAAACTTAACATTCTTTAATGAGAAGTTTCAAAGTAGCGTCCCCGCTTGAGACTACAAAAAAAGTTTAAAGAACTTTGCGAAGGAAACTAAATTGGATAAATTATGCCCCAGTCCAAGATTGGGCTGCAGTGACATGGACTTATTAAAGGAAGTTAAACAAGGAAAGAAATTTTCCCCAGCCTAAGGTTGGGGTAAATCGAAAAAATGAATTTTAGAGGAGAAACCTGATATAATGTGCCTTATCCCTAGGCTGGGCAAAATGAATTTATCTTAAAATGTTCGTGAAAATATGACAGAATCCACATGAGCTACCTACATACCCCAAATCAAGCATAAGATCGAAAATGATTTAAGACAATAATACTTTTTTGTTTAAAATTGTGAACGAACACGCATGGGTTGCCTATATATCTTGGTTTTACCAAGAATCAGGTTAGGACATAAATCTAGGACATGGAGATTTTGTTTAAAATTACAACCAAACCTGCACGGGTTGCCTACGTATCTTGATTTTTACGTCAGGAATCAGGTCGGAACGTAGTTCACCTAAACGAAAGTTTTGATTAAATGACCGACCAAACCCACATGGGTTGTCTACTTACCCTATTTATTAGATCATGAATCAAGTCAGAATGTAGTTCACCCCAACAAAGATTTATAGATAAGGCATCTTAGTCTAAGATTAGGGACAAAGATGAACACGGACCCTCGTAGGAGAATTCAAATACGGTAAAATGTGCCCCAGTCTCAGACAGTGGTGGTGAATGGAAAAAATTTTGTGCCTACAATAATAATATCAAAATATCTTTTATTAGTGCTTGAGATAGTAACTTTATAGAAAAAGTCATTAAATGATATAAAATCAGTTTGGCTACAGGGCTTATATCTAACAATCTCCTACTAGTGTAGACATCGCATTTTGTCCTGCCTATTTAGTATCGGATCTAAAGTACAAGTTCGGATAAACTTTAAATTGAGGCTTAAAGGGAATAAATTTCTACCTTAGATTACATTGGATATTACAAAAAATAACAAAAAAAGTACAAGAAAACATAAAATGTTAATTTAACTGAATTCGGTATAAGTAAAAATTTTGGGTCAATCTCGAAATTCCTAAAGTTAAAGATGAGTAAAATGACACTATTAAAGGTTGATTTTCATGAAATCAATTTTAATATGAATAAAAATTAGTTACTACCCTTTAACTTAAGGAAATTTCACCACTACCTTTGTTTTCGATTTTGACCCATGAAACTTTTACTATCACCGGTTTCGTCTTTTTTATACCAAAATTACTTCTTTAATTTTTTTTTAAATACTAATATTCAAGAAATCAAGCCAAAAGCCTTGATTAAGCTAATATACCATGACCTATCTAGTTACTCAAAGTTACTATTGCTTAAGACATAGTTCAGAACTAACCAAACCGAATGTCATCATGACAAGCATTCAATGTCCATCAGTAGGATGTTATTGACATACAGGACCATGAAGCTACCTTCTTTTCCATTAATTATTTTGTACACACATGAATCGTCTATTTTTTGAAGGCAACCAAAATATTTGTCCACCTCGTCTAAATGAATGTTCCAACTTATAGAAGCTTGATTAGGTCCATAAATGGATGTTTGCAATTTGCGTACCTTCTAGATTTTACCTTTGGCTATGAAGCTTGTGATTAATGTATGTAAATATCTTCCTTTATGTTTCTATCGAGAAAATACATTTTCATATCTATCAAAAAAAAGTATAGTCGTGGTATGCAAAAATAACCAATAAGATCCTAATGGACTTTAACATGGAGACCAACAAAAAAGGTCTCTCCATAGTCAATCCTTTGATGATGATATATCCTTTTGCGAAGATTTATTTGTACCTGATGGGAATTCTATCAAATGGATCTACAAGTATTCAAACTTGGTTAGTTTACATAGAGTCCATTTGGATTTTATTTATAATTTTCCCTTATTTTTGTCGAAGTCCAACATTACCCCTTTTTATGTTATCGAGATCGTTACCTACCACGTAGTAGATTATCTCTTTCCTTCTGCTAAATGTTTCTCAGATATCTATCAGGAGGAGTATAGGTCCTACTCGATATACGAGGAGATTGTGTACGAGATATATTTACTATTATTGGTTCCAAAGTGACAGTATTTGTTGACCCACAGATCTATCAAAAAGGGGGGTGAATTGGGTAGTGATAAAAATTAAACAATTAAATTATCGCACAAGTTATCAATTTTCTTAATTGATTATTATCTTGTTTTACAGAGGAAACAAATTTAACCAAGTGCACTCCTGAACAACAAAAATAAACAAGCAGCACAGAATGATTTATTCGGGTTCGATAAGCTACTCTTACTTGCGTCCAGTCTCCCGAGCTCCACAGGGCTTTCGCAATCCACTAATCCTTGATTATTTTTTCAGGTAGGAACCAAACTTTTACAATCCTTTTCATAGGTTCAGGACTAACCTAATTCTTTTCATAGGCTTAGAATTAATCATTTACAAGTTTTCCTTTTCACAGGCTAAGGAATAACTCTATCTTTTTACCATGCTAAAGTCTAAACTAATTTAATTATAGGAAAAATCAAATCTAATATTTTCATAAGATTAAGATCAAACCTAACTACCCTGATTAGACTCTGTCCTAAATATATCTAATCTACTCACAATCACAAATACAAAACGCGCCAAGTTTCTTCCTGTAAGAGCTTCTACCACCTCAATATAAATTATACTCAATTAATGTCCCGAAACTATGAGATAGAACTTATATGTAGAAACAATATAATTTAACTCATTTTAGGCACACAATATTATATAATCAGATTTTGTAGGCAAAAATCGTTTCTTAAGATATACAAGTAATTCAAACTAGAAAACGATTTCTCAAACACAAAAATTTCAAGTTATCGATTAGATCATATAAGAAAAGCATATAAATCAACTTGGAAAGATCTCACTGGGACTTCTTGAAAACAGATAAGATAGCTCAATGTAGCAGAAATTCGGTGATGAAAGTTTTTGAATGCTTCGATCAAGAACACTTTCAAAATCAATCTCTTAGAAATATTTCAGCAAAATCACTCTTATTTTAAGCAAATGGTGATTTAAACTCTTTGTTATTGATTAGTTAAAGTTAAAAATGTAGGTCCTATTAACGCACCCTGGATTTTGGAGAGAAAAAAAAAGAGAAGAGGAGGATGCAATTTGATTTCCTCCTTCTCAAATCCGTTCATTTTAGAAAAATGTTATAGGGGTTTTTCTAGGTGTCGGTTTTGAAAATGGTTTTTGGCCCGAAATTTGTTTAGAAAATGGAGTCGCCACATAGCATTAAATTAAATAGTGTGCTAGGTCATCAGCATTTTGAAATTTATTTTTTATTTTGAAATGGCCTAAGTTTTGACTTGTAAAAATAGTTAGTCTTAAATAGATATCTTTAAAGTTCGAGAGTTGGTTATGCTTGGGGAAAAGTGTTAGGCATCCCAAGACACCCGTCTGAAGACGCAGCCTAAGTTTAAATAAATCTTTAAATTCAAACAAGTCCAAGAAATTTTCTTCGATTTTTTGTTAACACACTCATCCCATTTTTATTATTTGTCCTTTTTTTATTTTACATAACAAAGGAAAAACATTTTAAAACAACAACATATAAAACAAAAATAGAAAAGAACAAATGTTCCTTTTTTAGACCATCCATCGATTATGGAAGAATCGACAAATTTGGCCCCCAAGGGGATTTTATTTGTTTAGTTAAGGCTATTTTGATAAAACTAGTATGCATTTTATAGAGAAGAAAAAGGGGTAAAATAAATTTAAGTAATTTAAGAAAAAATATTTTATTGGAATGTGAAAAACCATATTTTAGGTAAAGAAAACATAATACAAACCTTTTTTTTTCAGCTTTTTTTAGAAATTTCAAAATGTTTAGAAAAAATATAAAGAAAACTTTTACCTATAAAAAACAAAGTATATAAAACATTTATTTACGGAAATAATTTAGAAACAAGAAGATTTCAAGTATTTGCTTTTGGGAAAATCTTTAAAAAATAATTTTTGTTAAGAAATTAGTTACAAAATGAAATTTTGACTTTCTTTTGCAAGAACAATTTGAAAAAAAAAAAATCATTTTTAGAAAATAAGAACAAATAAAAATATATTTTTATGAAATAAGTAAAAATGGTTTTTTTTTATAAAACTTTGTTAAAGACATCTTTTTTGAGAAAAAAAAAAAAACATGATGTCTTTTTGTAAGAATCATATTTTTTTTTAAAATTAAAGACAACTTTTGAAAGATTTTAAAAGGAAAAAAAGTTAAGAAAAACACTTTTTTAAGACATTTCCTTTTTAAGAAGAAATTTTAAAAATCATTTCTATGAAAATTTTTGGAGTAAAACAAAAGTCTCTTTTTGTGAAGAAAACTATCTATGTAAATCACATTTTTTTTTTCTATTTTTTTGTTTGTTTAAGGAAAAAAATAAAGGACAAAACATGAAATAAAAGAATGAAATGCATTTTTAATTTTGTCAAGAACACCACAACCAAACCAACTTGTTTAGGCAAGATTATGTTTTGTTTTTGTTAGTTAAGGAACATAAAATAAAATAAAAGAATGAGGAATTATTTCTGAAGAAGGCCACAACTAATCTCGTAAGGAATAGTGGGTCTCAATTTATTCCGTCTTTTAGCCACGAGGGACTTGGCATAAATTTATATAGGGTCAGTCCGAAGACTTGACTTACATATATATAGGGAGCTAGTCCATGATCTATGACTTAGTGCTGGTCCATGATCTAGGATAAAAAAAAATGAGAGAACAGGGAGTCAGGCTAGAGTTTGAGACTTAATACCAGTCAAAGGCCTAGGGTAAAAGAAAATAAAAAATGGTGCCAGGCTAGAGTCTGAGACTTAATACCAGTCAAAGGCCTAGGCTAAAAAACAAATGTGCCAGGCCTTGGTCCGTGACTTAGTGCCAGTCAATGACTTAGGCTAAAAAAGAAAAAAGTGCAAGAAAAGTAAAATGCAGAAAGACGCAGAGCAAGAATGTAAATAGTCAATACTTAGTAGTTATGTTAGTTGATTTGTTTTAAGTTCTTTGAGTTTGGTTTATAGTATTTCTTGATAAAAGACAAAAATCATATGCAACAAAGGGGGTTAAAGAAAACTTAACTAGCTTTGGGGGATGGCCTTTCCCTAAGAGCTTATATTCTTCTCCTTCTTCTTCTTCTTTTGTTTGGTTTTTTCTTGTATGGTTTCTTGATCTCTTTGTAAAAAAGGGTCAAGATGATGTTTTGAGAGTTTTTAGTAAGCTTTTCTGTTGTTTTGAGAGGTGTATTGTTTAGAAATCAAAGCAACTCAAGAGGAAATTTGGACTTAGAGAGAGAGTGAAAATCGATCAGTGTGTGGTCCCTTAAAAAAATTGCCCCTATCTATAGGAAAATGGTTAACCAAAGGTCATTCAATGCCCCCTGATTGATGGGGGGCTACCCCCTTAGGGTGGAATCATTACACTTAGGCCCCCAAATATGGTATGGCGTGTCTAGGTAACAAAACTCATCTCATTAAGTCTTTCCATTTATGGAAATGACCTTGGGATGCTAAAAAATGACTATAATCACACCCAAGAAGCATATAATGCTTCACATTATTCCTAGGGGTGTGCTCGTAGTGATTTTGTATTTTGGGCACCCATTTGTCTAATTAAAGACTTATTAATTATTTTTTATTGAAATTATAAATTTAAAAATGAAATTAAACTATCCAAAATATTATTGGAAAGTTCAAGTTTGGAAAATAAAATATTTTTGGTTGTTAATTTGATAAAATAGGTAAAAATGAAAGTTTTTGGTGTCAAAACTTAAAGTAAGTGTAATTGGTGAAATTTCTTCAAATTAAAGGGTGGAAACTAAAATTAAAAATATTAAAAGTGATATCTATAGGAAACCCATTTTTTATTTTGTCATCTGCAATTAACCTTTAGAAATTTCCAATTAGACTCAAAACTTTTATTTATATCGAAATTCGATTAAATTGGCGATTTTTCATGTTTTTCTTGTTTTTATATTTTTTTTTGTAATATTAAGGCATAATTTAAGGAAAAAAATCATCTCTCTAAACCTTGGTTTAAAGTTTATCCAAATTTTTACTTTAGACCTGAATCTTTTCAAAATTAAAAAACAAGCGGGACAAAATGCAATGTCTACAGTTGCCCCTCTTTGTTATGAAAGTTTATCTCATTCTATTATTTATTCCATTACATTTCACTCTCATTCCATTCTGTCCATCCAAATGAGCCGTTAGGGAAATACCATCCCGCTAAGCTAGGTAAGCTTTATTCAACCCCTTTTTGCATATCATTTTGTCTTTGTCAAGAAACACAAGAAACCAAATCCAAAGAACCTTAAACAAACCATTAACATAACCACTAACTACTAACTACTTACTTTCCCACTCTATGCCTTTCCGTGCTTTACTTTTTTTTTGCATTTTTTTTTCTTTTTAAGCCTAAGCCATGGACCAACGCTAAGTCACAGACCATTGCCTGACTCATTTTTTTCTTTTTTTCTTTTTTATCCTAGGCCCTTGACTGGTATTAAGTCTCAAACTTTGTCCTGACATCATTTTTATTTTCATTTAGCCTAGATCATGGATTGACACTAAGTCATGGACCATGGATTTTTTTTTTTCTTTTTTAGCCTAGATCATGAACTGACACTAAGTCTTTGACCGTGGACTAGCACCCTATATGTTCAACCCAAAGTTTTGATGAACAATTAAGTATTGATATTTTTTGTGAAACTAATGGTTATATCGAGTGTTCAGATTTAGAGTTCCATGCATTTGATTGAGAAGAAGATGTGATGAAGAAAACATAAAGGTTGCAAGATGGACATGATGAAGATGTGAAGAGTTTTGAAGACGATGAAGAAAAATAGGTGAATTTATTAATCATATTTGAATTGCCTCACATTGTATCTATCACGTAGGAATTATTTGGGACATAATCGAATATATTCGTATTGAGGTGGTAAAATCTCCTTGTGGGAAGAAACTCATATTTTTTTGTATTTGTGAGTTTGAGTGGATTAGACACGCTGGGATGATGTTTAGTCAGGGTAGCTAGATTTCAATCTTTTTCTCGTGAAAAAAAATAGTGTTTGATCTTTGTCCTAGTAAAAAGGTTAGGTTATTCTTTTACCTTGAAAAGAATTAAGTTTTGATTCATCTTGCAATTGAATTATTTTGAGTGATTTGTAAATGTTCATCCTTCCATGTGAAAAGAATAAGTGAGAGAGTTTTAGGTGTATCTTTAGCCTAGTAAAAATATAGGGTTCATCCTTAGCCTTTTAAAAGAGTAAATAGTAAAGGTTGATTCTGTGTTTGTAAAAGAATCGTCAGTTGTAAGGGTTTGGTTCCTACCTTTTAAAAGAATCATGGGGATAGTGGATTGCAAATTTTCATGGAGCTAAGTGAATTGGACGTAGGCAAAATTAGCTTGACCGAACCAAGATAATTTTTTATGTGTTGCATTGATTTATTATACATATTGTGTTTGGGTGTGCACTTAGTTTTAAACACATATCCAATGCGTATGAAGAGAATAATTGATCTAGGAAAATTAATTATTTATGTTTAAGTGTTTAATTTTTGTAACTACCCAATTAATCCCCTCTCTTGGGTAGCTCTTTGGAGCAATAATTTGTACTAGAGCTGGTTTAGCTTGTTTGGCTTAAAATCCTAGCTAAGAAAAATTACATGGCGCACCCCATAGGCACTCTAGATGAGGGAAAATTTATGCACTATCCACCTCTGTTTGCAGGTGATAATTATTCATTCTCGAATAACAGAATGATCGCTTTTCCTCAAGCCACTAATTATGATGTGTGACTGACCATTGAGGATGGTCCATCAATTCCTAAAAAGAATGGATTGATTAAGAAGAAAGAACAACAGACTTTCTTAGATAAACAGAAATTGTCTATTAATGCTCAAGCTATGAACATTTTGTTTTTCTCTTTAGATGGAAATGAATATATGTTGCGATATTTTTAATGCGCTTTAAATTACTCGCAAGTGCACGAGGTCAAGTTTTAATAGTATAGGAAGTGAGGGATTGTTGTATCCACAGAGATTGGTTTAATTGTAGCTAAGTATCGCGATTATCGTAACCGAACTTTATTCAGGCATTCCAATTTTGGGTTTTTGTAAAAATAAAAAACTAAACTAAAACACTTGGAATAAATTCTATAGAAATGGATTATCTAGGGATTAATTTCGTTCTCTTATACGTACTTGATTTAGTCTAGTTTACACTAACGTTCATCAACCTATTCAACAATCTAGGTATCTAAAAATCACTCACTACTTCTCCCGAGTGTAAAGTGAGTAAATATGCAACCACGTCAACACCGATATCCCTATCAAGCGTATAAACGATTACATGCCTCTTGCCCCAACCTCATGGATTGCACACATTCTAATAATCTCCTGAAATATTAGAACTTTGTGTTGTGTTTTAACCCTAGTCCGAATCCGGGGTTACCTCTCCCAAGTGTCAAATCCCGTATTCTCAAATGAACCATAATATCATAACAAACATACTGTAGAAGTAATAAAATGGTAAACACAATCGAATAGGGATGAACAATCATTAACGAAACAAAGATTTACTCAAACATAATATTCGTGAATTATATCAATCCCTAGATAATAAACGTTTAGCTACCCATAGATATAACCAAATATTCAACTACAAGTGAGATATACATAATCAAATAACCAACAAAAGTTTAGAATGAAAGAGAGAAACAAGGGAGGATACCCAAATATGAAAAGTGGATGATTCCATGTCCACTAAGTTCGCTCCAATCTTGTTTTCTCTTTTTCAATTGATGATCTCTTTTCTGTAATGATATGATGAAGGGATATATATATAAATAAAAAATATCGTAAAAATATATAAAAAAAAAAACGCGTGCCAGCTGGTGCTTGGTCACTGCAGCTAGCAAGGGTCAGAACAGCCATTGGTTGTTGCTCGCTGCAAGGAGTAAGGGCCAGTGGCCTACTCGCTGCATCAAGTAGCATGCAGAATGCCTGGGTTGCTTTTTTTTTTTCGCACGTTTCTTCACCGATGACCTACCGACAAGCTTGATTTTCAACCGTTTTTCCCCATAACACCTGATTTGCATAAAAACAAATAAAAATAAATTAAAACATTACAAGTACACTCGAAAACTACCAAATTTGGCTTGGAAATATATAGATAAAATCAATCTATCAAATACCCCCAAACTTGAAATTTTGCTAGTCCTCGAGCAAAACACCCACACAAGAAAACAAACTACTACTACTACGAAATAACGAACACAAATATTAAAAACAAAAGACTCAAAATAACTAAAAATAACGACATGTGAATTTTGAATTCCAACTAATCGACCAAAAAGTTTTCCCTCAACAGCCCCTAATCATATTGAGTTCAAGAATAAAACTGCACCATGTGCTGTTCTAGAATTTCAACATTCAATAACGGTAAATGTCATTCTAGATCCTTTCCAAATGTATGTGCAAAGACTCTCATTACATAACCATCCAAAGACCGGATTGGATTATCCACCAACAAAGTTCATGACTTAAAACCGACAAGGTATAGGATTTCCATAAGCCAGACTGAGTTCCACTCTCCACTAATGTAGGCTAAGAAATTCTAAAAGATCAGAAGGACTTGGTTCGATTTTTAACAATTGGCCAAGTGTAAATCGGGAATATTAAATAGGATAGCATTTTTAGATCAACGATACCCAGGCACTACGCTTGGCACTCAATCACACTCATACCCACAAAGACAAATCCGAAATAACCCCGAACTTACTTTTTAAAACGTAGTACTCACTTGTCTAAACAAACAAAAACAAAACCATATTTACACATTTTTTTTAGCCACACCCCTAAACTTTTTTGATTTGTACAATTTCACAGGTGTGGAACTACGGTAGAAAAATAACAAGTGAGTACTTGAATACCGAACCAATCAAAAGTTCACCCAAAACCTAATTGCTCACTTCAATTAGCATAACCAAATGCTAACTTGATTACAACTCGAATCGTGACTTAGGTATAGTGACAATGGTTTGGAAAACTTTTAATTGGCTAGGGTATTTGTTGCCTGTTCAAAATTAAAATGGCTTAAAGGCTTTGACAGGTTAACGATGGGTAAAATATTTTGCATGGAAGGCTTAAACGGCTCAAGCGATCAAAATTAATGCCTAAATCATATCTCCTGAACTACCTTGCCTAGGATTTCACCTCGAATTTCCCTAATTCAGGTTCTAGAATCCCTTAAATTTGTCATGAACTTGGGTACTGGATAATTGGAGTCAAATCAATTAGATAGTTAGTACTTTGAGTCTACGTGCTCGTGCAAATTAAGATCCACAATGACTTTTACCAAAACGAGATGTTAAGCACACAGAACACACATGAATGGGTATTATGCTTGACCTCAATAAACAACTAGGGGATAGTATCATCATCGAGTAATGGTCAAGAAGAACCACAAAAACTCAGCACACAAAAATAACAGTTACAAACACAAACATACTTATACTAAACTAAACAATCATGCATGAAATTAACTAAACAATAATTAAACTTAAACTGACACAACAATTAACAACTATTAAACTTAACTACTTAACCAACAAAAAGACATCAAACAAGAAAACAAACAAAACATCCCCCCTAAACTTAGAATGGGCAGTGCCCATAGTGACCCAACATCAATCTCAACATATGGCATGTAGTACTATGATGAAAGGGGTTTTGAACACGTACCTAGGATGCGAGACAACCTCGCCTCCTAGTTCGGTTGGCGGTAATGCTCCGGGCAAGGTGACTAGTGTAGGGCTTTTCTCCCATAGCGTGCATCCATAGGCCCTATTATTTGAAAACTTGGGTTACCTCCCAAAAAGAACTTAGTTTAATGTCCTCGGATTGACACGAAGAAGGGCTAGTCAAAAAGTGGCTTCTGCCCATAATATGTGTCATATAACACAACATATGGGTCTTGGTTCAAAATGCCCTCACGCTTGGCGAAATGTGACATTAATCAGCACTCTCAATGTGACTAGGCTCCATCTCATGTGCTTGGTTGGCCTGAATGAACGGTGCTGAAAGTGGAGGACGACAGGTGAGCCACATCGGATCCTCACAGATGTGTTCTTATTTGATCGGTTCTTATTTGAGAATCACAAGTGTTATCTTTTGATTCTTCATTGTCAATCAACTATTGGGTTTCTTTTTCATTAGAATCATCATTATCGCACGTACCCAAGTTTCTCCCACTTGTGAGAAGTTCCTCACAATGGCTTTCAATAATCGGTGGTGGCAACACCAATTGGATTTAAAGAGGTGAGGACTCAAATTCATTTTTTGATTTGTAATCAACGAACAATTCTTGAGCCTCATCCTTTTTCGAATCATCTTTATAAGGTACCTCCAAAGTCCTCCCAATTGCATTCGGTTCCTCATGGTCGTTTCCACATATGGATGAGCCTTGTGTGTCTCCCATTTCCCTCATAATGTTTTAAGTTTAAATTATGAATGTATTGAACGTGCCTTCCAGGTTAGAAGAAGACTCCACAAGTTTGTGTAGGGTGTCAATCCATGACGCGGAAATGTTGGAACAATCCCCCAAGCTTTGGTGGCTTGTTGAATAATTCCAACTCCGATTGTCAAAATCGGCCATATATTTCAACGACAAATAGGCATTGTCCGCAGTTAGGTTGTAAAAAGAGGTAGTACTATTTCCTCCTATTACCAAAGTTCTTGTTGTGGCTTGTAATCCGTCGAGGAAATTCAATAATTGACACTCTTTCGGGAAACCTTGATTTGAGAACCAAATGAGCAACTCTTTATATCATTCCCAAACACAATAAAATGGCTTGGAATCTCATTGAGAGAAACTCATGAGGACTTGTTGATGAGCCATCTCCAAGTACCTCGCAAAACAAACCAAACTAAAAACAAAAATTAAAAATAAAATAAATGCCTAAATTAAAATCAAGTTACTTATTCACAATATTAACAACAATCTAAAAGCCAATCCCTGGCAACGGCGCCAAACACTTGTTGCGATATTTTTAATGCGCTTTAAATTTCTTGCAAGTGCACGAGGTCGAGTTTTAATAGTATAGGAAGTGAGGGGTTGTCGTATCCACAGGGATTGGTTTAAATTATCGCTAAGTAATGCGATTATCATAACTAAACATACTATAGAAGTAATAAAATAGTAAACACAATCGAATAGGGATGAACAACCATTAACGAAACAAAGATTTACTCAAACATAATATTCGTGAACTATATCAATCTCTAGATAATAAACATTTAGATACACATGTCCATAACCAAATATTCAACTACAAATGAGATATACATAATCAAACAATCAACAAAAGTTTAGAATGAAAGAGAGAAACAAGGGATGATAGCCAAATTTGAAGAGTAGATGATTCCACGTCTGTTAAGTCCGCTCCAATCTCATTTTCTCTTCTCCAATTGATGATCTCATCTTGCTTGGTCTGATTTTAGGGCTCCAAAAACATTTTTTGCAATGGTAGGATGAAGGGATATACATAGAAATAAAAAATATCCTAAAAATATCTAGAAAACGTGTGCCAGCTTGTGCGTGGTAGCTACATCGAGCAAGAGTTAGAACAGCCACTAGTTGTTGCTCGTGTAGTAAGCAATGAGCTTGCTGCAACGAGCAATATCTGGTGACGCTTGGTTGTGGGCGCTGCAGCGAGTAGCATGCAAAATGCTTGGATTGCTCTTTTTCCACATGTTTCTTCATCGACGTCCTATCGACAAGCTTGATTTTCAACCGTTTTTGCCTATAACACCCGATTTACATAAAAACAAATAAAAATGAATTAAAACATTACAAGTACACTAAAAAACTACCAAATTTGAGTTGAAAATATATAGATAAAATCGATCTATCAATATACTAGGGTTGCAATTTGTGGATCATCAAAAGAAACGTAGGACACATTGCAAATCACACAGGAATGGACAGATCAGGTGAAACAGTCCAAGATCAATGCCTTAGTTCATCAATTCAAGCTATTCAGAATGGGTGAAACAAAATTAATTTAGAAAATGTACATGAGATTCAATAATATATCTGCAATAACTTTGGTCAACTCGAAAAGCATTATTCTTAGAGGACAAAGTATGAACAATTCTGAGATCACTGACTAAAGTCTGGGAGGCAAAAGTAAGAGCAATAGATGAAGTTAAAGATCTCATAGTTTATACCATTAATGAACTCATTGGAAACTTAATGACCCATAAGACGATTATACGAGGTTATAAGGATGAAACAGGAAATATAAAAAAGGAGTCCCTAGCATTGAAAGTTCTAAAAAAAAAAGGAAGAAAATGAAAGTGATGACATCAATCTTGACAACGAGCAAGAAAATAATGTGGCACTTCTCATGAAAATTTTTAGAAAAATGACTCGACGAACAATCCGTAGAAAGAAATTTCAACATGAGTAATGTGGAATGCTTCAACTATTACAAGAACAGACAACGCTAAGGGCAAAATTATCTGTATAGGTACTATCAGTAATAGTACTACTGTTATTAAATATATTTTACTAGTTAATAGTATTAAACATAGCTTGCTTAGTATTAGTCAATTATGCGATAAAAGTTATAATGTTGTATTTGATCATGACAGACGCATAATTAAGAATGGGCATGATAGTAGCATCTTACTTATTGCATCACGTTTCGAGAATGTTTATAGGTGTTCATTTGATGATTTTACTTCTCAAAATTTATCATGTTTAAATGTCTTATCTGAAAATAGCTAGTTATGGCATAGGAGACTTGAGCATGCTATTATGGAATTATTATCTAATTTATCTAAGAATAGTCTCGTACGTGGACTACCTGATTTGAAATTTGTGAAAGATAAAGTATGTGATGCATGTCTGTTGGCCCAGTGAGCTACCCAAGGAGGGGGGTGAATTGGATAGATAAAAATTAATCCAAACCCAAGGGGGGTGAATTGGGTAGATAAAAATTAATCCAAATAATAATACTTCAAAAATTAAATAATTAATTTTATCCTAAACTAATTATTACCCCTTTATAGCAGCAGATAAGTGTAATAAACTCTAGGTACACACCAAACAACACAAAATAAAGTAAAGAAAATAAATAATACAGTACACACCGATATATCCTGGTTCACCAAGCTAATCTTGGCTAATCTAGTCCTCCGAGCCCCACGGAGATTCGCACCCACTAATCACTAAGATTCCTTTAAACAGGTAGAAACCAAACCTTTACAAAAATAATTCTTTTCACAAGCTCAGAATCAACCTTTAAAAATTCCTTTTCCTAGACTCAGGAATAACCTCTTCTTTTTCCCAGACTCAAGAATAATCTTATATTTTTACAAGTTAGAGATTAACCTGATTCTACTATAGGGAGAATCACGACCTAATTTTTTTTTTATACCTTAGGCTTAAGAATTAAACCTTACAATCACTCCAAGTATTATTTTCCCATGTAAGGATGGAACCTTTACAATTCACTCATAATTGATCCTAATCAGGAAGAATCACACCTAAACTCTTTTCAATGGAAAAAGAGTAACCTAACCTTTTTGTACTCTAGGCAAAGATCAAACCTCAATCTCTTTACAGGAAGGGATCGAAACCCAAGGCTACCCTTGATTAGATATTCCCAATAATATCTAATCCGAACACAACTCACCAATTATAGAATTGATAAGTTTTTTTTCCACTCAGAGATTCTACCACCCGAGATTAATTAATACTCAATTAATGTCCTGCTACTAGTGATAGAAATAAAGTGAGGAAATAAAATCTGATTATAATAAAGAATGTGGGTAGCATAATTAAGCATGTAATCAGATTAACACGTAAATCGTTTTTAAAAGATTTTTATGCTTTTAAAGTTCAAAAACCATTTTTCAAAAAGATCAATTCACCAAGTAAATAATAATAATAATAAAATACTCAATTAAAGAATAAGTTTGGAACAATCTCACCAGGAAAACACCAAATAGATTGCACGTAGTATCGCAAGACAGCTTAGATCAGTAACGCTAACTCAAATAGCGCTTTAACTCAAAAATTTCTCAATAATCGATCTCACAATTGATCTCTCAAAATAATATCAGAATGATGACTCTTAGAAAATCTTAGGAACTGAATAATTCTTGATATTGTGTGTATTGTCATCTTGTTATGTGAAATCCGCAGGTCTATATATAAAGAATTAGAACAAGTCTTCCAACGGCTAGTTTTCAAATAATAAGTATCTAAAAAGCACTTATAGACCCCATGAATCATTATGACTTAATCTTGGCATAATTCACTCAATAATATCTTTTAGAATATTCAATTTAGTCTCTCAAATAATTTCTCAAACTCAATAAGATAGGATAGAAAGAATTATATGAACCAATTTAAAAAATAACCAAAATATATGAATAATATCTATAGGGATGACAAAATATTAATGATATATCTTTAATACTATCATATAACTAAAATTTCTCTCATATTTTAACCATAAACGGCTAGTAAGGACTACTATTTGATCAGAATCCTCAAAATCCTCTAAACCTGAAACAAACTCATCAGTCGACCGACCAACGCCCATAAATCGATCGCCCGATTTAGGTTGTAGCCCAAGCCAAACGTTTCTTTCTCATTGGTCGACCAGTAATTCACCATCTATTGACCAGATGATTCAACAAGTTTCACAAGTCAACCTATCTGTCGACCTAACGATTTAGAGACTTCATGTATTTTACACAGGTCGATCGATAACACTCCACGAGTCGACCGAACCTGCTGGAACTTTTTTCTTAATTTATTTCAATTCTTCAACACTTTTACTCCTTTAACCGATTTCTTTTCTCGGTTAGCTCCATACCCCCAAACTCAGAATTTTGCTAGTCCTCAAGCAAAACACCCACACAATAGAGAAAGTATACAAACTAATTACGAAATTAAAAACTACAAACGAAAAACATTAAAAACAAAAATGTGTAAGTTTTGATTATCATCTACCGGTCGACAGATTTTTCCCTCATCGGCCCCCAATCCTATCAAGTTCAGGCATAAATCACACCATGTGGTGTTCTAGAATTTCAACGTTCAAAAATAGTAAGTGCAATTCTAGATTCTGTTTAAGTGTGTGTGATTAAACTCAATTATACTACTATCCATTGATTAGATGGGATTATCCCTAAATAAAGATCATGACTAAAATCTTTAAGGTATAGGAAATCCATACGCCTGACCTGGGATCTATTCTCCACTAATGTAGGCTTAGAGGTTCATGAAGATCAGTAGGGCTTGGTTCGGTTTTGGAATAATGGCCAAGGTTTTTTTTTTTTAATAGAGAATAGGTTAACGTCGTTAACTTAACGTTACCCGAGGCACATCGCTTGGCATTCTCACACTCAAAATCCCATATTTTTTAGAAACAACCATGAACAAACATTTAAGAACGTCGTACTCACTTGTCATGTCAAAAAGAAACTCTTTTTTTTTTTTTTTTTTTTTTTTAACATACCCCCAAACTCATTCGAATTTCTACAATTTTAAGAGTGTGCAAAAATGATTAATTAACAAACCCCAAAACGTATTCGAATTCTTATAACCTTAGGAATGTGCAAACAATATGAACGACAAACGACAACCGAGTACTCGAATACCGAACCAAATTACAATTTCGGCCTAAACCCAACCGCTCACATCAAGTAGCGAAATGCTAACTTGATTCACTCAAATTGTGCCTTTAGTTTAGCGATATAGGTTTGGAAAAAGTTCAATCGGCTAGGATATTTGTTAAGTGTTCAGAATTGAAACGGCTATTAGGCTTCGACAGGGTAATGAGGGATAATGATATTACATGGTAGGCTTCAAAAGGCTCAAGCGATCAAATGACTGCCTAAATCATATCTCCTAAACAACCTCGCCTAGGATTTCGCCTCGATTTTCTCCTAAATCAGGTTCTAGAATCCCTATTGTTATGAAATTGATTGACGGATAATCAGTTTCAAATCAATAAGATAGTGCTATATTGAGTTTACATGCTCGTGCATTTAGGATCCACAAGAACTTTTACTAAGACGATACGTCAAGCACACAGAACACACATGAATGAGCTTTACACTCGACCTCAAAATAATCAGGGGACAGAATCATCATCGGGTATAGGCCCAGATGACGTCAAAACTCAGCACAAAATAACAACTAAACTAAACAAACTAATCCTAAACAAGCATGCAAAAGATAAAAACAATAAAATTTAACTAAAAACATATACACATACTAAAACATACTACACATCACCACCAACTCAACACAGGTGGTGTCCAAACAAGCCGTCAGCGATCCCAATGACAGTATACAGCATGATATTGAAGACAGGGGTTTAGAACACATACCTGGGAGGCGAGAGGATCTCGCCTCCAACTCAAATTGACGGAGATGTATCTAACTTATTTGTGACCCTGGGTTGCCTCCCAAGAAGCGCTTGGTTTAATGTCCTCGGCCCGACACATGCCCTCAAGACTGGCGAGATTTTTCAGTAAACGAAACATAAGAGTACTTGTCGATCTAACATCTTCAAGCATCCTGCCGGAAACAAAAACAAAACTACAAACGAAAATTATATACAAAAAATGCCTAGATTAAAATGAAGTTATTTACTCCCAATATCAATAATAACCAAAAACAAAATCCCTGGCAACGGCGCCAAAAACTTGGTGACGAGGCCAGGAACAGAATTTGACAAACAACCAATCCCCGGCAACGGCGCCAAAAACTTGGTAGCGCGGGAAATGCGCCGCTACTTACACTCACAAGTATACGAGGTCTAAGTTTTAGTATAGTGTGATCGTTAAGATCGGGTTATCATATCCACAGGGATTGTTGTCGTTACTATCGAATATCGCGTTTGTCGTGACCTAATTTTATCTAGGCGAAAAACAAATGTATTTAATTAATTAAACTAATACTAATATATCTTAAATTAACTACACTATTATGTTAATATGTTTTAGGGTGAAGAATTGTATAGGGATTAACGTGTTTACAAATACGTGTTCGATTCCGATTTACTCACGTTTACGTTGTTCAACCTATTTGACAACCTCGGAACGTAAACTCCGCCGCCACCTTGTCCGAGTGTAAGACGGGGGAATACATGACTTCGACTCAACGGAGAAGTCCCCCTCAATGTCTTGACGACCCTAGGTCACGTGAGTCTCGCCCAGCGTCATTGATTGCACATAATCCAACTCCCTCCCGGGTTATTGGATCGTCGCGTTGTATTTATCCTATTGACAATCTTCGTTCTAAAACTCCCTCGCCACCTCTTTCGAGTGTAAGACGAGGGATATAACGCGACTTTGAGTCAACGAAGAGGTCCCCCTCAATGTCTTAACGACCCTAGGTAGCGTGTGTCTAGCCCTACGTCATCGATTGTCCACAATTCAAATCCCGACCGGGTTATAGAATCGTGGCGTTTGTTTACCCTATTTCGAATCTGGGGTTTGTCAAAATCCCGTATTCTCCATTTATCAAATCCAAGCATAATAAACAAACAATACAATAAATACAATCAAACTACGAAGAACAATCACAAACGAAACACCGAAATCACCCAAACGACGTATTTATAAATTATAGGTTAATCCCTACTACAATCCATATTTAACTCAGGGCCATAGCCGCATATACAAGAAAATAACGAGCTAATTATGCTCACATGCTCCTAAGATAAAGAAATAAGGAAAAACGATCGAAGAACTTAGCCTCGTCCGAAGATAAACCGCTAAGAACGCTCCACGATCGATTCGCCGTCTTCCCCACTTAGGGATGCGAGCTCCACCACTAAAATCCCTAACCCTAGGCTTAACTATAGCCTAAAGGGCTCAAAAATGCAAGAGAGGGAAGAGAGATGGAGAGAAGGGAAAATAATATCCCAAAAGATCTCAAAATATCTAATAAATATCAAGGGTGTGCTGCAGGATTTTTGCCTAGGCAAATAAAACTTTGCCTAGGCGAAGTTAAGTCGGTTAACTTTCTGCCAGAAACTCGCCTAGGCACAGAAAAATTCGCCTAGGCGAAGTTACTGTAGGTTTGAAATTTTGTTTTGGCTGTAACTTCTTCATCCGAACTCCAATTGAGGTGATTCAAAAACCTATGGAAAGCTAAGAAAAAGATATACAACTTACATGTTTTGGGAATTTCCAAAATAGTATTTCATCATAGTCCAAAATAGCCTTAAATTTACAGCACCTGTACCGGCTTTGCAGGTTTGGTGACCGCCTAGGCGAAGAAGTAGGCGGTGGACTTAGAAATGTTTCTATTGGGGTTTCCACCTAGGCGGAGGAATTTCCTTCCTAGGAGGTGGGCTGTCAGTAGCCTTTTGTCATTCTCAGCATCTTCACTGCCTAGGCGGAGGTCTGGACGCCTAGGTGATGGGCTTCTTTCATATTTTTGCCTCCTTACTTGTTTATCCATCGTAACTTCGACTCGCCTTCGGTTCGATCTCATCGTTTTCACTCTAGTTTCTTATCTTTTTGCACCACACACCTGATTTATACAAAAAGTATAAAAACATATTAAAACATATAAAAATAACTATAAACATACTCGAAAACAAACAAATTCGGATTAGAAATACGTAGGTAATTTACACTTATCACTCCACTAATTTTTTAAATTCAATTTTAATCAATTATCAATGTTTCTTTTTCAATTACACATAGGAGCAAATAATTTAACTAATTAGGATTCTATCAAAAACACACATAATTATAAAAAGCATTTTTGTGTCGTGTGCGATCCTAATCAGGATACATTAAGAGTCAAAATTTAACCTGAGTTGTTTTCCCTAGGTTCTTCGGAATCTTCAATCTCTTAGTATCCATCTCTGCATCCTTTACAATTTCTTCATGATATTATCGTTTCTGCATCCTTTATAATTACTTCATGATACTGTCTAGAACTCTTTAAACTAAAACACTCAATAAAACTGTTAGTTCCACCAAAAACGTCAACACTTAATTGTCCATCAAAATCTTAGAATCAACAATCTCTCCCTTTTTTATGATGATAATTAATTTTGATATTTTTGTCAAAATAATATGTAACCACACTCCCCCTAAATCCGAGGACGGGTTTTATAACTCATTAAAGCATAGTAATTAAGATAATCATAAGATATTCAACAAAACACAAATTTCAAAATATGATAAACTCTCTCTTAAGATATTCAATAAAATATCAATAAATTCTCCCCCTTTGTCATCTCAAAAAGTGGGGAAGGGGAACCAAAAATATCACTCTAGACATACATCGTTATGCCCAGGCATACCTAATCCTTGAATGAGTTTCATGAGCTTTAATCTTCTGCTAGAGGTTTAGGGAATACATCAACAAGCTAATCGAAGGTATTATAATATTCAATATCATCTTTTCAAAAATAACACATTATTGCCCCACTTATAAAAACTTCTCCCCTTAAATAATTGTAAACAAACAAATTCATGTATAGGAGAATAATTCTAAGGCAATCAAAATATTTCAACAATATAGCATACAATCACATAGTTTCAGTTAAGTCCACATGCCTTACTCATGATACCAAAAAATGTCTTCCTATTAGATAGAATCAAGCCATATAATCTTTAATGCACTAGAATAGGAAGCATATCTCAATGAAAATTTACCAACATAAATCTAGTGCATGCATAAATATGGATAAGTGCATATTTCTCTCATAAAATTTAACCTCTCTTTTAGAATAATAATCATCTTACAGAACAAGAGATATTAGTTATATGTCAAACACTTAATGCCTATATATCCACATGCAACAAATTAAAATGTCATACATATTCTGGTGATCGTATATATGGTATCAAAAGTAGATTAATGCGATCTTATAAAATGATACCAATCATATAAGCTTAAATTCATATGGGATGCCGACTGATAAGATCATGATTAATACAGAATTTATCAAGCATTTCTTAGTGATAAATATTTCATCAATAAACCAATATTAGCTAACAATATAATTCCACGTAGGCATATAATCAGAGCATGATTAGTCCAGATCAAATAAATCATTATACACTATCATGCATTTTAATAATTCAAGGTAAGCTCAATTCAACTTAATTCATTTTCTAAATCACGTAACATGTTTCAAAATCAAACACATGATAACTACTCGATATAAGCACATTATAAAAACATGCCAATACACTTTAACTAAATATAATTCTCATAATCACCATGTAATGTTTCTAAAACAACAAGTAACGCATCATTTAAAATAAGTCTTAGAAACCATTACCAACTTACTTATTTGGCAAGTCGGGAATCTCCCTCTTTAATAAATTTAAACCACGAGGGATTAGGAGTACTTTTTATATCTTTCGAGACCACTTTACTTTTTACCTCATTTATACTCATGATTGCTTTGGGTGCATCATTCTTCTTGACTTGTTTGTATCTTTTCAGCCTTTGATTTTTGCTATTTGATTCATTGATACTTCCATTTGCTCTTGTCACTTGTGGCTTCCTGGTGATATCCCATCTTGGCATTGACAATCCTATTCTAATTGCACGTTTCGCTTGTGGCTTTTTTATAATTTCACATTCTGTCTTTGGTGCATCTTTCGCTTTGCACGCATCGCTTGTGGATCTTTGGTGACCTCTTATTTTAACTTGCATATAACTTCTTTGTTTGCTCCTTCAGGTTCACTTCCAACATTATATAATTATGCACAAGATATTTCAATAGTTCTCTTTGGTATCCATTTCATTTTGGATCTGTCCTTGTTAGACATAAACTTAGGGTTCCGAAACGGACATGATACTTTAAAATGCCCAATCCTATTACAATAACAACATCTCAAATCCAATTTATCATAGATAGCATGAGATGTAAAACAAGAATCATTTATACCAACAAAACTATCGCTGGCTTGTGATGAAGGATGAGACGATGAAGCATATTCACTTTGCCTAGAAAAATTATTCTCAGAATCTCTTGAAACAGTCCTAAGGTCGGATTTTGATTTTTCAAAATTTTTCTTAAGTAAATCGATTTTAGAAACAAGATCTGACCTTTGCCTGGAAATCATATCAAAATTATTTTTTAAAACTCTATATTTCTTTTCAAGAGAATCCACTTTAGAAAGCAAATTATTAATTTCAAAAACAACGTCCGAAAATTCTTTTGTACCACAATAATCATCCAAATGCACTTTAGATTTTTGGACACTTTTTCCACCATTTTCAAAAGAATTTATTTTTCTTTTTAAACTCAAGCTCTCTTTAGTAAACAGTAGTGTGAAAAAAAAGTAATTTTTCCATAATAATATGGACATTTTAATTATCATCATAAAATCACAGGAATCATACATCACATTGTCATATAAGGATCTATCACCATCAAGAGAAGATACACAAAAAATATTATCCATAGTGTGTGCACGTGACCGGTTTAGCTAGAACGTTAAGCCTAATCGAGCTAAAACTAGCTCTGATGTCAATTGTTGGCCCAGTGCGCTACACAAGAGGGGGAGTGAATTGGGTAGATAAAAATTAATACAAATAATAATACATCAAAAATCAAATAATTAATTTTATCCTAAATTAATTATTATCTCTTTATAGTAGCGGATAAGTATGATAAACTCTAGGTGCACACCAAACAACACAAAATAAAGTAAAGAAAATAAATAAAGTAGTACATACCGATCTATCCTGGTTCACCAAGCTAATCTTGGTTAATCTAGTCCTCCGAGCCCCATGGAGATTCATACCCACTAATCACTAAGATTCCTTTAAACAGGTAGGAACCAAACCTTTACAAAAATGATTCTTTTTACAGGTTCAGAATCAACCTTTACAAATTCTTTTTTCTAGGCTCAGGAATAACCTCTTCTTTTTCCCAGGCTCAAGAATAACCTTATCTTTTTACAGGCTAAAGATTAACCTAATTTTATTACAGGCAGAATCACGACCTAATTATTTTTATACCTTAGACTCAAAAATAAAAAAATCACAATCACTCCAAGTATTATTTTTCCCAAGTAAGGGTGGAACCTTCACAATTTACTCACAATTGATTCTAATCAGGGAGAATCACACCTAAGCTCTTTTCAACGGGAAAAGAGTAACCTAACCTTTTGTACTCTAGGCAAAGATCAAACCTCAATCTCTTTACAGGAAGGGATCAAAATGTAAGGCTACCCCTAATTAGATATTCCCAATAATATCTAATCCGAACACAACTCACCAATTACAGGATTAATAAGTTTTTTTCCACTCAGAGCTTCTACCACCCGAGATTAATTAATACTCAATTAATGTCCTGATACTAGTGATAGAAATAAAGTGAGGAAACAAAATTTGATTATAATAAAGAATGCGGGTAGTACAATTAAGCACGTAATTAGATTAACACACAAATTGTTTTTAAAATATTTTTATGTTTTTAAAGTTCAAAAACCATTTCTCAAAAAGATCAATTCACCAAACAAATAATAATAATAATAAAATACTCAATTAAAGAATAAGTTTGGAACGATCTCACCAGGAAAACACCAAATAGATTGCTCGTAGTATTGCAAGACAGCTTAGATCAGTGACGCTAACTCAAATAGTGCTTTAACTCAAGAACTTTTCAATAATCGATCTCACAATTGATCTCTCAAAATAATATCAGAATGATGACTCTTAGAAAAGCTTATGAACTGAATAGTTCTTGATATTGTGTATTGTCATCTTGTTATGTGAAATTCGAAGGTCTATATATAAAGAATTAGAACAAGTCTTCCAACGGCTAGTTTTCAAATAATAAGTATCTAAAAAGCACTTATAGACCCCATATATCATTATCACTTAATCCTGGTATAATTCACTCAATAATATCTTTTAGAATATTCAATTTAGTCCCTCAAATAATTTCCTGAACTCAATAAGATAGGATAGAAAGAATTATACGAACCAATTTGAGAAATAACCAAAATATATGAACCATATCTATAGGGATGAAAAAATATCAATGATATATCTTTAATACTATCGTATCCCTAAAATTTCTCTCATATTTTAACCATCAACGGCTAGTAACGGCTATTATTTGATCAGAATCCTCGAAATCCTCTAAACTTGAAGCAGACTCATCAGTCGACCGACCAACGCCCATAAGTCGACCGCCCGATTCAGGTTGTAGCCCAAGCCAAACGTTTCTCTCTCATTGGTCGACCGGTAATTCACCATCTGTCGACCAGATGATTCAGCAGTTTCACAAGTTGACCTATCTGTCGACCTAACGATTCAGAGACTTCATGTATTTTACACAAGTCGATCTATTACACTCCACAAGTCGACTGATCCTGCTAGAACTTTTTCCTTCATTTATTTCAATTCAATTCTTTGAAATTTTCACCCCTTTAACCGATTTCTTTTCTCGGTTAGCTCCACTAATTTCTTAAATTCAATTTTAATTATTTATCATTGTTTCTCTTTCAACTACACATAGGAGCAAATAATTTAACTAATTAGGATCCTATCAAAAATACACATATTTATAAAAAATTATTTTCGTGTCGTATGTGATCCTAATCGGGATACATTAAGAATTAAAATTTAATCTGAGTTCTTTTCCTTAGGTTCTTCGGAATCTTCAATCTCTTACTATCCATCTCTGAAACACTCAATAAAACTGTTAGTTCCACAAAAAACATCAACACTTAATTGTCTTTCAAAATCTTAGGATCAACATTGTCAATTAGCAAGCAGTCTAAATCATCATTTAAGAAGAAGATGCACACGTCCACATCTAGATGTATTGAAATGTTGCATCTTGATTTGTTTGGTCCAAATGCTATTGCTCATCTGGGAGATAAATTCTATGCATTTGTGATTGTTAATGATTATTCTAGAATTACTTGGGTGATTTTTCTCGCTAAAAAGAGTGAAGTTGCTTATGTTCTCTCTAAATTTTGTAAGTGTGTTCAAAATGAGATGCAATATTCTATTATCAATATTCGTAGTGGTAGAGGTAGAGAGTTTAAAAATAATGAGGTATTTAGTTATTGTGATGAGCATAGATATGCTCATAACTTTTCTGCACCAAGATCACCACAATAAAATGATGTTGTGGAAAGAAAGAATAGGACGCTTCAGGAAATAGACAGAACGATGTTGAATGAAATCGTTTACAGACTTATTTTTGGGCCGAAGTAGTGAGTACCACTTGCCACGTGGTTAATAGGGTATCTATTCGTAGAGGTTTTAACAAAACTCCCTATGAAATCTGGAATGGTAAGACTCCAAACATATCTTATTTCAAAGTTTTTTATTGTAAATATTTTTTTTTTTGAATGATAAGGATAGTCTAGATAAATTTGATGCTAAATTTGAATGTGGATTTTCCTTGGATATCATATTAACAGTAAATCTTATAGAGTCTATAATAAATGTACATTAGTAATTGAAGAGTCTATGCTTGTTGTTTTTAGGAATTTGATCCATTTATGTCGAGAAAGGTTTTGGATGATGATAATACAGGTACTTCAAATAACCAAAACCAGGGCGATGATGCGACAAAAGAACCTCAAAAAAAGGATCCTAAGTGAGAGGATTCGACATTACCACGAGCTATAAAGACAGTACCAGGACACTCGATAAAATAAATTATTGGTAATTTTGAAAGAGGTGTAAGTACTCATTCCTCTCTTAGAGATATTATTAATCTTGCTTTTCTATCTCAAATTGAGCCTAAGAATGTGATTGAGGCATTAACTGATAAATCTGGGATCTCCACGATGCAAGAAGAGTTAGTTCAATTTGAGCGTAATAAAGTATAGTCTCTAGTTCCTAGACAGAATTTTAATCCAGTAATTATACTAAATGGGTTTTTCATAATAAAAAGAATGAAACTGGTATGGTAATTATAAACAAAGCAAGATTAGTGGCACATGGCTATAATCAAGAAGAAGGAATTGATTATGATGAGACTTATGCACCTGTGACAAGATTAAAAGCTATTAATATGTGGTAGCTCGTAACATACGCCGCTACTTACACTCGCAAGTATACGAGGTTTAAGTTTTAGTATAGTGTGATCGTTAAGATCAGGTTATCGTATCCATAGGGATTGGTGTCGTTACTATCGAATACCGCGTTTGTCGTGACCTAAGTTTATCTAGGCAAAAAACAAATGTAATTAATTAATTAAACTAATACTAATCTAACCTAAATTAACTACACTAATATGCTAATATGTTTTACGGTGAAGAATCGCCTAGGGATTAACGTGTTTACAAATACGTGTCTGATTCCGATTTACTTATGTTTACGGTATTCTACCTATTTGACAACCTTGGTACGTAAACTCCACCGCCACCTCTTCCTAATGTAAGACGGGAGAATACATGACTTTGAGCCAATGAAGAAGTCCCCCTCAATGTCTTAACGACCCTAGGTCACGTGAGTCTCGCCCAGCGTCATTGATTGCACACAATCCAACTCCCTCCTGGGTTATTGGATCGTCGCGTTGTATTTACCCTATCAACAATCTCCGTTCTAAAACTCCCTCGCCACCTCTCTCGAGTGTAAGACGAGGGATATAACGCAACTTTGAGTCAACGAAGAGGTCCCCCTCAACGTCTTAATGACCCTAGGTAGCGTGTGTCTTGCCCCACGTCATCGATTATCCACAATTCAAACCCCGACCGGGTTATAGAATCGTGGCGTTTGTTTACCCTAATCCGAATTTGGGATTTATCAAAACCCCATATTCTCCATTTATCATTATAAGAATAATAAACAAACAATACGATAAACACAATCAAACTATGAAGAACAAACATAAACGCAACACCGAAATCATCCAAACAACATATTTATAAATATACAGTTAATCCCTACTACAATCCATATTTAACTTATGGTCATAACCATATAAACATATAAATCGAGATAAACATGCTCACATGATCCTAAGATAAAGAAATAAGGAAAAACAATCAAAGAACTTAGCCTCGTCCGAAGATAAACTGCTAAGAACGCTCAACGATCGATTCGCCGTCTTCTCCACTTCGGGATGTGAGTTCCACCTCTAAAATCCCTAACTATACCCTTAGATATAGCCTAAGGGGCTCAAAAATCCATGGGGGAAAGAGAGATACCGGCCAAGGGGGAGGAGAGGGGGTATTTATAGCAAAAATATCTCAAAAATATCTAAAAATATCTCAAGACTGTGCAGGGCAAATCCGCCTAGGCGGTGGATTCTTCGCCTAGGCGGAGTTAAGTCAATTCGGTCTGATCGCCTAGGCGGTGGACTGGGAGAACATTCTGTTGGATTTCCACCTAGGTGAAGAAAACTTCGCCTAGGCGAGCGGCTGTCAGTAGCCCATCTGCGTCTTCTGCTAGATTTTCGCCTAGGCGATGGAAATTTCACCTAGGTGGTCGTCCGTCAATAATATTTTTCTCTTCTCAGCTTCTTCACCACTTAGGCGATGGTCTGGACGCCTAAGCGGTGGGCCTGTTTCATCTTTTAACCTCCAAGCTTGTTTATCCACCGTAACTTCGAACCGCTTTGGTTCGATCTCATCGTTTTAGCTCCAGTTTCCTATCTTTTTGCCCTACACACCTGATTTATACAAAAAGATAAAAACTAATTAAAACATAATAAAAATAACTATAAATGTATTTAAAAACTAACAAATTCAGATTGGAAATAGATAGATTTTTCACACCTATCAGAATGTTACTTGCTTTTGCAAGTTCATGTAATTTTAAATTTTATCAAATGGATGTAAAGAGTGCATTCTTGAATGGCTTTCTAGCAGAAGAAGTTTATGTGGAACAACCCCCAAGATTTGAAAGTGATAAATTGTCACGACCCGATTTCCTAGGGCCGAGACTACGGTTTCTCCTATAGAGAAATGCTATCCTAAAATCGACTCGTCAACTTCCCAATCTACAATATGCATTAAGTTTTACAAAAATGCGCAATATTTTTGTTACCGATTTTACGATGTTAATTATTAAATATAAAAATCACCATTTAAAGTATCACTAAATAAAAACAATCATCTATTTTATATTAATCCACTCATTTTTCTACAACACGGTGACCAATTTAAAAGGCTCGAGTTTATAATTTAAATCCCAATTTTCAACATATTTATCAAACCAATTATATTCAAATAGGTGTATTACCCGAAATATTCAATACATTAAAATCAAGAGAAATATTTTACAACAACTACGATAATTATATTTACCGTTTTTCTCCGATTACAACAATAATAATAATTACAATTATAACATCCCGAAGTTTCAAATAAATTTATCTCTTCTCTCGTTTCCTCCCAGCCGACCCTACAACCAAACACTGTGGGGTTGTGAGTTAACGCTCAGTAAAACTCCAACCCCTCTAATACATGCATTTAATTTATCACACATAAACCACATAAGCATGGTCGTCACATAATTTCCACATCGTCCAAATTATTCATATAATTTCGACAGGTAAGATTTCACAACGATATACCAAATAATTTCACATAATCGCCCATGAGACAATTAAATACATATATTAGTAGAGTTCGGAATTCTACCTCTTTCGAATCTTCTGTCGGCCGCGAGATGAGTGTTTGGTTTTTATTGGGGTTGTTTTTGTATTTTTTTTTTTTTCCTTTTCCCTTCTTCTTCCTTTTTCTTTTTCGTTTTCTGCTCATTTTTCTGTTTTCCGTTTGCATTCCTCCTGCCGATACCACCACCTACCTTCATTGCCGGCGACGCCATACCCGATTACACACACACACATGCAGTCATCTGAGTAACACACACACACACACACAGAGTACGCACACACCAGCGATGAAACATGGACAACCATACACCCACACACACACACCGACGACTCCCTCTCTCTCACTAGTTCTCACTCACTGCCGACTAAACGATCAACAACAACCACCGACGCAAGGCTCACTATCTGACCGAACAACCCCACCCCTGCACAGCTCACACACACCTCGATGATCCGTCAACGAACCGACAATACACACATACCCACGAAATCGACAACGCCCACCGGCCGATCAACACACACACTGTCGGATCAAATATACATACACACAAGCCAAGACAAGGAGAAATACACCCACACCCAAGCGAACACGGCACCACCATCACCGTCGGAACACATACATGCACAGGGCAACACCAACGGAAACAGAAAACACACACATACACACCATCACAGCATACACAACACACAGTAGGCACATATACAACATACGGCCGGACGACACCCACACATCAGCTAATGACGAAACAATGCACACGCACACGAACAATCAAAATAGAACACACACATACACACTCACCAGCCCCCCAAACTGAACAAACCACCGCCGAAACACACTCTTCTGAAGCGAACAACCCCACCGCCGGTGAACCACGATGATGAACCCACACCGACTGTCTTTTCTCTCTCTTCGGTTTTCTCTATTTTTGTTCTGATGGGTATTGCCATCACAACACACCCATGTGAACGTCAATCACTTCTGCTTTTATTTTGTTTTAGACCGAACGGCCGACCACCTTCCTTTGCCGCCGGCAACTCCTCTCTCTCTTTTTTCTCTCTTTTCGTTTTGATCGCTTCTCGATTCTTCCTCTTCCTCTCTCTGTTTCCCCTTCGTATCTATGTGTATTATATATATATATATATATATATATATATATATATATATATTGATATGTGTGTGTGATCAAACGGCCGGCCAAGTGGCCTCTCTCTCCTCCCTTTATTTCACCGACTTTCTCTTTATATATATATAATATATATAATTTACACCGAGCCCCCCTTTATTTTAGGTTAAGTATTAATTAAACCCAACCCCAATTGTAATGTTTTGAAAATTTACAATTTGACCCCTAAACTTTTAAATCAAAAATAAATAACACCATCTACCCCGTTATCTTATAAATATACTCAAATACGACTCAAATTGTACGTATAAGAAAAATTAGGGTCTTACATAAATTTCCCAATCACGTGTTTAAACTTCGTAAGGCTTTGTATGGGCTCAAACAAGTTCCAAGAGCTTAGTATAAGAGACTTAGCCGATATTTGATCGAAAATAATTTTCGAATGGGTCTTAGTGATATAACACTATTTATAAAGAAAACTGAGTCTGATATCCTATTAGTACAAATTTACGTTGATGATATTATTTTTGGATATACTAATGAGGATTTTTGCCAAGATTTTAACAAGATAATGCAGGTCGAATTTGAAATTAGCATAATGGGGAAGTTGACCTTCTTCCTTGGCCTGAAAATTAAGCAAACTAAAGAAGGGATCTTCATAAATCAAGCCATATACACCAAAGAGTTGCTAAAAAAAGTACAGCTTGGATGGCGCTAAAGAGTACATAACCCCATGGCAATAGTTACAAAGATAGACAAAGACGATAAGGGCAGAAACGTAAATGAAAAAATGTATTGAGGTATGGTTGGTAGCTTGCTATATCTGACTACTAGTAGACCTAGTATTATGTTTAGTGTTTGCTTGTGTACTAGATTTCAATCTTGTCCTAAAGAATCGCATTTAACTGCGGTTAAGAGGGTCTTTAGATATTTGAAAGGGACAAGTGACTTAGGATTATGGTATCCTAGGGAAAGTGACTTCAAGTTAACTAATTACTCCGACGCTGATTTTGCCAGAGCAAAGTCGAACGAAAAAGCACAAGTGGGTTATGTCATTTCTTAAGACATGCCTTGGTTTCTTGGTCTAGCAAGAAATAGAATTCCATAACCTTATCCACTATGGAGGCTGAGTATATGGCAGCTGGTAATTGTTGCGCTCAGATTTTATATATCAAGCAACAATTAAATAATTTTGGAATATGTATGGAGAAAGTCCTGATATATTGTGATAACAAAAGTGATATATGTTTAAGTAAGAATCCTACACGGCACTCACGAACTAAGCACATAGAAATTAGACATCATTTTATTCGTGATCATATTCAGAAAAAGGAAGTTATTATTGAATATATTGATACATCTGATCAGCTTGCCGATATATATACTAAACCTTTAGCTAAAGATCAGTTCATGAGAATCATTCGAGGTTTAGGTTTGGCTAAACATAATGATGTATGCCTAGAGTGATGTTTTTGGTTCCCCTTCCCTACCTTTTGAGATGAGAAATGAGAGGAATATATTTGATATTTATTAAATATGTTTAAAGAATTGAATTGATTTACAGAGGGCAAAATATAAAGGGGAAATCATTATTGTGCTTAAAATGCGTTAGTTGATGTTTAAGATTTGTTCGCCTAAGCATTGTACTAATAAAGGGGGATAATTTTGTTGAAATGATCATGTTGTTCTTTATTGAATTATCTTCTTGTTGAATTTATCATATTTGTGCTTATGTTGAACATCTGATAAATTTATTGAATTATCTTAATGATTATACTTTAACGAGTTAAAAAAAAAAAAAAAAAATCATCCTCGGATTTAGGGGGAGTGTGATTACATTCTTGTTTTGAATATAACATCAAAGTTAATTATCATCATCAAAAAGGGAGAAACTGTTGATCCAGAGGTTTTGATGAACAATTAAGGGTTGATATTTTTTGTGGAACTAAGATGTTTGTTGAGTGTTTCAGTATAAGACGTTCTATTAAAGATTAAATCATGAAGTAATCATTCAAGATGCAGAGATAGACATTAAAGAGATGAAGAGTATTGAAGATTCTGAAGAAAAAAAAATAGGTTAAAACAACTCAAACCTCTTTTACTCTTAATGTATCCTGATTAAGATCACACACGACACAAATTAATGAGTTATATTTATGTGTGTTTAATTTGATTAAATTAATATCCTAATTAGTGTTCAATTATTTGCTCTAATGTGAAATTGAAAAATGACTTAACTAAGATTAGTGTTTAAAATTGAATATTAGTGTCAATTGAGTTAACCAAGAAAAGAAATTGGTCAACGAGATTAAAACGATGAAGTTTGGAATTGAAATAATTTAAGAAATGAGTGTTCCAGTAATGATCGGTTAACCAACGGGTGAAGGTTCGATCAACCGACCATGAGAGATCGGTCAACCAATTAGCCGAAGTGAAACTCTTTGTATCGATCGGTCAACCGACCAAGGCTTAAAATTGGCTTAGAATATGCAACCTACATTGATCGGTCAATCAACCAAGGATGGGTCGGTCAATCGACTACCTTTAGGGCTAGAAAGGTTTCATAACCTGTATTGATTGGTCAACCGATGGGCTGATGATCGGTCAACCGACTGTCTAGTTAGAATTTTGAGATTTTTAAGGATAAAATCAAATACTAGCCGTTTTTGGCATATCTGATTTATATATTCTTGGGATTTGAATATATTTAAGATATATCACATCGATTTTGATATCCCTATAGATATGATACATAAAGTTGAAGTGTCTCTCGGTTTGGTTCATTTAATTCTTTCATCTATGCAATTTGAAATTGATAAATAATTTGTGGACTTAATCGAAAGTTTTAAAATTCATATTTGAGTAAATTATACCAGGAATGAATGGTTATGATATATAGGGTCTATAGGTGCATTTAAATGTCATATCTTGAGTAAATTAGTTGTTAGAGGGCCTGTTTGAAATAAGCTTAAATAGACCTGTGAATTTCATATCATTAGAACACATCAATCAAGAACTATCAAAGTTCCTTAGCTTTCTAAGAATTGTTATTCTGAGATATATTCGAAAGATCTATTGTGAGATTATTGTGTTAGAAGTTTCTGAGAAAAAATGCTATTGAGTTGGCATGACTGATCTGTGCTATCTTGTTATTCTAATTTCAATATTTCGGTGTTTTTCTGGTGAGATCTTTTCAAGTTATCTTCCTTATTGTGAAATAATATTACTATATTTTCTTGATTGATAAGGTTGTATTAAAATCATTTTTGAACTTTAAGAACATAAAAATTATTTTTAAAATAATTTTTGTGATTATCTGATTACGTGCTTTATTTTGTGCTACCCACATATATTATAATCAGATATTGAATTTATCACTTAATTTCTATCATGTAGTAATTATCGAGACATTAATTGAGTTTAATTAGTTTGAGGTGGTAGAAGCTCCGAGTGGGAAGAAACTTAGTGATTTTTTGTAATTGTTGAGTTTGTGTGGATTGGATATGGTTGGGACTGTATCTAATCAGGGTAGCTTGGGTTTCAATCTTTTTCTGGAAAAATATTGAGGTTTGATCTTTGCCTAGTTGATAAAAATGTTAGGTTATTCTTTTCCCTTGAAAAGAATTAGGTGTGAATTCTTCCTGAATAGAGTTCATTTTTGAGTGAATTGTAACGGTTCCATCCTTGCCAGTGAAAAAGATACTTGGAGTGTTTGTGCGGTTTGATTCTTAGCCTAGTAAAAGGATTAGATTGTGATTCTTCCTATAATAGAATTAGGTTAGTCTTTAACCTGTAAAGGTTCTTCCTTAGCCTGTGAAAACAGAATTGTAAATGTTGATTCTGAGCTTGTGAAAAGAATCGTTGTAAGAGTTTGATTCCTATTGTTAAATGAATCTTAGGTTTTGGGTACAAATCTCCGTGGAACTCAGGAGACTGGATTAGTCAAGGCTAACTTGGTGAACCAAGATATATCTTGGTGTGCTGCATTGATTTACTTTATTTATATTTTGTTGTTTGGGTGTGTACCTAGATTTGAACACTTATCCGCTGCGAAACAAGGTAATAATTTATTTAAGATTGATTAGTTGATTAAGTATTTTAAATTTTTTTAAATTTTTTAACTACCCAATTCACTTTCCCTCTATGGTAGCTCACTAGGCCAACAAATTTAAATACCCGTCCTCAAATTTACGGGGAGCATGGTTACATTATATTTTGGAAAAAAAATATCAAAATCAATTGTCATCATCAAAAAACGAGAGATTGTTAAACCCAAGGTTTTCATGAACAATTAATTGTTGATGTTTTTTGTGGAACTAATGGTTTTATCAAGTGTTTCATATTTAGAGTTTCATGTATTTGATTAAGAAGAAGACGTAATGAAGAAAATGTAAAGTGTGCAAGATGGACATGACAGAGATGTGAAGAGTTTTGAAGACGCTGAAGAAATTTAGGTGAAAACAGTTCTTTACTTATATACTCTTAATGCAAACCGAATTAGGTGCACACACGACACTTAAAATGAGTTAATTCTATGTGTGTCATGATAAGAAGTGATAAGTTTAAGATCCTAAAATGAGCTATTCTATGTGCTTCTTATGTGAAATAATTTTGATAATTAACCTAATTGAAAAATGTGTTTCAAATTACAAAACGTTGTGTTTTTTGGTCAATTCAATTAACCGAGAAAATCAATCGGTCAATTGATTAAATAGTGAGTTTTGGAGGTAAAATGAAATCCTACTAATCCAGTCGGTCAACTGAGAAAACCAATCGGTCAACCATTTAAAACAATAGTTGAAATGAGTAAGAAAGTGAGCACACTGATCCAATCGGTCAACTTAATGAAAAGAGTCAGTCAACCATTTGAGTCAGTTGATGAAATGGTGGAAATTGAAAACACATTGATCTAATCGGTCAACCGACTGGGCAGGGTCGGTCAATCGATTGCTATTGTGCCAACGGCTTAATTGAAATCCTGGCACAGTCGGTTAACTAAATGGGGTAGGTTGGTCAACGGACTACTTCAGTTATAGATTCGGCTGATTTGGTCTCTTGCAAAAAAAACTATCAGTTTTTTATGATTCTAAGAGAGGGATTAGGGGGATTTGAATGTATTTCAAGTTTAAACAACCTATTTAGTAATTCTTATTGAAATGGTCCATATATTTTGAGATTCTCTTAATTTAAATGATTTAATACTTTCTATTTCTGTAGTTTTAAATTGAGAATAGTTTTATGGACATAAATGAGAGATTTGAAATATATTTTTAACCGGAACATACCTAAAATGAAAATTTATGATATATGGGGTCTTAGAGTGTCATTTTATGGCATATCTTTGAAAAACTAGTCGTTGAAGGACTAGTTATTGGTCTATTAATAGAGATATGCAAGAATTGAATGAGATACATCAAGAACATCAGTTTGAGCTTTTATAATATTGAGATTTTCACTGATATTTTTATGAGAGATTCTATTCAAGTTCTTGATCTAAAGTGCTTGTTATTTGGTCTCACCAATTTAACTTCTACTTGCTATATTGTCATTGTCTTCGGTGTTTTCTCAGTGAGATCTATCTAAGATTTATCAATTCACTTTAAAGTTTAATTTATCTTGATTGCTTGCTATAGGATTGTTTGAAAAATCGTTTTGAACTTAAAAGTTAGAAATCTTTTTTAAACGATTTTTGTATGTTTATTTGATTACGTGCTAAATTTTTGCTATCTACATTATTTATTAATCAAATTTAAATTGTCTCACATTGTATCTATCACGTAGTAATGATTTGGGACATTAATTGAGTATATTTGTATTGAGGTGATAAAAATTTCTTGTGGGAAGAAACTCATATTTTTTTTGTATTTGTGAGTTTGAATGGATTAGACACACTTGGGATGGTGTCTAGTCAGGATAGCTAGGTTTCGAACTTTTTTCTATGAAAAATATTAGGGTTTGATCTTTGTCCTGGTAAAAAGGTTAGGTTATTATTTTTCCTTGAAAATAATTTGGTTTTGATTCATCCTGTAATTGAATTATTTTGAGTGATTTCTAGAGGTTCATCCTTCCCAATGAAAAGGATGAGTGAAAAAGTGTTAGGTGTATCTTTAACCTGGTAAAAATATATTGGTCGATGAAAAGGGTAAATTGTAAAGGTTGATTATGTGCCTATTAAAAAATCGTGAGTTGTAAGGGTTCAGTTCCTACCTGGTAAAGGAATCAAGGGGTTAGTAGATTGCGAATATCGGTGGAGCTCGGGGGACTAGACGTATGCAAGATTAGCTTGACCGAACTAGGGTAAATTATTATGTGTTGCATTAATTAATTATTCATATTGTGTCTGGGTGTTTAGTTAGTATTAAACACATATCCGTTGCGTATAAAGATAATAATTGATTAAGGTTAATTAATTATTTGGGTTAAGTGTTTAATTGTTAAATTTTTGTAACTACCCAATTCATTCCCCCTCTTTGGTAGCTCTTTGGGCCAACACTATATATATGTAAGTCAAGTCTTCGAACCGACACTATATAAATCTATGTCAAGTCCCTTGTGGCTAAAAGGTGGAATAAAGAAAAGACCCTTTATTTCTCAAGGGATAAGTACGGCCTTCTTCAGAAACGTTTCTCCCTTCTTAGTTATGGATAGGACTGGCTTTATTTTATTTTATGTTCCTTAAAAAACTAACAAAAAAATAAACAAAAACATAACCTTATTTAAGCAAGTTGGTTTGATTGTGGTATTCTTGACAAAAATCAAAAAATACATTTCATTTATATTTCATGTTTTGTCATTATTTTACCTTAAATAAACAAAAGAAAGAAAAAAAATGATGATAATAATAATAATAATAATAATAATAATAATAATAATAATAATAATAATAATAATAATAATAATAATAATAATAATAATAATAATAATAATAATAATAATAAAGCTTTAGTTTTCTTAAAAAGTGATTTTAAAGTTTCGTCTTAAAAAAAAAAAAAAGAGGGAATGTCTAAAAAAAGTGTTTTTTCTTAACTTGTTTTTCTTTTAAAAATCTTCCAAATTTTGTCTTTAAAAATCTTTTTTAAAGACAACATTTTCTTACAAAACTATCATTTTCTTCAAAAAAAAAAAAAACTTTAAATAAAGTTTTTTACAAAAAATTTAACTTGTTTTTATAAATATGTTTTTTTTTTTTTTTTTTAACTTGTTCCCATTTTCTAATAATATTTTTTTAAAGTTTGTTCTGAAAAAAGGGAAGACTTTTTCATATAACTTTTCTTAGGATTTTTCCTAAGAAAAGTTTTTTTTAAAGAGGATGTTTTTTTAAAAGGCGTTTTAAGCTACTTCCAAGCGGAGATGACCCTTTTCAAGTGATAGAACGAATCAATGATAATGCCTACAAATTAGACCTTCTAGGTGAGTTTAATATAAGTGTTACTTTTAATGTAACTGACTTGTCTCCGTTTGGTGTAGGTGAAGATTTGAGGACAAATCATTTTCAAGATGGAGGGAATGATAAGAATATATTAGCTATACCAAGAGATCCGTTGCATGTTCTAGTTGGTCTAATAACATGGGCAAGGCCAAAATGATTCAAAGAAGCACTTAATAGGCTTATTCAAGAGATTTGGGTTGAGTCTACAATGGTGAAGCCCAAATTAAGCCCATCGGACAATCAAGACCTAGTCCACCTCATCAAAGTGAGTGAATGGGATTAAAGAGTGATCCTAAATGGGCCTAGGATGAGACCCGTGAATTTTATTTTATTAATTTTATTATTTTAAGTTTTTTAATTCTTTTTAGGATGATTTGTAAGGCATGATTGCAAAGTAATCGTTTCCTTTTTCCAATTAGAAATGTAAGGCAAGCTAGGAAGCTTCCTTATTCTTTATTTAGTCTTAGATGTTAGGGTTTCATTTTTCCTTCATGTATCCTGCGAAATTTTATACGAGTGAGATTTTCGCTGAGATTTTTATGAGAGATTCCATTCAAGTTCTTATCTAAAGTGGTTTTTGTTTAGCCTCACTAATTTCAGTTCTACTTGCTATATTGTCATTGCCTTCAGTGTTTTTCCGGTGAGTTCTATCCAATCTTTATTAATTCGTTTTAAAGTTTTATTAATCTTGATTGCTTGGTATAGGATTGTTAGAAAATCGTTTTGAACTTAAAAGCCTAAAAATCTTTTTTAAATGATTTCTGCATGTTTATTTGATTACGTGCTAAATTTATTAATCAGATTTAAATTGCCTCACATTGTTTCTATCATGTAGTAATGATTTGAGACATTAATTGAGTATATTCGTATTAAGGTGGTAAAAACTCATTGTGGGAAAACTCATATTTTTTGTATTTGTGAGTTTGAGTGGATTAGACACACTTGGGACGGTATCTAGTTAGGATAGCTAGGTTTCGATCTTTTTCCTATGAAAAAAATTAGGATTTGATCTTTGTCCTGATAAAAATATTATGTTATTCTTTTCCCATGAAAAGAATTAGGTTTTAATTCATACTACAATTGAATTATTTTAAGTGATTTGTAAAGGTTCATCATTCCCTGTGAAAAGGATAAGTGAGAGTGTTAGATGTATCTTTAGCCTGGTAAAAAGATATGGTTCATCATTGGCAGGTGAAAAGGGTAAATTGTAAAGGTTGATTATGTGTCTATAAAATAATTGTGAGTTGTAAGGGTTTTGGTTTTTACCTGGTAAAGGAATCAAGGAGTTAGTGGATTGCAAATATCAGTAGAGCTCGAGGGATTGAACGTAGGCAATATTAGCTTGATCGAACCAGGATAAATTCTTATGTGCTGCACTGATTAATTATTCATATTGTGTTTGGGTGTGCACTTAGTATAAAATACATATTCGTTGCGTATAAAGATAATAATTGATTTACGTAAATTAATTATTTGTGTTTAAGTGTTAAATTTTTATAACTATCCAATCCACCCCCTCTCTTGGGTAGCTCTTTGGGCCAACACTATATATATGTAAGTCAAGTCTTTGGACTGGCACTATATAAATCTATGTCAAGTCCCGTGTGGCCAAAAGGTGGAATAAAATGAGACCCTCTATTTCTCAAGAGATAAGTACGGCCTTCTTAAAAACTGTTTCTCCCTTCTTAGTTATGGGTAGGACTGGCCATATATATATATATATATATTCTATATTTTATTTTATGTTCCTTAAAAAACTAACAAAAAACAAACAAAAACATAACATCATTTAAGCAAGTTGATTTGGCTGTGGTGTTCTTGAAAAAAATCAAAAAATACATTTCATTTATATTTCATGTTTTGTCATTATTTTACCTTAAACAAACAAAAGCAAGAAAAAATCAAAAATCAAAAATAAAAAAGGAGTTTTACAAATGAGAGGTTTCTTCACAAAAGGGACTTTTTTTTTACTCAAATAATAATAATAATAATAATAAAGCTTTAGTTTTCTTAAAAAGTTATTTTAAAATTTCTTCCTAAAAAAAGGGAATGTCTTAAAAAAGAGTTTTTTCTTAACTTGTTTTTCATCTAAAAATCTTCTAAATGTTGTCTTTAAAATGTTCTTTTCTAAAAAATGATTCTTACAAAACTATCATTTTCTAAAAAAACATCTTTAAATAAAGTTTTTTACAACATTTTTAACTTGTCTTTATAAATATGTTTTTTTTAACTTGTTCCCATTTTCTAATAATGTTTTTTTTAAAAGTTTGTTCTTAAAAAATGGAAGGCTTTTTCATATGACTTTTCTTAGGATTTTTTCTAAGCAAAGTTTTTTATAGAGGATGTTTTTTTTTCAAAATACCACTTTTAAAAATCTATTTTTAAAAAAGTTCTTTTTTTTAAGTTTCTCTTTCTTAACAATTTTTTTTTTTTTTTTTTTTTTTTTTTTTGAGACTCTCCTAAAGATGATTCTTGGAATCTTCTGTTTCTAAATTATTTTCATCTATTTTTCTTTTTTTGTATATAAAAGTTTTACTTTTTTAAAGTTCTTTCTAAAACAAAAACTAAAAAAAATATTATTATGTTTTCTTTACTTAAAACATTATTTTTCACATTCCAACAAAAATGTTTTCTTAATTACTTAAATTTATTTTATCTTTTTTCTTCTCTTTGAAATGCATACTAGTTTTGTCAAAACAACCTTGATGAGGATATTTTTGGGCACCTCCAAATCAGCACTTGGGACTCAGCCACATATCCGTCGTTGTAGTGACAGGGACGCATTCCGAAATTCACAAACGCCGACCACAACTCCTCCCTAGAACCTCATTTGCACCCAAGGAGGAGCGAGGAGCCCTGCAGGGACGTGTCGTTCTGAGCTCTGCGCTATGCCCTCGATGATCAGTTTCAGGGACTCAATCGTTCGCCTCGATCGGCTTCCCTTTTCACCTTGTTTCTTCTCCAAGACTCCATGGATCTCCGCTCTCCTCCACCAGCTCACCGCCGTAGGCCTGGCAAAGGCCCGCGGGCTTCGCCAAATGGGCCCAAAAGCCCAATCCCAACAATTATCTCCTAAATGCCCCGGATTATCAACTAAACACAGAGTTTCGACTAATTAACCATGTTTAGGTCCGACTAATCATCTCGAACATCTATATATATCAGGGGTTATGTAAGCCCGAGGTATGCTGGAATACATTTACATTACGCACTAGTTCATTTATTTACTTACTATATTATGTACATTTTCTCTCTGAGCACTGATTACCATGCTGGAGGGGTTTCACCAGGACAAACCTCGGTCTAAGCCTTCTGCAGGTACACTCCCTGAGGATGAGAACTCTAGATACAGCAGGTCAATCCTCTCAGGACCCAGCATAGCTCATGCGAGGACTTTTCAACCGATGACTCCACCTCAGCAGGAGGACCCACCTATCATCTGACTAGACCATACTCGAGGTGTGTACCAGTTTTATGCACCAACAGTTTGGCGCCGTCTATGGGAACTGACCAAAAAGTCTTCCCTTGATCATTGCTCTCTACTCAGGTGAGCTTGAGTGATCACAAGGTCTAGTTAAATAGACACAAAATAGAAGAACGAGAAGACATGTAAAAAAATTCAAGCGTACACCCTCCAGCTCCCACCAATGACGATAACTGGCCCCTCCATGGTCAGGCAGGACCATCCACTCTGCCACTTGGGGCTGCAGGACAGACCTCAATAGCTATGGAGGTGTCTCGGGTTGACCTCCTTGAACGCCAAATGCAAGAGTTCAAGTCGAATGTACAACTCATCCTCCCGCGCTTGCCACTGCCCCCTACTCAAGGTGGACCAACCCTCCAGCCCGCAACACCCAAGGGGCCACCTAAAGACTACGATATTTTCGTGGACACTCCGAATGGACAGGAGCCCGAGGGCCGTCCTTTCCCTTGCAATCCTAAGGTTGAAGGCCAAGAGAGGTCCTCCCCTGAAATATCAAGATCTCCACCTCCACCACCACACGAATTTGTGTTAAGGGATATGTCGATGTCCCCTAATGGTCGAGCTCTTTATCGACCTACCAGGTCTGATCACTAGGGTTAGCATGAGCGTAAGGTTGACTCTTACTCACCTTCTTCCCATCACCTTGCGGCCCAAGCAGTGGACAGTCGAATCCAGAGAGATCCTCGAGCAGGGAAGGCTGTGGAGCACCGCCTAGCCAACATGGAAGCCCATCTCCAGGAGGTACAAAGAGGTCGGGTAGGACCGGGTGTTATTCCGGAGGTGAATTCTCCTTTTGTGGATGAGGTTCTAGAAGAAGTAGCGTCGAGGCACTTCACCTAACCCCAGATGAGTCCGTATGATGGGACTTCAGATCCCGTCGACCACTTGTCTATGTTCAAGTCTCATATGGACATGCAGGTGGCCTTTGTTGCTTTGCGGTGCAGAGCCTTTCCCATCACCCTTATAGGTGTTGCAAGATCGTGGTTCCAGAGTTTGAGGCCAGCATCCATCTCCACCTTTAGGGAACTCGAGTAGTTGTTCCTGGCTTATTTCAGTCGTTCCCGGCGGAGGCCAAGGACTGTAGCTCATATCCTTGCCCTTCGGTAAGAGCCCACTAAATCTTTGGGTGATTACGTTGAGCATTTCAATCGAGAAGCAAATTTATGTGATGACCTTCTTGACGTTGTTGCACTAAATGCCTTTGTTGATGGGCTCCGACATCAAAGATTATCCTACGATCTCTGCTCCAACCTTGCTCTCACACTCGATCAAGCTCTAGACTGCGGGACTAGGTTTCATGGTGTTGACCTCTGTGCTGCAACCAGGAGAGGGCAGAAAGGAGCAAACAAGCCGAGGGAACTAGGGAATAGAGGTTCGAATCAAGCCCAAGGCTCGAGAAGATTACGAGCTGAAGAGAGGTTTAGACCCCTACCCGGAGACAAGAGGCCATTTCCTCCTCCAAGGAGTCACTAACCAGAGTTCACCCCGCTCACGGCCTCAGTGGCCACCGTCTTTGTAGAAAACTCAGGGCAAGACTTCTTCCCTCCTCCGCCTCCCTTGAGGGGAAGGACAGTCGGAAGATCAATAACCCAATATTGTGAGTTCCACCAAGATCAAGGTCACTCCACAGAGTACTGGTTTCAGCTCCAGCAGGAGATTGAAACTCTTGTCCAAAGAGGCTATCTCCGGAATTACATCCGGAGAGGAAATCAGGAGCAACCTGACAGGGATAAACCACAGGAAGAGCTCCAGGCCCAGAGAAGAAGGGTTAACAGCAACTGTCCACTGCCCCGAGCGGTTGAGGTCGAAGAGAATCACCAACGTGTGGATGGTAAAATCAACCACATCCACGGTGGATTCAACTCTGGAGACATACAAAGTCACTAGGGTCACACGTACGGGCACATACGATCTTGAAATAGAAAAGAATGTGTCGCTCAGGCACCCGCAGAATGTTGACTAGCTGAAGTGCAACTTCTGTAGGGATAATCCACTTTTGTGAACAACTTCCAGTTTGTACAAAATGTCGTAATTTTTCTTATCAAAATAAAGAATGTGTTTTGTGCAATATACCTTGTGTTTTCTCTGGTCAACGGCATTCCGACCCCCTGAGTCACTTCTCGGCTCCCGGCGTCGCGAGTGATTCTCCACGGTTACATTCCGATCCCCTGAGTCGCGCCTTGGCCCCCGGCATCGTGAGTGATTCTCCATGGTTACATTTTGACCTCCTGAGTTGTATCCTGGCTCTCAGCGTCACGAGTGATTCTCCTCGGCTGTATTCCAACCCCCTAAACCGTATCTCAACTCTCGGTGTTGCGGATGATTCTCCACAGTTGTATTCTGACCCCCTAAGTTGCGGATAATTCTCCCCCTAACGTCCCGACTCTCGGCGTTGTGAGTAACTCTTCGCAAGTCTCATCCTGCCGCTCAGCGTCGAGGGTAACAACCAGATACTCTCCGGAAGTCAATAGTCCGTATCCGGGGACAGACTTACGTCGTCCACTAAGGGCGGGGCATTGATTGGGTCTGAGGGCTTACAGCTAAGTACCTCTCCCTACCAGTCGACTATGAGTCCGGCGTTCTAAAAGAGAAGATGCTCCTGCATGGACTAAATGGAAATAACCTGAAAGGGTTCTTGAATGAGCCTGACTACGGAGAACTCCCCGATGACCGGCCATAGGGGTCCAACCACCGTATTGCGCCCCTATGGACCGAGATGATCAGCCACCCTGGGAAACCTTTCTCCTAAGTCTACAACACGATTTCCTTGCAATCAGCTCGTATCCCGGATTGGGGGGCTAGTGGTCCATGGCCCTGGGCTTTCAACAAAATTTTACAACTCTAAAAATAGGATCTAGCAGAAAAGCAACTTGGTGAAAACATCGAGAAAAAATAGTAGACTCTGAAGTACCCTGTTTATGCCACTCAAAAGCTTACACGCTCGCGCGCAAATAACAAGAATAAGCGAAAAGGAGTCTACAAAATCCTAAGTCCTAAAAAAGCGATGGTCCGAGCTCAGTCCTCTTCGCCCTCGTTGTGAGGGGCGTCCGTGCGATGGGAAGTGGCATCGATATTACCTTCCTCAGCCCCCTCGTCAGTATTGTCCTCCTCGGCATCCCTTTGCTCGGCGCCCTTGTACATGGCCCCATCTAGGGCACAGCCTCGGTGTCCCATATCCAGAACCATCAAGTTTGACGGGCATCGCCCGGCTGCGCTACTTCTAGCCGGCATAGTCTAAATGGCAACAGGTGTCTCCCTACCGCTCTACTTCGAGTCAGTATGGTCCAAGTAGCGACGGGCACTGCCCTGTTGTGCTACTCCCAGCCATCAGGGTCTAGGTGACGACCTTCTCCAAGAACGTCGTCTAGGAGTGTCGTCCAAAAATTTTGCCACATCATCTCGAGTTAGCGTCATCTTATCCTGCTTCCATGCCCTGTCGTACTGCCTCGAGTTAGCAGAGCGCAAATGGTGACCTTCTCCAAATGTATGGGCCATGGGTCCGAGCGAGCAGCACCCTGACGTGCTAAATGTTCCCTCCCCGCAGGCCTCACTTGTCAAGAAAGTAGCAGCGAAACATGACATCCGTCGAAGTAATGAAAAAGACTAGGGGGTGCAAGGTGCAAGGTAAACCAAGGCTACAAGAATTCCAAAAAAAATGTAAGTTCTTAAAATGTGTTTTGCTCTCCCTTCCTTGCTCCACCCTCTATGCTACTCTCTCCGCACACATAAAAAACGAAATAAATATTAAGGAGGGCGAGGGCAGCGCCCTCCCCCCCCATTCAAAAAAGAAAAATATATTAAGGGGGTGAGAGGTGCTGCCCTCTCCCCTCAATTCCAAAAAAAAAAAAAAAAAGTAAAAGTAGGAGGGGGCAAGCTAAGGGGCTTGCCCCCTTGGGGCTGCGCCCCACTTTGGGGGCGCAGTCACTTTGGGCGCTAGTGTCACCAGCGCCCAACCCATAACTGGGCGTTTTTCCCCGCGCCCAAAATGGGCGCTCGTCAGCCCAGCTAGGCCATTGCCCAATTGCACAGTGGCAGTCGGCGAGCTCCCTGACACTCGCCGCATGCCCGCCCCCCTGTGGCTCACCTTTATTTTTCCCGCGGTAAAGGCCAGTCCGTGCTCAGGGCCTGTTCACGGTGAATGTGTGTCGCCCTGAAAATCAAAAAAATTCGAGACCGCCTTGCCGTGCTATTTGACCCGGGACCCCGGCCATATGGGAGCCTATTTTAAATTAGCTCCCCTAAAAAAGTTCAACTCTTGAAAAATTGTCGCCGTGAAATCGAAAAAAAATTGGGATCGCCCTGCCGTGCTACCTGACCCCGGACCCCGGTAGTATGGGAGCATATTTCAATTTAGCTCCTCTAAAAAAGTTCAACTCTTGAAAAATCGTCGCCATGAAATCGAAAAAATTTGGGGTCGCCCAGCCATGCTACCTGACCCTGGACCTCGGCAGTAGGGGAGCGCATTTCAAATTAGCTCCTCTAAAAAATTTCAACTCTTGAAAAATTGTTGTCTTAAAAATATAAGAAATTCGGGACCGTCCTGCCGTGTTACCTGACCCTGAAGCCCGACTGTATAGAGGCCCATTTCGAATAAACTCCTCAGCAAAAAACTAACTCTTAAAAAAATGTCAATCAAAGGTGTTTCTCGGGCTCCGAAGTCTTTAAGATACCCATTTCTGCCAGCAACTGATATCCCTGACCGCCTTGCTTTCCTCGCCGCACAGGGCTAGAGGGGCAACTGATGAGGATATTTTTGGGCACCTCCGAGTCAGCACTTAGGACCCAGCCACGTATCCGTCGTTGTAGTGACATGACGCATTCTGAAATCCACAAATGCCACACTGGAGCATACGCCGACCACGGCTCCTCCCTGGAACCTTATTTGCACCCAGGGATGAGTGAGGAGCCTCGCAGGAACGTGTCGTTCTGAGCTCTGCGCTATGCCCTCAATGATCAGTTTTAGGGACTTAGTCGTTCACCTCGATCGGCTTTCCCTTTTACCTTGTTTCTTCTCCAGGACTCCATGGATCTCCGCTCTCCTCCACCAGCTCACCGTCGCAGGCCTGACAAAGGCCCGCGGGCTTCGCCAAATAGGCCCAAAAGCCCAAGCCCAACGATTATCTCCTAAATGCCCTGGATTATCAACTAAACACAGGGTTTCGACTAATTAACCGTGTTTAGGTCCGACTAATCATCTCTAACGCCTATATATATCAGGGGCTATGTAAGCCCGAGGTATGCTGAAATACATTTACATTACACGCGAGTTCATTTGTTTACTTGCTATATTCTGTACATTTTCTCTCTGAGCACTGATTATCATGCCGGAGGGGTTTCACTGGGACAAACCCCGGTCTGAGCCTTCTGCAGGAACACTCCTTGAGGATCAGGACTCTAGATACAGCAGGTTAGTCCTCTTAGGACCCAGCATAGCTCACGCGAGGACTTTTCAACCGATGACTCCACCTCAGCAGGAGGACCCACCCGTCATCTGACTAAACTATACTCGAGGTGTGTACCAGTTTTATACACCAACAGACCTTAACTAAACATTACCCTAGGGGTCAAACTTATCGATTCTTCCATAATTGATAGGCGGTCTAAAAAAAACATTTGTTCCTTTTTATTCTTGTTTTTATTTGTTGTTATTTTGTTGTTTTAAAAAGTATTTTCTTTCTTTTGCCTAAAATAAACATAAAAAAGACAAATAATAAAACTGGAAATTAGTGTGTTAACAAAAAAGCGAAGAAAATTATTTGGACTTGTTTTGAATTTAATGATTTATTTAAACATAGGTATCGTCTTTGGACGGGAGGTGTCTTGGGGTTTTTAACACATTCCCCGAGCATAACCGACCCCCGAGCTTTAAAGAAAACTCTGGTTAAGACCAAACGTTTTTCGAGTAAAAAATTTGGGCGATTTCAAAATAAAAAATTATTTTTTTTAAAATCCCGATGACCTAACACACCATTTAACTCAATACTAGGCGTCGACTCCATTTATCAAATAATTGTCGCCCCAAATGAATATTTTTCAAAATCGGCACCTAGAAAAGCCCAAGAAATTATTTTTCAAAAAATGAATGGATTTAAGAGGGAGGAAACCAAATCGCGTTTTCCTCTCCTCTCGCTTTTTTTCAAATCCGAAGTACATCACCACATGATACAACATTGTGTGAAATTAACATATTCGCAAAATTATTCATAAATTAGGTTGTTTGAAAATGCATAATATCCCATGTTACGCATATCCATTCTGTAGCATACAACACTATGATAAAAGTAACACACCACCAAAATTGCTAATAAATTGAATTATTTAAAAAGGGATAAAGTCTCATATTATGCACATTCATTTCCTATCATACAATACTGTGTTGAAACTGACACACTTGCAAATTTGGATATTTTGATGATATTTAATGTGTTAACCTACTTTCTTAAATATAAGAAGTTAAATAACAGTCATTAATAGTTTCAATTTTTAACAAAACTGAAAAATGTAGAAAGTAGGTGTTTATTCCATGCTACGCGCACTTTAATTGGAGCCCTACATCACTTTGTTGAAATTAGCACCCCTAGAAATTTAATGTGCTCATAAAAGTATACGAATTAGGTATATTTTTATCGATTTTTAATGAAGAAAGAGAATTTACAGTTAAAACTATAAAAATCGAAACTAAAATATTCTTAATATAAATATTTTAATGATATTTAATGTATCAACATATTTTTTTAAATAAAGGAAGTCAAATATCAATCATTAATAGCTCTAATTTTTTAAGAAATCGAAAATCGGAGAAAAGTGGTTATTTAACCCATGATACATTCACTTAAACCATGCACTCACCATTGTGTTGAGATTAGCACAACTTTATGATACACACATAAAAATATACAAAATGAATATATTTTTTATTCATTTTTAATGCAATACAGTCAAAATTATAAAAGTCAACTAAAATATTCCTAATTTGATTTTTAATGATATTTAATGTAATAATCTATTTTTTTTACATAGTGGAAGTCAAATAATGCTCTTGTTTTTGAAGAATCCGAAACTGCAGAAAAAAGAATATAAACATTCAAAATTAACCGAAAAATTGCGGGTAAACAATTGAAAAAATCAATATCTTATATGGGATTGTGCACCAAATGATCCTTCTAATTAGTAATGTCATGTTTTTTTTAGTTTTTGTCTTCATCTTCTTCTACTCAATTTCCCGAAAATCCTCTCTAAATCGTTATTCCCAAATGGTGTCACAAACCGAAAGTAGAGCAGATTCATTTTCACAGCATCAAAATCAAAATTTGCATTATTAAAAATTGTAGAACCAAATTTTGCAAACGAAATCAAAATAGAATAAGAAATTGATCTGAAGAAACCACAAATCATTGCATATAGAAGATTTGGCGCAGATGGAGAAGTTTATCTCAAATCTGAAGGCGAAAATTGGTGGCCGCAACAGAAGGTGACTATGGCAACACGAAACAAGGGGGTGACAAGGAGATCAAATCTGACAATGGAAACAGGTGGTGGCATGACGATGACAACGGTAGATAGTGGAGGCAGCAATAATGTTTTACATATTACAAGTAGAGAATAAACTGCTAAAATATTAGCTACAAACCGACCGGTACAAGTGTCAAAAACACCGCTACATCAAAGACTGCAAAGCCCTTCCCTTCCCTTTCAATGCATTCTTTGTTAAAATCCATCTCTTTCACATTCAACAGCGTTTTTCATCCATCTGACCATAAAATCCATGCATTCTGTGGAACATAATAATTTCTGCAAACAGAATGTAGCTCAAACAAAAGGCAATGTACAATAATACTAGAAAGGTAGGCTTAAACTGGCGGATGCAACAAAACAATCAAATAGAAAACGACGAGTACAAATGCATTATTTTTCCCTTTTCCAGACAGAGAACTACCTACACAATTATACATCAAGGAAGGATTTACTTCTGTAATCATAGACAATGTCAAATGGAAAGGGATCCAATAGCTAGCCTTTAGGATGCAGATGCTTCCCATCTTTATGGCTCATTTTACCCTTCTCCTCCTCTCCCTCTCCCTCTCTCTGCCTCTCTCTCTGTCATGATCGTCTCTCTCTCTGCTTCCACTCTTTTCACGGTTGCGTTCCCTTCCTCTTTCACTTTCTGGATCATGAACAATTCTATCTCGAACCCGGTCAATCTCATTTTCTTTCTCTCTACCAGATAATTTACGTTGGGGGCTTTCACTTCGGCTGTGGCTGCGATGACGCTTCCTTGAAGACTCTTCTTTTCTATCTCTACGCTCTAAACTTTTCTCTGCCAAATAAAGAAAAACAAAAGTCCTTAAGAAACACCATTTGGGTTTGAAATTCATTACAACAAAGTGCACATTAAGTTCAGTTTGGCCTCCTGATGATGTAATGTTGACATATCCTATCATTATCCTTGCCCTTCACCAAAGCATCCATAAAATATCACTGTTCTGCTGAGAATTTTATGCAAGCTAAAAGGTGCATGAAAATGAGAACATGGTCTTAGAAATCCAGATCAATCAAATCTGGAATATGGAACATTTTGATACGTGGGTTTGAAAGAATCACAAAGCAATTTGCAACACATCTAGAAAAGTAGTACACTGACATCACAATTGGTAGGCATGAACGGAATCGAATTTTGGATGAGCGCTCATTCAAAATTTGATTCCACGATTCATTCCTTTGAACCAAACATAACACAATTGTAGGCAATCTATAGGTGTTTTGTAGAAAGGGCTTTGAGATCTATATCACAAATTAACTCAACTTTTTAAAACATTTAAAACATCTAGATTTGTTCAGAGAAAATATAGGGTGAAGAGTAATCTTTAGAAAGGGTAGTTCTCGCTCCAAGTCAAGCTTTCTCAACCCGAACACAACCTTAGCAACCACTCCCATTCATAGAGGCTCAAGTCGCATCAAGACACCAAGGTCATTCGGAGCCTAGACACAACGTGAGAGAAGACCTCGACTGAAGTGATGCAAACATTATATGAAGCATGTAAAATATATATTTTAATATTAATTACAACAATCAATAATTTATAAACCAGACCAGACTGACCAGTTCAGCTGGAAAACCCTTGAACTGGCTCTTAAAACGAGCCAGTTATATCCCAATTTCCAAAACACCGGAAGTTAAAAAATAAAAAACTGACCAATTTGATGAAAACCAAATGACCCAACGATTAAACCACCGAATCCGCAAAATGAGTATCATTTCATTCTATCCATCTGATCAGACAGCTCAGTAGCAGATCTGCGGACTTCAAAAAAAATACCCCTTCATGGGCCTAAGTGTAAATTGCTACTGGGCCCATCTATATTTGTGGCAGCCTACTCCCCACTCAGTCTTTTTGTGAAGTAATTGTCTCAAGGCCTTTTTAAGCATCCAATGCGGGAAGTAAAAATTAGCTACTTCCTCTCTTTGTTTTACACCTTTGGCTTCATAATATATAGGAAATACATAAAAATACACAATTATTTCTTGGTTTTCTTCTTCATTAATCATTATTTAAACATTTAAAGGTTTGTTTGCCTAATCTCCTCCAATAATTTTAAAAAATCAATAATAATCCCATTAATATAAGTTATTAAAGTGTCTTCATAAATTTCATTTTTCAATTTATTGGTTGCTACTTATTCATTTTATCAATTTAGATGTTTAATATAAATAATAATTAAAATATTTATGATATAATTAAGCCATCACGGTTCAACTGCAGTTGACCCTGTGGTTGAACTGCTAATCCGGGACCGGGTCGTTTATGGTTCAATGAATGGTCTGGTTTGTAAAACATTGACAGCAATAAATGCAACTTATTACATCAAATTTATTAGATGGCATTTATTATTATATGTTATATAACGACATAAAAAATATAAACATCAAATTTTACAATCATCTAATATTTGGATGATTAAAAAGTCATGGAGAACAAAGTAACTCAAAGATTTCAGAAAGACATTTCAACAAAAAACATCAATTTAAATTGAAAGTTCATTTTAACAAAATATCGTTGTATCATATAACTGATTCTCCCTCCATATCCTTGGAAAATTGGGAAGAAAACAATTTTTTAGTGGAGTTTTCACTAAATGCACCTTGGGCATATACTCCAAACTTCTAGGGGGTAAAAATTTGGTCAAGTCCAGGGTTCAAGGCATAAGCCCAATGTGCTTTTTCATTTTTTTTTTAATAAATTATATGTTAATTAAAATTAACTTTTTAAGGTTTCAACTAATATTATAATTTAACATAACTCAAGTTACTATTAGAAAATAACCCTAATATATAATTGAAACTTAAAAGTCTTCATGGGTGATTATGTTTTCATTGTTTTATTATCCTATTTAAGTTTTCATTGTTTTACTTTGTTAGTAACTTAACATAATTTTCATATATTTTGTCCATTGTTTTTTTTTCCATCTTATATTTTTTCATACTATTATTTGCAGGTAATTTTTAAGTTTTATATATTTTAAAATATTAAAAATGCATATTTCATGGGGCTTACGCCTATGCCTCGAGGCTTCCGCCTCGCCCTCACCCAGGACAGGTTAAACAGTCCCGATTTGCACTCTCGCCATTTACAGCATTGGTAAATCTTAGTTAGATGGTACAAAACTGTTTTTCCAGCTTAAGGAGTGTTTAACTACACCATACAAAGCACCAGATAAATTTGAATCAGATAAATGCTTATCAAATTAAAAATTTATAATAAGATTAATAAGATTAGACAAAATGAATAATGTCCAAAACTACACATGAGATGGTCCTTAGAAAGTTGTTTTTGGAATCTTGGGACCTCTCAAAAAGTTTCCCAATATTTTAATTAGGTAACCCTAATTTAAAACTTACTACTAATATGATTCTTATTTCTTCAAAGAGAAAATGTTATTCACCTGACCTCCCCTGAGATTGGCATAATATCAATAACTTCCTCTTACTTTTTTCATCATATCATTGTCCTCCTCTAAAAGTAACTTAAGTTAAATTCATGGGAAGGAATTGAATTTCCAACTTCTCTGCATTTTTTCCTTTATTTCATCGATTTTATTTTCTCATTTTTATTATCATTTTCTCTTCTTTCATATTTCCCCTTCTCCACAACCATCCCAACAAACCAGTCTCCGGTAATCTCTATGCAACCCCACCATCACCACCGCCACCACCATGCCAAATGTTAGCCCCTAACAATGCTGGTTTGAGCGATGGCACGAACTTGGTTCTAGCGGCACACACCAAGGCAACGGTAATAAAGTGGCACAACCTTGGTGCATTTTCTAACTGAACATGATGCTTGTTGCATGCTACTAAGGTGTCAGTACTAAAACGCACGGAGGTTGACCAGAGTAGGCACAAGTGTTGGACGAGGACAATGGGCTGTTTAGCAAAACGTCAGCGCAATGCTGGCAAGTTGTGATAACTTTGAACGGATGTCGGTTTTTGGCTAAGGCAAAAGCACCATTATGCTTCCTCAAATATTATGTTATACTACTGTCACTTGGACTATTTTGCTTAAGAATTTTTAAGCGGCCCCCTCCCCTCGAAGACCATGGACATGGCTATGAACCTTGGTGTACTAGGGGACAGAAGCATAGTAAGGTAAGATGTTAGGCAAGGCTTACACGTGATAGGAAGCCTTCGGCCATGGCTTACCCAAAATCGCAGTTAAGCATGGAAACCAGAGCACGGCGTGCGTGGGACAATGTCGGTGGGCATTAGGCATCACTGAAGCTAGGCTCAAGTTGACCCAAGGCACAATGCTAGGATATATTCATAGGCATGGCATGCATTGGGGAAGACCTTGGCATCAACATGCGTCGGCAAAATAGTGTTGTTGGGCAATGCCAGTGGCCATTGGGCGGCGTTGGAACGAGGTACAAGATAATCCTAGGTGAAACGCTAAGATTAGGTTTCTTGGGTGAGGCATGAAATTAAGAGAAGACCGTGGCATGGGAATAGACAAGACTGACAAAACGTGGGCGCAACGCCACAGTACAGCCACAGTCATGCATGTGGCATGGCAAACCGTTTGGGCGCGGCGCAGTGCAATGAAGATGCAACAAGGATGCGCACAGGACTAGCCGGACAGCTTGGTGTTGATGATACTTGGTTAATCACTAAATTTAGCTAAGTAACGGGTACAACTTGGTGCAATTGGCAGGCATGTGCAGCAGTTACTTGAACCTGTGCAGATAATGCATAGTAAGTGCCATACGGCCATGCCTGCATTTCCTGACACCTGTTCAGTAGACGTATGCCCATTATCCTAGCAATTGGGAGTGTCACCTGCCATCTTCCTTCTGTAAATTCATATTTGGGTGTCGAAGTTCAGAAGTGAAGTTGTTCCTCTACCCTTGACCGCAAAATTGTGAATGTTTCCTTGTTTTTGTGAATATAAAACAAGGTTAGCCTTCGATCATATGTATAGTGCGTTTTCATACCGTATCAGCCTTTTATTATTATTCCTATTTTTATTATGTTTTTTTATTTTTTATATTAGATTATTCACCTTCGACTAGCGTAATCAAGGGTATATTTGGAATTTCATCCTTAGAATTAGAATGACGCCATACATATCCTTCCTCCCCACGCGCACAGGCAGTGATATGAGCCACAATTTTGTCAAACTATATGCTTAACAGCTTATAAATATATACAAATATATGAAATTAATTTATCTATTTGATTCCAACTTTAGAAATGAATGGTATAAAAAAGTTAGATAAATGATAAAGTATGTTTATTAAAAAAGTAAGTAAGAGACTTATTTTGAGGCATCCTAAAAAAAAAGTCGAACAATTATTTGGGGACGGAGGGAGTATTATTTTGGACACAATAAATCTTAGATGGTATTCAATACATCTTTAAGGGCAACCTAAATAGTAGAAAATATTCAATCACTACCTAAAATTTCGTCCAAATCCAAATGAGAAAATATTTTAGGAAAGAAGGGGGGGGCAGTAAAACATCTCAATGTCATTGCCCCTCCAAAATCAAATTCTTGGTTCTGCCCTTGATCCAGAATGAAATTATTCTCAAGATTTGAGCCAAGAAATGAACTAATTACCAAACCCAAACTGTAATAGTTGTCATCAAAGCTAGACTAGAATCTTTCATGCCTGAATGCATCTAAAAAGCATAAAGAAGTGGAGGTTAAAGAGACATCATTGTACCTACTTAACTTATGCATAGTACATAGTAAGCACTCACTATTAATTGAAGCATCTTCATTTGAATTGAACAAACCATATTCTAACTGAAGCTTTTTCCGATGTACTGCAACTTTTCGCTCAATTTCCTCTAAATTTTTTATGCCTCGATCTTCAAGAGATTCACGATATTCAATTAAAGCAACCTCAAGACGCCTTAACTTCTGTCTGCGATCATAGAACATAATCAAGCATCATTTCATCAATGATGTACAACCCAAACAAACTTCCAACCCAGTATGTAATTAGTATGCAATAAAAATAAATGGTATTCCAGAAAGATGATTGGTCTGAGTGATCCAAATCCAGTCCGTGAAGGATTTTAACCGATTCTATAAACCAGGTGTATCATCAAATCTAAATTTCCATATCTGATATGAAAAAGAAATCTAATCCAACTTGATGGTTTCAGGACTTCTGATGTTAAATATAAATAAAATGCATGTTTAATCACATTTGTCTAATGTATGCATACATCATGAATATAAAATTAAGAGTTTAAACCTAAGACACTCCCTTTTCATTTCGACAACAACCAAGGACACCCCATATCATTTTATTAACACCTGAGGCATCCCTAATCTTTCCACTTGGGTTACCTGAGACACACCTACCACAATTGAGACATCCCTATGGACCCGTTGGTTGAAATCTGGTGGTTCAGTTCGAATCAGATTGTCCTGGTTTGCAGTGGAAGTAGGCAGTGGGGAACAGGTTTACAACAGCTCTACCATGGAAGCCAAGAAGTTAAGGTTGGTGATGAAGGTAGGGTTTAATAGGGGAAGAAGAACATTGGAAAAAAATGATATGAAAAAAAAAAAAGAGAGAGAGAGATGGCAAGAGAGAGAGAGGGAGAGACACAGAGTAAAAGATGATGGGGGAAAAAAGGCAGAAATGATGTAAAAGAAGAAAACAAAAGTAACTGAACATTAAAGGTACAATTAATTAATTTTATTGCTTAAGTGCATAAGTAAATTAATTAAGGAAAATATATATATATATATACCAATTAAAAGGTAAAATTGTCAATAGAATAATTACTTTTGAAATATCCGAGATTGAGGGGCACACAATTGTCTTTGGTATATAAAATATGGGTTGACTGATATTTTAAATTTGACAAGGGAGTCCCGTGGTTATTTATAAAATGATAGGGGAGGTAAGTGGCATAAACCCATAAAAAGAAAGAGCAACGTCAAACATTATTGATTAATATCTTCCATTATCAAAAAGTCCAAGAGACTAAATCCAAAGATTTCCAAAAGTTGAAAACAAGAGAGAAATCAAATAAACATACATATAGCCATGCAAGTATGTTAGACCTTTGTCAATATTTTCTTAATATTTCTTATTTTCGGTAACCAGTACACACCCCTTATTGTGGAACACTTCAAGTCAATAAATGGTGTAACACGAATAAATGCATCGCTTTTTAACTTCAATCAACCATGCTTTTCGTGAAACTTATGTCGTGTGCCTAGGCTTAGGCACGTGACTTGTTGAATGCGCCGCAGCTGAGACTAGCTAGGCGCAAGAGGTGAACCTTTGTGTTATGAATCAGTCATCATTTAAAGAACTAAACAATAGCCCTTTCCAACAAGGATGGAATTACCTGATTTCTTCAGTCATTGCATTATCAGATTGTAGTGAAACGCTTGTATCTGTTGCTAGTTCCCACATCTCATTTTGAGTAAGACCATCACCAGCATTTTCACTCCCAGAAGATGAGTAACTTAACCCAAGATCTTTAGGATTTCTCTTCTGTTCATCATCACTTTCATCATCCTCTCTGGCCCACTTAGAAGCAGGCAAAACGGGTTCAGTTTTTCCTTTGTTTGTGAAGGATTTAAGTTCAGGTTGTGGGAGAGGAATGGTTTGAGACAAAGATATAAATCCTTTCCCTTGCAACCGCATCTCATCTTCTGCATAACGAGTCAATCCTGGCAATCCCACAGTATCTATTTCATTATTTGTTTCTCTCCTGCCACTTGGATACTTGTCTGAAAGAGAATGGACATGTGCATACTTCAAGTCATCATCTAATTCACATCCCCTTTGTTTTTCCGCCTCTTCAAGATAAAGCAACCGGGCAACAAGCATTTCTCTACCACCAACAAGAGACAGCCCATTATGTCTGCATCGTCTTTCCAACTCAGCAAGAGGAAGACTTAAAAGCTCTTGCATGGCAGCTCCTCTGCCCATTGCCAATGCCGCATCTTGGGATATCTTGCCCCCCTCACATGCATCTTCAGAGCTAGTCTTATTTTCTAGCTCTGGTGCATCACCACATATAGAATGAAAAGGGACCACGCCGGAGTTCCCAGATCTAAGAAAAGTAGCCCTTAAACCATTCACATATGCATCCGAAAACAAAAACCAGTCAGCCCATACTTGAAGAACTTTCAGAACTCGCTCCTGAAAAAATATAAGACAACTTTTTTTCTTTAAAAACAAAACCGACATGAATCATAGGGATATGAAACAGGAGCATAGCATAAAACATGATTAACATCAAGTGTTACCTTAAGGGCTTCAGCAGTCATTCTTCCTGTAATACTACGATACAAATCGTTAAAACTCTCCACTATGTCTGGTAAGGTTGCTTCAAATTTGGTGCGGTACGCAGATGCATTCTTTACAGGAGCGCTGCTGTTGTGAAGGACATCTGAGACAAGCATGAGCCGAGCAACTTTGGTTGGTATTGGAGTCTCTTTTAGTGTCAAAGACTCTGTTATAACTTCAACAATCTGCAAAAGACATACAAAAAGAGAGAGAGCTATATTAGGGCCTTTCTGGAGGGGTGTTTTTGGTAGTAGAACTCATTTTCCTGAAACATGCTCAAAACTCTGAAATTTCAAAATCAAAATCAAAAGAAAAGAATGGAGACACCGGCAGCTGTTGTTCACAGTCAAAAACAAACAGTGTCCAAGGAGGAGGAATTGTAGCATATATTTTCAGAAAATCTGCCCAAAAAATCACATGAAATGACCAAGAATGACATAAATGAGAATTTGCACGAACATGAGACGAACACCATCGATGATCTCAAAACAATTGACACTTTTGATGATTGGCAAAATGCTTTGTTACACCACAAAAAAGAGTTGCCCACGAAAGAAGATGGTTTATGGCATCTACAAGGAAGTAGGAGTACTGAGCACAACATATGGACCTCTGCTACTCGATGCATCGATTAACATTTCAGCTAGAAAATGTGATAGTTGGGAAAGGGCTAATTTCAGGCCCTTAGAGTAAGATGCTAATAGCTTACAGGAAAATTCAACATAACTCAACTGGTTACTTTTATTTTGCCAACAACCTAAGAAGAATGAAACATGCGTACCAATCAATAACAGAGGATCAAAATTGTCCCTCACCAATGAATCAACACATACACTTCCACCATATAGCCCAATGTATTGACCCAGTATGCAATAGTAACGGCATTACCTCTCCAGCAGCATCAGCATTATCTAGTGCAAAACCCATAGCTTCCTTTATTTGACTTCTTTCTAAGGTCAACGCACGCAGCATATCCTCAAACTCATCTCTCTGCGCATCCGTTAGTGTTCTCTCTGGCTCCTGACGCTGCAAAAATTAATGAGAACCACAGCTTGGGAAATTGAAAAGAAAAAGAGCAGGTGACAATTAGCTGTTATCTCTCAACCCAACCATATCCAACCATTTTTTGTGGGATGATAATGACATTTTCAAAAAGGGTAAATATGGCAGAATTATGGATACCACGACAAATACCCATTTGACACAATTCAATACTGACCACCATTAACATCTCAAAATCCATATTCATATTTTACGATTTTTACAATATTTATTCTCCAAATTCTTCCTCAATTTTTTTCTCTTTTTCCCTCTGTAATTGATAATATATAAATTCCTCCAAATACTATTGACACTTAGCATTCTATATAATTCTCTACGATTAGTTGTGCAAACACAAGGGTGACATTGGGTTGAATTCTCTTTCCGGATTCTTGTTTTTGTTCTAAAAAAAATAGGAACAGAAATTGAAAAACAAGAACAACAATAATGTGTTACAGACGATAGAGGTATATCTATTTGTTCCACTTTTTTCCTTTCTGTACCAAAATTTCTACCAACACCAAAAAATGAAAAGAAAAAGAAATATACAAATGTGATGTCTCTTAAACAGAAACAGAAACCTAAGAATAAAAAAATAAAAAAAAATCAGTTTCTATTCCTGAAAAAAAATTGTCTGTTCCAAAAATAGAAACAAAAATCTGAGTACAAAATATGTTCACAACATAGAAACAGAAATAGGAGAATTTATTTGCTACCAAAACAGAAACAGAAATCTGAGAAGGAACAATCTTTTTATGTTTAAATCCCAGTTTTTAAAATAAAATGTGAGAACAGAATAAAAACATTTTTTTGTTCCCATATTTTGTATTTATGTTCTAAACAATTTAAGTGCATTAGATGAAATTGAAAACAAAAACATTAAACAAGAAAAGACCTAACAAAACCCCAACTACAACTCAAATTGCAATAGAAAGAAACACTTTTTTCTCTGTCTTTCTTTCATTGAAAACAAAAACATTAAACAAGCAACACCTAACAAACGCCAAGAAGAATTAAAATTAGAACACAAAGAAACACTTTTTCTTTCTTTTTTTTCTTTCAATAAGCGAGAAAGGGGAAAAAAAAAGTGCATGGATTGTTCCCCGATCAAAGGACAACGTTAGAGAAATAAAGATTAAAAAAATTATCATACATCGTAATCAGGTTTGCTCATATCTGTCACAATCCATATCAATTTGTACCCACTTAAAAAATGGGCAGAGCAATGCCCAGCCATATATATCCAAATCCGTTACTGACCGATCCATATCCAACCTAACTCGTCTATTTAAAAAGGAAAAAACAATACTCTATTCAACATATCACACAGACTAACATCAATGTGACAATTTAATTACCCCCCCCCCCCCTCCCCCAAAAAAAGGGGTATGATAGTATTTTGTACCCAAGAACCAAGAGCTAGAAAATAATATTTTCAGAAAAAAACAAAAAAAACATGGTTTAACATACACAGAATAATATCAACATGACAATTTAATTACCCCAAGAGGTGTAATAGTACTTCATACCCAAGAGCCAGGAGCTAGAAAATAATATCTTCAATACTATTATATAAACCAGGAAAAAAAATTACCCTGCTTCTTCCAGCGGCATATGTGCTTCCAGAATCCTTCTCATGCTCTGGGCTTTTCGCTGTTGGGAGAGGAGGAGGAATCCATCTAGATAGACAAAGAGGAAGCAACAACATGACATATTAGAGTCAACAAAAAGTCTCACATGAAGAACAGCATCGAAAATAAAAAAAAAAAAAAAAAATCATTGATTCATAGACACTGGCATGTAAAACAATATAAGCAGATGCAATACCTCCCACTACCAGTTATCATGATAAATGGTTCTGTTCGCCACCGCCGAAGTGTATCGCCCTAGTTGAAAAGAACAACTACAGTTATTTCTTCCCACCCCAAAAAACTAAACAAAGAAAAGAATAGTTTAATGCAAGATGAAGTAATAAAGATGAAAACTCCCAAAAGAGAGTGAATATTATTATAGGAAAATAGTATGTAATACTGCTATCATTGCTAGAGGTAAACTATTTCAAATATATCGCATATGGATTCATAAAAAAAAGGCATTTGTAATTGTAATGGACTGTAACAGTCATGTTAGCATAATATAGCAAATGATAGTTTTTATTGTCTTCATTAGGAACTAAAGCAGCGAATGAAATGCACAAGCAGAATGATGGGATGTACCTGTGCAAAAGAATACAGCCTCCAGACATAGTATGTATGTTCCTTCGATCCCAGCTCAAACAAGAAATTGAAAAGATGATTCCCACGGCCTCGTTCCATTATGGCTTGCTCAAAAGCACAACCACCATCAAGTACATACAGAGCCATGCTATCAATTACATGTCGAAGATGATCATCTTCTGGCGGGGCAACAGTTATATCAGGCACATTCGGAGTAAGAACCTAGGCACGAAGATCAAGTCATCAACATCAAATCCAAACCATGAAAAGTAACAAATATCATTGATAGCTTTATTTCTTCACTTTTTTAACAACCATCGCAACCAACATGAAGCAAAAGTAAAAAGTAAGAAGGAATACGTCTCATTAATCACACCAAATACAAAGGTGGACAGACAGAGAATGTCGGGTGGAAGACCGCTCAAGCCCTAAATTAGTGATCAGACCACCAAGATCATGTCAATCAAGGAACATTTCAAACTAAAGCTCAAGCCTTTTGGCATAGTACAAGCCTCAAGCCATAAGCAAAAAGACTATAGCTCATCCGAAAATAGACAATTGATGAAACAAACTGGTGCAAGGGCAGTCAAGACCTATACCAATGGTAAGCCATCAGATACATGAAGTTCAGGATAATTTGGGATTAGGGCTAAAGCCTTTTGTAAAGATTGAAAACAGCCCAAGGCAAAAGTTGCTTCTGCACTTCAGCTAGAATTTAACGATCAATGAACCACAAGCAAGGACAGGATTGGTTAACACCTGTCAAGAGGAGGGTAACTCGAACCTATTATGGGTAATCTATATTTTTGTAAGTTTCTTGCATTTCCCATATTCAGTCATCTCCTTATTCCTTCTTCAGCCTAGGGCATGGAAGAAACCACACCCAAATAGAATTGGCTCTTCAAGACAGAATACTTCATCCCAAACTTACCAATAATAATGGACAAACTGAAAAGTTGTTAAATATCAATTATCAGGGTCCAATATCTCATGGCATCCAGCTGACAAAAGCTAAAGTCACATCCTCTCTAAATCAGATAAGATATAGTTAAGGAAATTACAAATCAATCATTACTACCCAAAAACACTAAATTGTTGCACCATTATATCCACAGACAACTAAGCAAAGAGTATTCTAGATAAATGTTACGAAACCAAGCACAAAATCCTAGAACATGGATGTAACATGCATAAAGCATGATGCTCACAGACGGGAAATCAGGAATAAAGAATAAAGCTAGAAGAAGATATAGGTGGACATACCAGCTCTGAGTTCTGGTTAGGGACAGAAGTAACCGGAGGGCCCGAGGGACCAGACAAAATAACAGTGGCACCCTGTTGATCACATAAATGCTTAAAGTTATAAAAGTTTCAATTTATCAGGTGAGAAAACATGAGCGGCTTACAACCAAAAAAGAAAGTGGAACATAATTTAAGGACAACATGAAAACATAATGAAGGAATACAACTGAAACATTAAATTTTAATTCTGAATCCAATTGTATGTATGAAGAAAACCAAACATCCTCTCATGGGAATATACCGATAGCTATGCGTCCAATGGTGTGGAAGGAGAAAATGCACATACCTCCTTACTCCTAATGGCCATTTGTCCTGGAGGAGGAGCAGGAAGTGCTTGTGATGGAAGAGACACAGATTTACCCCACCCAATCTTCAACTCGTATTCGTAAACTACAACTCCTGTATCATGAAGACCAAATTCAATTCTTTAATTGCATGCAAATCCCAACAATTAGTAAATACCAAATGCATCTTGAGTAGGCACATTTTCCTGGCAGCAGTGGTCCGTGCAATTTTTAAGTTGCAGCCTAACCCAAGTCAATGTTTTGAGTGTTCTGGAGTAGAACTGTAAAGGGACTATATTCCAACTCATCTTTGATTGTATTCAACCATAAACAGTTAAGGATAGTTTTGGAATTAAATCAAACATTACAAATTATATCCTACATATGACTAATAAATTAATCTCAAATGGGATGTCAAAAGAGGCATAACTAGTAAAACAATTTGCGTGAAATGATGGTGTTCTGTGCAATGGAGCAAAACATGGAGTACAAGTGAAAATTACCCTTTTATATCGAAATTAGTACAAAATCATTCAGATACTCCACTTAATTTAAACCAATGAAAGGAGAATAAATTAAACCAACAGTCAATGTGTTCTAAACTACTTTCACATGTGACTGCCGTTTGTGATTGTCTTTGACTTTATATTATGCAATTTTGAGCAAAGAAAATATGATTTTGATCAAGATTTTATGCTTCTGATGGCATATGAAGCGGTAGTTAGTCTACATAATATAACTAAGATTTTATGCATGTCATGGCAAAGAGAGAGTTGTTACATATACAAATATCGTCAAAAGGTGTTTCTATCATTCCCTTATATTAGGGTTCATCCATTGTTTCCCTACTTTATTATAGAGGTAGACAGAGTTTTCAAGCCTTCTTATTCTTCTTTCGCCTTTCTTTAACATTAACATGGCATCAAGAGCAGAAGATTTATCATCAGCTACGACGCACTGGCACTACTTTGATACATCTCCAACACCTATGCTTCAAAATATTGCGTTAAGACTACTTCGACAAACTTCCTCCTCATGTTGTCAGAACAATTAGAATTCATACTCCTTCCTTCCCCAATTGAGAAAATTCACTGTCCTTCCACGTTGAGAAGAAACAAATTGGCCAGTCAAAGTGTAGGTAATAATGGGTCGAAACAATATCATGTAGCTAAAGGAGAACATAGTATCTCTAATACAAAATAGCAGAAAATATGAGATGACTACAAGGGAGAATTTATCAGGAGAAACAATGTTTTTCTTTCTAATTTACGATGATAATTGTCGAATCTCCCCCTATTTATATGAGGAGAGAGCAACCTTTCTTCAACAAAGCTGCACTGGGGGAAGAAAAAATCTTCCACCTAAATTGCCCACCACTTTTGCCCAACCTTTTTGACTTCTTTTCAACAAAAAAGTCAAAAGGCTTTACCAAATCTTTCCATATTCTCCCACTTAAAGCCATTTCGGTGATCCGTTAATCCTTTCTAAACTTACTAATTTCATGATGCTCGTGTTCCTAAAAGGCTATAAGAAGATTTACACCATATAAACTTGTCAACGTTGATTGGCTTTGTCATAACATCTGCTATGTTGTTTTTGCTATGAATCTTTTGCATATCCACACTTCCTTCCTCCACTACATCTTGAATAAAGTGATAAACACTATGTGCTTTTTCTTGGAATGAAAAGTTGGGTGCCTTGCGATGTGCAAGACACTCTGTCACAAAACAAAGGAATTTTTTCTCACCTGTGCCTGAGTTCTTCCATTAACCTATGAATCCACATTACTTCCTTGAAATCTTGTGTAAGCTTGTGCAGGTATTTTATAGATACACCACAACAGTTTGTAACTTGAATACCCAACTCACTGCTCCTCCTTGCAAATGTGAACACATAGCCTGTAGTGAATTTTCTTTTATTAAGATTACCTACAAAATCTAAATCAACATAGCCTCTGACAATGAATTCTAATCCTCCATAACATAATGTAGCATTTGAGGTTCCTCAGATGTATCTAAGGATCTTCTCAAGATTTAACCAAGGTCGGACCTTGGGCAAGGTGACCAAGCAATGGCCAAGGGAACCCAAATTTTGGGGGGGCCTTCAAATTGACATGTATATTTTTTCTATTTCAAATAATTTTTAATAAAATTACGTCAAATAAAAAAATCTCAATTTCGGTTCAATCAAAATTACCTATCTTTTGTTTAGGCATTTTTTAATTTTATAAAAAATTATGAATATTCAAAAAATATATATATTTAAACATTGAAGGGCCCCATTTTCAAATTTTGCTCAAAGCCTATAATTTCTCAGTGATGCCCCTACTCTTAACAGCATTCAAATTATCTCTACCAAGATTTTCCAAGAATCAACCGACATTGTCAACGGCTTGAGCAAAACTAGTCTCATATATATCATAGCGAACATAAGGCTTCCCACTAATGATGGATATGACACTCGAGATATTTCCATCCTCTTCGCTTCATTGCTTGGATACGTACTTGAGGATAACTTGTAATTGGCAGGAAGTATGATAGAAATTGGCTTACAATCTAGCATGTTGAAGCACCTCAAGATTTTCTTAAATTAGTTCTTCTTAAAAAGCCAAATCTTCCAATTTCTCAGACTTGCCAAATTTGCATCCCTATCCTTCATATCAAACTCCCCAACTAATTGTGCCTTCAATTCTTGGATACGATGTTTGTTAGGTCCTACTACCAACATATCATCCTAGTGCAACAACAGAATAATAAAATCATCTTATCAAAACCACTTTAATATGTACAAGGGTCTGAACTCAATCTATTGTAACTAAAGCTAATTATAAAGAAATCAAATCTCTTGTACTAGCATCTTTGCGCTGCTTTAGGCCGTACAGAGATTTGGTTAACCTGCAAACCAAGTTTTCTTTTTTTTATTCCTTCAAATCCTTCTGGTTGGAGCAATTAAATCTCTTCTTTAAGCTCTCCATGAAGAAAAACCATTTTCACATCTAATTGTTCTAGATGTAAACATGCAGCACACATTGCTATGACAACTTTGATAGTTGTAACTAAAGAAAATATCTCGTTGAAATCAATACCCTCTTTCTGAGCATATCCTTTTTCTGAGCATATCCTTTCACCATCAGTCTTGCACAATTTCGTTCCACTTGGTCATCACCTCGTTTGATCTTATAGACCCTCTTACTACAAATGGCTTTACAACCTTGTGGAAGTGGAACACGTTCCCATATCTTGTTTCTATGTAAGGCTTCAATTTCTTCTTGTATTGTTGTCACCCACATAAAAACATCAGGGCTACTTATTGATTGTTCTCCATCTTCCATTAGAAGACAATATGCGGCATTGCCTGCTATAACATAATTTGAGTGCCGTGACAGTTTTCTTGCCTGATTGTTGATCGTCAGACTTCTATATCATTGGCCCCGTTTGGTCTTGTTTATCAAGCTCTAGAGTTATTTCAGAAGCTTCTTCTTGATGTAACTTAACTTCTATCTAAATTGTCGTAGTTTCCTTTGACGGGTAGTCAGTTTCTTCATTTTGCAGTTTATCTTCTGCAAATATCACATCTTTGCAGATTATAAACTTGCAGGCAATGGGATCCCACAGGCGATACCCTTTCTCCATCAACATATCCCAAATATGCATTTCTTGGAGATTGGATCCAGCTTTGTTCTTACTTGGGAACCATACATCGCGTATTCAAATCATCCAAATACATGGAGTGAGGAATAATCTAACGGGCTAGCCGATTAGGGGTGTAAACGATTCTGTTCGGTTCGGGTTTGGCACCAAACATAAATGACCTAAACAGTTTAGTTCTATTCAGTGTGATTTATAAAAAATAAAAAATAAAATGAATTGATTCAACCAAAATCGGTTTAGGTTCAGTTTCAGTGTGATTAATATTATTATTGATGACACTCATGGCAATAAATATAAAGCCTAATAAATACAAAATAAAATCACGCTTTAATTGTTAATATTTTTTACACATACATACATATATATATATATATATATATATAGAGAGAGAGAGAGAGAGAGAGAGAGAGAAAAAGAGAATCTTACAAGTTACACACACGCACACACAAAGAATGCCATTGAGATCCCGTGAAATGAACAGCGGAAGCCGGAGCTCTTCCGAGTTATGCGGACGCCGAGGAAGGGAAATGGGAAGACGGCCGAGATTTGAAGAAGATAATGTAAACTAATTAGGTTAGATGGTACGGGAAATAAAATGGAATGGGTGTCGAACGAATGAGGCAATGAGAATGAGCTCCATTTGTCACATAATAAGAAGTTTTGATTGCTTTTGCCCAGAATGACTTAGTTAGGCTACAGTTCTCTGCATAGCTCTCGTTCTCTCAAGTAAAGTTTTGTTCATCTACTCTCCCACACCATTTTGGTGAGTTGTACCCACAACAGTAAACTGCCTCTAAATACCCTCTTACTTGCAAACTGTGTCTTTTTCGATATATTCTCCTCCCTTGTCTGTCCTCAAACACTTGATCTTCCTTTCGGACTCAAGTTCTACCCATGCTTTGAAGGCTTTAAATATTGGAAACATATTCGACCCTCATCCTGGGGTAATCATCAATAAATTATACGAAATAATTTGCTCCTCCTAGACATCGGACAAGTGATTCCCACACATCCAAATAGATCAAGTCTAGAATGAGTTCGTTGCTCGCAGTTTCATATATGTTGCTTACTCGTAACATATTGCTCACAAAACGGTAAAGGTACAAATTTAAGTACAGGAAGGAGATCACATTCTAAGATAATCTTCAAACCACGTTCTGACATGTGGCCTAGTTTTTTATGCCACTATTGTTGATCCTTCCTGGTTGGCTGATGCAACTGATGCGTCAACCTCCTGCAACACATCTCCCAAAAGCATGTATAGATTTGGTGAGATCTTTTCTGGCTTTATCACTAGAAGCGCCTTTGATGATCTTCAACTGAGATCATCCAATTGCCCAAGAGAATAGGTTTTTCTTTAAGCCATTCATGTGTCGTACCCCTTGAATAATACGATTTGTACCATCATCCATCATCAACTTGATGGCACCATTACTAGCAATCTCTAAGACATAATCATTACCCATAAACACAGATCCTTCAGAAACGAGTTCGTATGTGTGAAACCGGTCTCATCGAGAGGTCATATGCATTCTTCTTTTTATGAAAACAATTTTTATGAAGTGCCATTTCCTACCACAGTTGTAGCATTTGATTTTATTTTTTTTTCTTTTTTTTGCTCCTTGGCTTCGATCTATCATGATTGTGACTCCCACTTGACCAATGTTCTATTGATCTCCCTCTCTTCATCGATAATGCCTCTGCTTGTTATGAACTTTCCAATCTGTCCTCCTTGTTTTTATGCGTAGTGTTCTCTTCCAAATAATGGTTGCAACATCATCGAAGACTAGATAGTCAGAAAGATTATTATTAGTGTAATTGACAATGAGTTAATCATACGAATCAGGTAGACTTTGGAATAGATCTTGAGCACGTTCAACTTTAGATATTTTATGGTCCAATGCCGTGAGTTGGGAAAATAGCGTATTTAGATGGTTGATGTGATTGTTACTGTTGCGGATTCACTTCATTTGAAGAGTGTAGAGTATTCTCTTTTCAAGACCTTATTGTGAAGTGAATTGACCTCATACAACCTCGACAACACATCCCAAATTTCCTTTGTTGTCTTCGTCTCTGCAACGCTTGATAACACTAAATCCGCCAATGCTAGGTGTAGATTGGTGGCAATAGCATTGTCATCAATCTCGCTCCACTTGTCATTAGTCATCTCTATTGGTTTGTCTCCAATTGTCGCTAGGCAATTATCCATTCTTACAATTGCTTTCATCTTAAATTTCCACACAGATAAATTACTCCCGTTGAACTTCTCAATCACAAATTGCACCCTTATGGTGTTGACGACGATCTCTTTTCAATTGATCTGGCTCTCACTTCTTCACTATGAATAGTGTAACGTATATTTGAACAGTTCCGTATGATTAAATACAATTGTCACAATAACCCACAACTAATAGCTCTAATACCATTGTTAGGTAATAATGGGTCGAAACAATATTATGCAAGTTGCAACCAAAAAATAAAATTGAGAAGAATAGGAACAGACACAAATTATTTACATGGTAAACCCATCAATTAATTTAAGGCAAACGTCCGTGGCAAGAGGAGAAGTATTTTCACTATTGATAAGGAATTTACGACTTCTCTTTTATGAACAAGGAAAGAACAAAGACAACTTCCTCTTCAAATAGCAGAATACAAATCTATCTATGCAAACTAGAAGAAATACGAGATGACTATAGGGATAATTTATCAGGAGAAACAATATTTTTTCTTTCTAATTTGGAATGATAACTTATGTTGCATCTCCCCTATTTATAAAAGGAAAGAGCACCTTTCTTCAACAAAAGTTGCCCTGGTGGAAGGAAAGAAAAAAAAAAAAAAACTCCCACCTAAATTGCCCAATATTTTTGACATTTTTTAACAAAAAGTCCATGCCTATGCTTCCCAGATTATTGGCATACAACATAAGGACGAATCAAATTATCAAGCAGAACTGCCTCTATTTACCATTTATTTTAAATGATGTAATTTCTAATCTCTCCTAAACTTTTATATCAAGGTCTCTCTATATAAAGGAGTTTATGTTATCCAAAAAGAAAGACTTCTACGGTTGATTTAGTTATACAAAAATTAGCTCCTCTCCAGTTTCCAGTTCTCTGTATTCCCATTTTTGTGTCAATTTGAAATACTAATCGAATTGCATTCCGATGGACTGCAATAAAATTTTGAATAAACGCTCATTCAAAATTTTATTCCATTCTGTCAGAATTCCATTCCATTACCACCTATCAAACGTGCCGTAAATGCTTAACCTTGCATTTCATCTTTTGCCGCCTGTCCATCAACTCGGTTCATGAAAGCTACAAAGCCGCAATTCCTTTGCCGTCTTCTTTCCTCTTCTGTCCTAGGCCACATAATCTTCACACTAGCAATAGGTCCAAATCTTCCAAAAGTTCGCAGAAGAAAATTCTCATCTACCTGAATAATGATTAGGGACAATCACAAATTGGAGTAAATTTGTTTAGTCAACTAATAAAATAGAACCTTGAAGAACAATCAGAGAAATTGTAAAACATTGAACACAATTCAAACCTTCGGTGAGAGGTTTCCAACATAAAGGTTTGTAGTTTGTGGATCTCCATCATCAAACGATCCTGGCTTTCCACTTGGATCAAAATCATCAGGCAGCTCATCAAATCGGCTAGCAGGCTGTAAAAAGAGAAACCCCATCAAACACATATAGCATACTTTCCTTTCAAAAATAGATATAGATGGCACGAGTAAAAGATGCAAAATTAGAAACCAAAAAAAAAATCATAAAAGTACGACTGGCCCTAAATGATGAAAACTAACAAGAAGACAAATAATGAATTATCAACTTATCATACATAACGTGACTCAAGATGGCCGAATGCACAGTAAAATCCAAGATGAGGGGGATGAAAGATTATTAAGTCAACAAAATTTGTAAAATCAAGCAACCCATGTTTTTTGACATGTTGAACATAATTACATTAAGAACCCCTTACAGCAGAATGTTCGCTAACACGCCCTTCCCGCCACTGTTCACGCTCTTGGTTTCTTTTTTCCCTCATTTCTTGCTCATGCTTTAACTCCTCCATAAAACGATCAATGTTCCGAGGTTTACCCTTTTCTTTCTCCTTTGGCTTGTCATCCTCCTTCTGCAGATAAAAATAACAAAAATTTAAGAGGGGAAATAAAACAACATAGGAGGCCAGCTAAACCTATAGAAAAGAAAAACAATCCATCAAACATGCTTACCTTCTTCTCATAATCCTTCCCTTTGGTTGCCATAGGAGGCGGTAGGAATGACGGCACATACCTGGAAGAAGTAATTATTAAAATAAAAAATCTATCACCTGAAGAACACTATCATATGACAATGGAGGCGAGGGAGGGGAGAAAAACATAAAAAATCAGAGTAAACATCCATCGACTTTACTGAATATGGGGTCACAATTGCAACAAAATTTCCAAGCAATTTAACTAATGTCTAACCTCTCCTGCGTCACAAAGTAAATTACTGATCCTATTGGGAAAAAATGCAAAACATAGTCCTTTCATTGGAAAATGGAGAATGAAAATATTAATTCCTGAGCTTTACATAGAAGAGACATGCATAACTACAAGAATAAACAAAGAATTGATGAGATCTTTAAGAAACACATATAATAAGGTATGTTTGCTCAGCAGGAAAGGGGCAATGGAATGAATTTTCATTTCACGGGGACTAATTCAGTAAATGTTAAGAAAAATGATGTCAAAGGACATTCCTCAGGATTGTACATTTTTTCAGGACTTGATAGTAAAGTTCAATTTTTCTCCATTCTCTGGTTGAGACTAAAGTAGCCCAACAACAAAACAATCTTCTTTCTCTCACCTAGATGCTTGTGCATATATATAATTATATATAGGGTTTACACTATGACATCCCCTATCATTTAGATTAAAACCATATGGCCCCCCTATACTTATCCAATACCATGGGAATCCCACATCTTTTAATTCCGGGTGCATGATAACCTAATTTGGCCTGAACATAACGGTATCATCAAATTAATACGAAACTTACCCTTGCTTCATAAAACATTTTTTTGAACTGGCTATTTTACCCATCTAGATAAAACTAGACAGACAATATTGCCCGCATTTGATATATTTTTATTTTTTTTTAATTTATTTTTCCTTTTTTTTCTTTTTGATATCTTCTTTATCTGACAATCTGACATAATCCCTTAAGAAACCACCACCCCACCCAATCCCTAGTTGCAGACCATCCCAATGCAATCGCAACATCTGTCTTCAACATCATAGAAACTTCCCATAACACCAAAGAGACATCACATAACCATTCTCTTCGTCAGGCTTGTCGATTGGCCCGTCATCCATCATTGAAACAGCCATCAGAGCCACCCTCCAACCATCTCTATCACTCTCTCACACACCCATATATGCACAAATCCGGATTTTTTATTTTATGTTTTTGTTTTACATAAAATAGATCTGAAATTTTGAAGATCTAGAGTTGCTCAAACAATATTTCTGGGTAATTGAGTGTTGAGTGTTGTCACGTATTTATACACAAATGAGAAGGCATGGCCTATTTTGGGTGTAGGAGAGGCAGCAGCATCCCTTAATGCTGTTAATTATTTTCTTGCTTTGTTTCCTTGAAAGACAAATTGCAGTGGAGATAAAAAAATGGTATGTTTTTCTATGTCAATTGAGAAAGAGAGAGATTGGCTGGGTGGTTAGAGATACAATTATGATCCACGGTGGTTTGGGGGTGGGGTGCGGGAGGGGCTGGGGTGGGCGACAGCAGTTAGTGGGTGGCGCGCCGATGTTTGGTGGTGCTAGGTGTGTGAAGTGTTGCCTCATTCATTAAGGTAGGGGAAAAAGTAAGTGACAAAAATGAAGAAAAAGAATAAGAATAAAATTTGAAAAAAAGTATAAAGAGTAGTAGCATCATATGTTTTACTTTAAAAGGAAATTGGGGAGTTCATACTTTTTTTCCGGTAAGGGATACAAGTAGCAACTTCATAAAATGGGGGATCTCTGTGGAATCATATTTATTATTTTAAAGGCAAATCGGTCAGTTCATAATTCTTTTCTCCACTAATGGGCATCCATGGTAATTTTGCAAAAATGGGGCGGCCTCGTGGAACGAGACAAAATGGCAAGGGGTAATAAACCCTATATGTATTTGTTATAAAAAACACAATCACAATGGTACATAAAATGGGAGACATTTTAAAGGTTGAGATTAATTCTATAACATCCAAAGGTAAGATTAATTCCCATTTACAAAAACATTGATGTGTTTAAATTAGCAAATTAGCCCTCAGCAAATGCATTGAAAAGGCTGAATTGGCCATGTAATTAGTCATCGTTAATCTGCATGTGTGAAACACCAGGCTCTCTATTTTTCAATTTCTTGGAGTGCTCCAGGTGTGCAAAATCAATGGGTTAAGCAATTGAAACCCAGAAGAGGAATAAAAAAAGAGAGAAATCGCTCTCCCTCCTCATCTCCACTTGAGTCGGCAAATGTTAATTCGTGATTGGCCTAGGTGGCAATGTTGATCCGTACAGCAATCATTGTAGTTCTCTCTCCACCTTGATTTTTTTGGAGGAAAATAAAAACCAGTCCAAGGGAAACAAAAACACAATCCACCTAGATTTTCTTAGGGGTGAGAAGGTTGGGGATTGTACGTAGGTAGCAGTGTTGATCACTAAAGCAATGGTTGTAGTTCTCTTTCCGGCTTTATTTTTTGGAGGAAAATAAAACCACAGTCCAAGTAAACAAAAACACAAAAACAAACTACACCAAAACCACAATCCACCTAGATTTTCTAGGGGTGAGAAGGTTGGGGATTATAAGAGTGCTTAGTGTTGGTGGGGTGGAGTAATTTTGGGAGGACTAGGACTTTTTTAGATCAAAACAAATAATTGGTTAAAAAATGAATTGAAATTAGTGTCTTTGGTACAAAAACATATACTGGTATATCTTTTTTTTACCAAGGAAATAATATAAAAAAAATGTGAGAGTGCGACAACCAGGGGCAGAGTCCCCCCCCCCCCCCCCCCCCCCTCTAGGTTTTAAAAATTACATTAGAACCTTAAAAATTAGGTGGACGACTCGTGTCAATCTGGATAAATTACACTACTATCTCAAGAAATTCAATGTTTTTTTGGTGCAATATCCTTTTAAGAATTTAATAAATTTAAGTATTTTATTTATATTAAGTATCCGAATATTCTTCTTTAGCTTCAACTATTTTCTGTCCTCTTTTTTTCTTCACATAATATAACTAATTTCACTGTTAATTAAAAAAATAGATATATATAAGGCAAGTTAATAATATATTTGGATTCACATATATAATGTGTTAGTACCGCAAATCATGATGTTAGTTATTTATTTTCTTAATATATTGATGGTGAATAATATTTTTTTATTAATTTTCCTAGCAACTATATTTTATTTATTATTTTTTCACTTTCTTTATTGTGCCCCCTCTCATTAGCAATCTTGGCACCGCCCCTGGCGTCAACCTTGTATGAAGCCTTGAGTTCAAGAAAATCAAGAAACTCATACCTCATTAAAAAAAACCTTCCGCCATATGCTAAGCGCTTATAAAAGAAAGATTGTTTCAAAAAAGGAAAAGAAAAAAAAGAGAACATCTGAATCAAAGCCCAAGCCTCCATGCGTCAACAACCGGTTTACCTCCCACGCATCAATGGAGAATATCGAATCACAAGTGAGGAACACACCAAGAAAGCCTGATAAGCGAAAAAAATCATGTCCAAACATCCTAAACCACCGGACAGAACAACAAATATGACTAACCAACTGATCTGCTTTTATACACATATAAACCCACCCCTATGTGTAAGTTTGAATCCCCACCACTTCAAATTGCCTACCATGAGAATAGCATTCCAAGCCACCGAGACCAAGTAAAGAAATCTATTTTAACTGCAGCCTTTAAACTCCAAATTATACACATAACCCTCAGTACACCATGGAAAGATTTAACAAGGGAAAAAAAACATTTTGAAACCCTGAGTCAATCCACCATATTCTCCTCCTCTAGATTAATGACTCATTGAAGAATAGCAACAAAGTCTAGAACTCGGGCACTTCCCAATCGTACAGATCCCTCTGAAACACTAGTCTGGGAATATGAATTTTTAATATTTTAAAATATATAAGAATTAACAAATACCTATAAATATTAGTAAGAAAAAATATAAGGAAAAAAAACCAATGGACAACATATATAAAAAAAAAAAATTATGCTAAGTTACTCACAAAGTAAAACAATGAAAATTTCTATAGGATAATGGAATGTAAATAAACAAAAATGAAAGTTCAATCCTCGCTACAATATCTAATTAATCACCCAATGAGATAATAAGGGAAGATGAAGAATTAACGATATTTTAGGTTTATTTTCTACTAGTAACTCGAGTTACGTTAAATACTAACGATAGCTAAAACCTTAAAATAACCTAATTTATAGAAATAAAAAAAAAATTGAAAAAACAAATTGGGATTACGCTCCAAACCCTAGGCTTCGCCCAATTTTTATGCCCAACTCTCCGCTCAAAAGTCTGAGGCATACGCCCAAGGAGCATTTCACTCCACCTAGACCCCAGGGGTATTTCTACTACGCGTAGCCTCTGGGCTTACCAGAGGATCACCCAGAAAATGCCTTTGGCAATGCTAACCACTACTTAACCGAAACCGAATATATTGCCAAAACACTCCATTGTTAGTATCCCAACTCCTCCGATGCCACTAAACAACCCTGTCAACCACCCTAGTCTTTTGATGCCAAATCTAGCAACCACAACCCGTCTCCCTAATCTCTTTGGTTTAACCGCAAAACACCCTAACCAATCATCTAGAAGAGCTTGATTAAACTATCTCATACTACAAATACCAACATCACCCTCTTCCAAGGGTCAACAAATATTCTTCCACTCGATCGATCAAATGAAACTCCCCTCCAAATCACCCCATAGGAATTCCCTGGGAATGTTCTCTTAGTTTGTTCACCAACACTAGCAAAGTAAAGAAAGACAAAGATCAGACGATGTACTACTAATAAGAATGCAACTTCCCCCTTTCGACAAATATCTAGATTTCCATCATGTCAAAAAGTTTTTACCTGGCAAACATTTTTGAAACCTCTCAACCATCGGTTCTCAGATGACACTGCACTTGTACTTAGCTCCCAACAGAAGCCCAAGATACATACAAGGAAAGGACCCCACACCACACCCCAGACCCGGCACATCTATCGATTTGGAAGTCATGGAAAAAGGCAACCATGCCTCCCTTAAACACATCCCAAATTCCCAACCATGAAAGGGATAAAATGAGAAAACCCATAGTGAAACAATCTGGCTCCACAGCCCCAGTTGCTTATCACCTTCACAAGACTTCACAACATTAACAATTTCATATTTAGAAAAGGTCTCCTCCAAAAAGCCTCGGTCCTCCATAAAAATGCTCTAAAAAATACGATTCTCCAAGGATTCCTCTAATAGTCAACGATAATAATTGCTAGGAGGTTCCAACATAAAACTATATGATATCAAGTGGCGTAACTCCTTTCATATAAACTTCTTTGGGAAGCCTCACAAATTCGATGTGGGATTCTAACACCTACCCTCACGTGCAACCTCGTCTTGCATGTTATGCGATCAAACAAACAAAACAAAAAAGACAAACATTCAAACAAATGAAGACAAACAAATGAGACTTCCCGAACTTAACTTTGATACTATGTTAGGAGGTTCCAACCAAAAAACATATGGTATCAAGTGGTGTAACTCCTTTTATTTATAGACTATTTGGGAAGCCTCACAAATTTGATGTGGGATTCTAACAATAAAGAACAATCTCCTCTCACTTTGACATCTCTCGTACGCAGATTCCATCCACAAGAAGAGAGCCAAATTATTTCCCCTTTTATGAGCAGCCACCACACAGTGAAAGTAATTGATATTTCAGTCACTTTCTAAGTTTCTATAGCCATAACTCCATAGAATTTTGCCTCCAACAGCTCTTCAAAGAGAACTTTGCTCATCTCTCCGTCTAATCACCACATCTTTCAAATATTGGACCCAACATTTTATACCGCATTTTAGCTTGGTGGTGTCATGATTAGCTTGGGTAATCAACACTGAACACCAAAAAAAGGAGCTTCCCACACACCAACTAGAAAGTGATCAAGGGAAGATACAAGGAGTATTTCTCTCATCGCTGCAAATAAGATCCCTCTAGCTAGATGCAAATCAATAAGCCCTTTTCCTTCAATAAAGTTGGAGAACTCCATCATCGTTGAAAAACTAACGCATGTATTCTTTTTCGTCGGAGAACAAATAACATTAAAATCTCCACCAAAACAAACCTTTCCACCACACTTGAACACTACATTGTGAATTTCATCCCACAAAAACAGACGTAAATGCCCACAATTGGGCCACATAAATCGACAAAAGTTCATTCAATCCCATCATCCATTGATTTGAAATGACAAGTAGCCATATAAACTTTGTACCACCCTAGTATCCCATTTCAAAAAGAATAGCATCGATTGTCCAGTTCACATGTACCAAAAACCAACCAACCCACCCCCCCATTTATTCTTCCAAATACTTCTCACCAAACGCAGAGTCAACTCTTCCATCTTCATTTCCAAGAGACACACTACATCAGCCTCCCACTTTTTCAACACTTCCCTCACAATCACCCTTTTGTCCGGATCTTTCAACCACCAAACATTCTCACAGAAGAATATTAAACTTCATCAATAAAAAAAAAAAATTGGTCTGAGCAATATCCTCCACACTATTATTCCCAATTAGATGCACATGTGTTTGTCAATATAGATATACATTCTGCACCCAACCTTATGCAACTAACTACCATGGCAATTTCTCCCCATTTGACACACAAATCTCTGATCTCCGCCAAACCACATTTCTCTCTCTTTAATAGAAACCTATCATAATCCATAACTTGCATCCTCCACCAATGTTCTTTCAGTCAGTTTCACATGTTTATCTTTTCTCTCACTACAATTAATTTTTCATTCCTCTAGTAATAGAAATCCTTTAATTTTATTGATTCCATACACAACACGGGCAACCATATGTATATTGAAATTGTGGTATCAATACATCTTTTTAAGATATACTAACTTCAACATACATATGACACCCCTGATAAGAATTGTATGAGAATGAGCATTGGTATGTCGATTACCATTTCTTCAATTTAGAATCACTCCCTCACTGTGGTTAAACCACATAATTTGTGCCCTAAAGTTTATGTTCATTGCTTTCCATAAAATTCTACATGTTATCAGTGCAGGAAAATCAAATTGCCCACCACATTTCTACTTAGCTCGTCTGATAACATCCAATAATATCATGCTCATTACAAGTATCATAGATCATCTTCCCTTCTGTCTTTGTCACGAAGTGGCCTCTACTTTTGTGCATAATGCACTTCAATAGTACTATACTTTTCTAGGCAATGAGTGAATATCGGGTCACGTTCTTAGCTACAATAATTTGGGCGCAGATGGAAGAACATATCACCAAAACATCGGCTTACTAAACAAATTCATACCCAGGATTCTAACGGCTCATTTGGTTGAACAAAATCGGGATTGGAATGGAATCGCCATTCCACCTTCAAATTTGAATATCTTGTATGGTTGTCCAATGGAATCGAAAATTTTAATTTTATTGGAATAAAAATTGATGGAATTGAATTCCATATCCCATGGACCAGAATCAGCACAGCCCACAGAATTCCAAAAAAACCCATTCCTTTTATCCTAAAAACATTTTAGTTAATTTTGTTAGATTTTTTATCTAGTAAATATGGACTAATATTTTGAGATGTAAATATAGACTAATATTTTGTTTAGTATTTGAACTTATTTTATTATTATTATTTTTTAACCTTTTGGTTATTCATCTCTTTTATTTATTTTATAAGTTTTTGATGTTTCATTTTATATATTTGTTGGTAGATTTTAAATTTTTCATATAGAATATTACTCATGTTTTGTAGTCATTTTTTTCAAATAATCTATTATTAGCTATATATTGTAAATGAATTTGATCTCAGAATTAATATGTAAAATGGGCATTATAGGAATTTTGTTATGTTTCACTATTTCATTCTTTTAAGCATACAATAACAACCAAACAAAAGATTGAATAGTGATTCCATTTATGAATCCATTTCATTCCTTCATTCATTCCATTCTTTCTCTTTTTCCATTCCATCATGATTCCATTTCATTCAATCAAACGAGACATTAGAGAAGACAATTCAAAATAGCCTTTTAGATTGCAAGGATGATGAAAATTCTTCTAGATCCATGTAAATCTTACTAGAAAGTGTTAAGACATACATGAGATTATCTTTCATTACCAAGCAAGAAAATTAATTTCATAGAAGCACGCAAGGAGCAATATCCCAAGGTTATCCTTAATATTGAAGTATCCAAGATAAGGATTGTTATGCCAACATAAGCATCGGTATGTCAATATATATATCCCTTCAGTTTAGAAGCTCTATAATAAGAATTACTAGCATTGTATTCAATAAAGTTGTACAATATATATATATATATATATTACAAGGAAACATTGACGGCACGAGGGATAATTTACTGATAACTTGAAAAAGAACAACAAAAAAAAGAGGGGGGGCTGAAAACATTCTCTCTGCAAAGAATGCATCAACTGAATTAAAAATAAGTGAATAAAAAAGAACCATATCCAAACATAACCAACATCAACAGAATCTAAACACAGGATGCCTTCGGGTCAAGCAGGCAAAGCCCGTGAAGAAAGGCTATGATTTCTATATGGAGGTAAGTCTTTGTGGAGGAACAGCACAATTCATGTTCACATGTTTATGCACAGATTTTATAATATCATATATAAATGTATCATGATTTGTATCATGAATAGTAGAATTGAATGTATAGCTTATAAACAATAAAACAAACAGAAAATGTCACCAAGTTTTTGTCCCCACTGAGGGTTTGGAAGGGAATAGGAAACAAATTAAACATGCCATATATAAGCAAGTATTATAATTCTTTTATGCTTTTTTCATTCTTTATAAATAATTCTTGATTCTTTATTTTAATTGAATTTCTTTAAATTGTACCACGTATAAGCCACTAATCGAATATTTCAAATGACATGTCCATGTCATATATAAGCAAGGATTATTTTATCACACTACGGCTAGCAATATGGGTAATGACGCAAAAAGACGACACGAAACCAGCACGAAATTATTGTGTATGGGATGGCCTTAACAAGTTTCGGGTCGTTATCGTGTCAGACATGATAAACACGAAAATAAACATGTCGCATTTCAGTTTACCTACCAACCAGATAATTAACACAAAATGACACTATAATTTTGAATCGTATTTTGGATATTAATAGATGAGTGACATGAAATTAATTAATCAATTTATTAGACATAATGAATTATTTCACAAATACATACATACATATATATATATATATATAATGATTAAATTAATGTATAATAGGTTCAACGGGTTTCATGTGACAAGATTAATTTTCATGTCGTGTCATATCGTGTTGCTGCGTTACATGATTAATTATCATGTCAAGTTGTGTCAACACGATAAGATAGTGTCATGTTCGTGTTTCAATATTTTGACACGATTTGTTATTGTGCCGTGTTCGTGTCACGTGTTATCATGTTAGTGTCAGCAGATGACACGGCATACAACAAGACTTGATGATTAGAATTGCCAGCCCTAAGCACACATTGTGTCTTGCCTTCTATGAAGGATATTAGAACCATGTCCTTAGTCTTTCTCAAGCCAGTCCAGATCGTTTCTCAGGTGCCTTCTATCACATCTGTTGGGGCATCATAAAACATAATATCAATCATGCAATAGCTTTTCTTATGAATGGGGTCATTTGTCCCCAAGCAGTATTAATGCCACACCCACATAAAGTGGACAATCTTGTAACTCATTCATTTCAAACCCACTAGAATGTGCACCTTCAAAAAAATTGTGATTGAACTCTCCTAAAAATTGTGGTTGAACTCTCCTTTATTCCAAACCCAATTCCCTTCTTCCTAAGCATATTAATCCCCAACAGTGTCCTTATGAAAGACGAACTCATTTGCGACCGTCCCTATTATCCAAGATACTATTAAAAGTATTTCTAAAAAGATCTTGGGTATAATGCTCTCTTCAAAATTGAAATGATGAAAGTTTTGATAGACTTGAATTGGAATTTCATTGTACTGTTCTTCATTTTTTTGGCTTCCACAATGCATTCACGTTGCTCATCTTTACAAACTAGAACGAAAGCAAAACAATGGGCTCCAGGTGGGGTTGGAACAATGAGTGCTGGAAATGGATCCACTGAGCTTCAAACTTTTTCATTTCAAAAGACTCTTCAGAAGAAGAGAATCATTCCTTTTCCTTGCAACAATTGTTTGTCACTTTATCTAGGCATTCCATCAATTGCTCTTTTTTCTATCAATTTAATGGCATCATGGTTTTTTCAGAAGCTCATTGAGACACCCTCTCTTTCCTATCCTTTTCATTCTAGCGGAAGAAGCTCTTAGAAGGCGTTGTTTAGTAATTTGAAACCGTATATTAATTTTTTTTAAACTAGCACAGTACATTTACTGAAAAATTGGTACATTTGGAACCACACCAATTGAATAGCTCGAAAGGATGAGCTTAACTGTAAAGATGCTCGTTCATTCTCTTTTAGGATCTATAGAGAAAGGATGAAATCTATTTGATTAGTTTCTTAATTTGAATAGCTTCAAAGAGATTAGTTGGAGAATTCCAATAAAAGAACTAATGTAGAATTATGTGGTCCTGATTTAAATATTTAATAGCATGTGGTACATTGTATCATCTAAATCTACACAGCTAGAATTTAATAGAATTTTGGCCTACAAAGAAAAAGACATAAGATGTCCCATTTGAATAGAACTGATGGGGGTGGCGGCAATTCTAAATCGGAGGTTGGGGTTTTTTAGGGGGAGTAGGTGGCGGTGGTGGATCTCTGGGACAGGTAGGTGGAGGATTAGGCCAGGGGAGTTGTACAGGAGAGCGTTGCAATGGGGGAAGGGGAGGAGTGGTCAAGAGAATGGTGGTGGAGGTGACTGTCATGGTAATGGTTGCAGAGGAGGGAGGGCAGGAGTGGTTGAGATAGTGGGGGTGTGTGTGTTGTGCAGGAGTGGGGGGTTAAGAAGTGGAGAAAGAGATTAAAAAATGTATATGAACAGAACCATCTAAAATAGAAAATAAAAAAGACCAATATCATATTTTATTGATCAGAGTTGCCCCTTATTGAAAGTCATGTTCGCTGCACATGACTATTTTCTGGAAAAGTGCACACAACAATTCTCTGGAAAGACCATTCAAAGTAAATAAGATAACAAAATTTAAGCGACCACTTACAAAATGCATCAGCGTTAGGAGGGCAAAAAACAAAATTCTGCACTAGTTTTAATATCCGTAACTGCCTACATTGACATGTGATCTATATATTAGAGTGTTCAAGAATGTTACCAACTTCTGATCAAATATATTAGGGTGTTCAAATATACGGACACAAAACTGAAACAGCTGGACAATGGCATAAAAGTCAATGATACAGCAAAAACACATATGCACGACATGGAAGTGGGCAAAAAGAAACAAATGATACACAAAGAATCTTTATTACAGTAAAAGCAAACATAGGCACATATGTTTTCCATCAAGAAGTCACACCTGATGAAATGAAAACTAAGACGCATATAGCACGTGATTTTAATGGGGAATTATCCACGCTCAGCTTCTAAGACTACAAAGAGTAGCCTTTTTTCTGCTACCCCATAGTACCTAATTTTAACTGGCTCCATCTAAAGCTTCAAATATCAAGAATCGCCAGTTTTTGTCTCACCATTGTATTTGCAATGTAGAAGAGGGCAATATTATTTTTAAAAAAGTTACTATGCCAATGCTAGTCGATCGATATTATTGACCAAAAAAGGGAAAGATTTCAGTAATTCACATGGAAAGAACAGAAGAATAACATATCTTAGCAAAAAGATAAACAAAAATGCAAAATAAACTAAATTGCATATACAGATAAGTTTTTATCTTATCTGAACAAATCAATCCAGATGGCATTGCCATAGGGGAAAAGGCTAGCACTAAATAGTTGGGTAACAACAAGAAAAGAATCTTATAGTAACAGCAGCTAGAACATGCAGATGTATGTTCCAAGGCGGCAAATAAAGGATATTAAATACATAATGTTTATAAAGACAACATCACAACCTGAAATGTCACTTTATAAAGTATTTACAATTTACTATGCATATCGAAGTATAAGTACAGAGTCAAATAGGGTATTGAAGCCAAAGGAAATGACCACGAACCAAAAAGCACAAGACATAGATGAGCGCTTAGTGTGATAATCCTTTGTGCTTAGATTCATAAACATAGAATATTAACAAAAAATCCTTAAGTTCAGCTATATAACTCAAGGAAGAACATACAAATGCCAGATGTAGTTTGAGGGCATCCGACATCTTAGGGAAATATTAGGGGAACAAATACCAAAGGAATAAAAATGAGATTTTCCAAACTTGGAACCTTCTACCTAGGCTTTTACTAACCATGATACACGGGGATCTTTTCCAGCATGAGTTATCCAGAGAATTAAAACAAAGAACAAAGAATAAAGTAATCCAAAGGCAGTAGCTAAACAAAACAATATACCATTGCCATATAGCTCACAATGCCTTACTATAAGAGCACTGAAACATGTTCAATCAAAAGCATTCATTTACCTACTTCCCTTCTTTGAACCAGATACCCCATCTTTGGAATTTCCACCTGCGATCCGTGAATGAATAAAAGGCCCATATTTTTATTAATTTGTCCAGATAAAAAATCATTTATCCAGTCTTTAACAGAAATAGAATACAACATCATGTAAGCAGTTGTCACTATTTAAAGAACCTATGCAAGAAAGTCTAAAATCTAAATGAAACTGACCTTCAGAATTTGTCTTCAATTTGTCATTGGGATCAATTGTTCCACCTCTAACAAATGCCTTCGACCCTGGCGTACTATCACCTTGAAATGACTCCACAAACTCGGCATATAGACGGGCTGCTTCATCTTCCGCCCTCTGCAAACACAAAATCCAACAACTCAAACACTTTCTCACAGTAGCATTCTGACAAAGAAGGCCCAAAGTGAAAAACATACCTTTTTCTTCGCTTCTTCCTCTTCTCTGTGTTTCTGAAAAGGCGTCTTCTTCCGTGTAATAGAGAAAGAACTCATCGTTTCAAAGAACTCACAGCTAACAAACATCAACTTATCCAAATTCAGAAAACAATATTATATATATCCAAGAATAGGCAGAACAACAATGTAATTTCTGAAGCTAAACATCAAAAAGTCAATACCCGGAGAGAATCGACAAAATAAACCAAGTAAAAAAATCAGGTCTTCAATGCATTAAAATTAAAATTCGTTAGATTTGATTTAAATTCTACTAACCAGAAATGAATTTTAACGAAAAACAAAGTAATACTGCTCACACTAGGAGATGATAGCTAGGCATCGTAGAACCCACTCTTGACTTCTAAACTATACAATTCAGAAAAATGCAAACCTTAATATGAACACTACATGTTCTATAAACATCAAAAAAGCTAAGAGCCTCTATTGGAGTTAAATTTACACAAAAAGTAATTGATCTTACAAGCAAGTCTCGGTGTGTGTTCTACAGTTGCACATAAACATGTTTGGGAACATAATGAAGATTTACAGGCTTCTAAACCCTGAATGCTATCCGGCTCCAAACCTTAATATGAATTTCGTTATTCAAATTAACAAAGGAGAAGAAAGAGAGAAACAAAACCATCAACCAACCTCAATTGTCCAGAATTCAAGGCAAATACAAAATAAAGACAACTTATAAAAGATATCAAGAATCACATTTCAGCATATATTTTTCATAGCATCGACTAAGGTCTTGAACCAAGTATTTTTCTCTACAAATTAATTTAAATAAAACCACAGACTCCAAACTGAATCAACAAAAAGAGAAAATAATGAGTTTTAAAAACACAAAAATAAACCAATTTAGTTCAGTTCACCAAAGTACAAATACAATTTGAACAAAATATGACATCTTAAAAAAGTCGATCTTACCTACGAGAAGCAGGATATAAAAACAAGAATGCAGACCATAGCCAATGAGGGATCTTCCAAATTACCTGTGTTGTTTAACCAATGTCCACCTTCAATGACAAAGCCAGCAATCAAGAAAGAATCAACACTCACCTAAATCAACCTAATATAACAATATAGCCACTAGGGCAAATCAAAATCAAAGAAGCTATCCAATTGCATCACAGAGCTACATGAGCAAACCAATTTAAGGATATATGGTTGTGAACCAATCCAAGAACGACCTGGTTAAGTTGTTTACAACGTGCTTACCCTATTTAAATATAGTTATTGAGTAATACCATTTTGGTATTGTTATTAACCCATCAATATCAAAACTCAAATTTTTGTGCAAAAAGCAAATCCAATTCAGTGTACATGGATTCCACTAACAGTAGCATACTGCGAATTGGATTGCGTGAACCCAATTAGGGTTCTTTCACGCACCAGTTCAGCATACATAGCGAATCTGCTGTCGCAGACCATTGGATATTGAGCAGCGAAAAAATAAGAGGGGTTTCATGAGATTCACAGCAAACACTAATGTCGCAGGCCAGTAGATTAGATCATAATCTTCAGATTTACTCCCCTATGGTTTGAAAATAATGGGATTTAAAGAGATTCTTGTTTTTTTTCCCCTTTTTTATAATTGAGAAGAGGCATGGGAGGCCTAGAGGCTAGGTTTTTAATTTGAGAAGAGGTAGCGCCTAGGGAAACAATTAATGCTTTGGAAGCAAAATCTGGTAGAAAACATTTTCAGATTGTAATTAAAATTAATAGAATTCTCTGGATTTTGAAATATTCTAAATTTTTAATCTATTACGTTGGCTTAAATGACTTATGTTTAATTGGAAAAGAGGGGAAAGAGTGGGCAAAAACGAAAAGAAAAGAAAAAAAGACTTATTACTTTGTGCTTTAGAACTGTATATTATCTTAAATAATATTTAACTCAACAAAAGAGTTTCAAAATCAACCCAAATTGAAGTGCCAAAGCGAATTGAGTACCGCAAAAGAATGGCCTACACCTTGCGCGTAGCAGACCTACTTCATTTACCTCACTAGCGTATTACACACCTAAACCCATACCACATACGGCAACGAGTTTCATTTCATGTAATGTTGATCCAGTTATTTTATGAGAATCGAATAAAATCGGAAAATTAATTTTTACATAAAAAAACATTTGCTTGGGCCGGAAGTATACAAAAAAATCTATTCATAACAACTCCAAGAGATGAAGTTCCTCACACCGTGCAAATCCAATCAAAAAGTTCAAATGGAGTGCAAGTGTGCAAATGTCATTAAACCATTCCTGAAATATGCAGCTACCGCAATAACTAGAGCAAAACGTATATAGATAACAGTTAATTGTAGATACCTCTTGGCTAAAGACGTTGATTTTATTCAACACATTAATCTTGAATATCCTATCGTTAGCTCAAATACAACAATCATGAAAAGAAATTTTGTTGAGAGTTTATCATTTAATATCTCAACAAAATCTAAATCAACAGATCCCTAGGAAAGTTTTTGTTACATGGAAATTTTGATCGAAGGGTCCCAAATGTGTTTCAAAAAGTGGGTAGATTTAATTTAATACATTAATGTTGAATAACCTATACTTACTCCAAATACATTAATCATGAAAATACATTTTTCTAAAGTTCGTTATTCATTTTTTCTCAACAAATTATAAATCGCCAGTTGAAAATGTCCTCAACCATCAAATGGTCAAAAATGTCTCAAATTTAAAATATGTCCTAATTTATAGAATTTACTGCGAAAACTACCGAACAATCTCCACATCATGCAACTATCATAACACTCAAAAATACAAAATAGAGTAATTTCGAATCAAATCTTTTACATAAATTGAACTTGAATGTTCATTGAGATATTTTATCGAACAATTTATAACATGCATAATTCTAACATTAAATTGACAAACTATTTATTATTTATTAGATCAAAATTTGAGATGGAAAAACTTTTGATGTTTCTTCCGCCTTTTCTTTATTTTAGTGAATTTGCATATGGGGAATTCTTGATGGATTGCTTCTTTTTGTTGACAACAAGGTCGTAAGTATCCTCCTTTTCAATTTTTGCTTCTTTGGAAAACATGGGACAGTAAGCTTATTAGCTATGTCCACATTCTTGGCCTATCTAATTTCAAAAAAAAAACGAGATTGGAACTCATTTGTTCATCCCACCTAGGGCTCGACAATTGTAGTGTTGTTATTCCCATATTTATTGTCAAATTTGGTACTTCCTATTACTTTAAGATCTTCTCAAAACTTAATAGTAGCATAAGGTTGTTTTTTGTAATGAAAAGACTCTTAATGACTGCATAAAGAAAAGTGGTTTCGGTTCTGAACTCCTCAAACACACATAATTAATAGAAACTCCGAAACTCAAAATAACTTCAATTCAATTCCACCCTTTTTCCTTATTTTTTTTGTGTTTCTAGTTACGATTTTAATTCAAATTAATTTATTTATTCTTATAGATCAAATGTAACTATTATTGAACACAATAAGAATATCATGTATTCTTTAACATTTCTAGTTTAATGTGACTAATATTGCATGTGATTTTTGTTACATATAAATGAATGTAACTAATATTGAAAGCAACCAAGGCATTATGCACACATTAATGTTATTTTTTGTGTTTGATAATTTTAGTGTTTTAGTTACAGTTTCAGTCGAATGTAACTAAAAGCGGCAATTAACCCACGCTCTTACAAAAAGAGCTGAACTAGAGCACACATCAAAAATGGGAGACTGGCTATGCTCGTGGGTGTTTTAAGAACCTTGCTAAAATCTGTGGGGTTTATGATATTGGGTGGAAAAAAATGGGACCACATCAAAAAAATCAAGAGAAATACAAATTACTAAACCGTACCAAATTGACGAAATCAGAAAGAAAAAAAAAATGGAATTAACCATTATTTAATAAATGAAGATCACATACACACACATATGCATATATATATATATATATATATATAGAGAGAGAGAGAGAGAGAGAGAGAGAGAGAGAGAGAGAGAGAGAGACTTACCCGCTAGCTGCAAAGGCAATGAAGAGTGAGGAAGAGAGCTTTCCGACGTTTTGGGTTTTGGGTCTAAAAGATTCACGTAATCAGGAAAAGAAAAACTGGAACAATTTTGGATTCATAATCCACAAGTTCATAGATGGATAGATAGAGATTGGGGCGGGCGGGACGGTAACGAAATGGTGGACAAACAGAGAGAAAAGCGTGGGACGAGAGATCGGGACAGAGGTTGGTCAGTACTTGGTCGTTGTCGATAGCCGCGCGAGATGGCCGCCACTCCTGTAAACCCTAAAGGTGAGTTGAGAGAATAGAGAGAGGGCAGCCACGACAGGGTCCTGGGAGAATCATGTTCAAGACCATGTTTGGATTCTATAAGGAGTTAATACCATTTACACCCCCTATACTTTTTTAATATTTCAAATAAATCCCACTAAGTTCCCAAATTACCATGGCAACCCCTCACCGGAGTAATTTTTAAGGAAATGACCATACTAGCCTTACTCGTTCAGCGATAAAATGAAACAGAAAAATTATAAAATAACCCAACTTAGTGAATTACCAAACTACCCTAACTCACCCCTTTGTCTTAAAATCCCATAAACGTTGTCTTGGCCTTGGAATCCAAACGACATTACTTCGGTTGAGAGCTTGAGCTTCTTCAACCCATTGAAGAACATGGTGATTGACTAAAATTTCGAAGGATTGGAAGCCGAAGATAGAAGATTTTAGTTCGATTTTGCAAGATTGTGGCATACCTTCACTCACATTCAAGGTATGGAACAGTCATCACTGATTTTGAAAAAAAACATTTTGCACTTCAAAATTGCGATTTTGAAGATTTTTTGTTTGCAATTATGTTTCATCGTATTGAATAGCTCTAGTTCGTACCATTTGTTGCCCTAGTTTTTCTGTTTTGTGTCTAGGGTTTTTAGTTTTGTTCTTTGTTTCGTTTTTCTTTTTTGGTCTCTTGCCCGAAAGTTTTCTTTGGTTGCGTAACGTTGAAGGTGTTGGTTGTTTATTCTGTTCAAGTGCTATTTGTGTTTCATTTTGTATTTGTAGTGTTCCTTCATATGCATGGTTTACATTATGCAGAGTTGTGGATGTGAGATTTAAGTTGAATGGTCACTTTATGACTGAAGTTGGTATTGGTAATATTGATCTCAATAGGTTTGGCTTCTTAGATCTGTTAGATGCCATTCATGACATGATACATCAGAGCCAATGACTGATTATAACGAAGAAATTTGTTGTGAAAAGTGTGATGAAAAACCTAATAGTATAGGATTACCTAAAATACATGATGTTTATATACCTTCTACCTCTATTGTTGGATATCATTTTATAAACTGGTTGAAAGTAAATATCAAATAAACTCTTATGTTTATTCACTTAACTGATTATGCCCTTAGCAATTTAGGAATATTACCTAAGTTAAAACAAAAAATAAAATGGATACTGTTAAATAATTTAAATAGCCATTATGCAAAAATTGACCGTTGTGGAAAGGAAATAGCTGTTTATACATTTGATGATGATTATTTTTAAATGTCTATAGAAAAGATTAACGAAAATACGGAGTTGCCAAAAGGACTTGCTATTATTACTAATAACCAAGAAAAGATTATGAATGCTATAAACAATAATAAAATTTTGATTGAAAATCTAAAACCTGAAAGGATAGGAATTAGAGAATTTCCTATGCCTTCTTATAGAAGAGCTTATGTTTTGAATATTGAATATAACGACACTGTTTATTTAAATTGTGACGATGATATAGAAATTTTTGAAGAATTAAATGTTCTTATGAATACAAAACCCGGTACTAGTGGTGTTAGACAACCTATTGACCCAACAACTTCTGGACAAAATGGTCAAACAACCCATCCTGTTGAACCAGCCACAAATGCTAGTACACCTCCTCCTGATAATCCTCCTCTAAGAACTGCTAGTAATTTCCTTAACAACCTCTCTTGCTTCACTACTTTTGCTGTTTCTGAAACATTTCCCGAAAGTGTTAATACAAAACTTGCCTTTAAAGACTCTAGGAAAAGAATTAATGAAGCTAATAAAGAATGGTTAAAACAAAAATTTAGTGAACCAAGAACGGAAATATATCTAAAAATGGAATTTACGTAAATATAGATAACTACATGGGAAATACTACTGCTCTAGATAAGGTTATTTCAAAACGGGTAAAATCTTTATATACGGTTGTCATATTAAAAATGTAATAGGAAATGAAGAAATAACAGAAGATGCCTTTTCTAAATGGATACCTATGACATTCATAGGAAATGCTAGTAATTGGTGGATGAATCTTTCAATAAATAAAAAAAATAGTATAAGGATAGGAATAAGAACTTCAAATCTTGAAGCTACTTGTAACGAAAATGATGCTAATAAATTAATAGGAAGATTCGAAAATGCTATTAGAAAAGAATTTCTAGGACAATTTTAGGACAAAAGCACTGAAAAAACTCAACGAAAAACTAGGATAAATGCAATAAATCATTTGATAAATATGAGAATTTGCAATATGTGCTATTTTGAAGTATACACTAATGAATTTGCTAAACATTATTATAAAGCTGATTTTAATGATGCTGAAAAGCAAGTCTATCTTGATATGTATTTTAATAAATTACCTATTCAATATACTAGAGAATTAATGATAAGATATAAATCTACACCCAATTGGTAAACTAAATATTCTATGGGTGCTAGAATGGAATATGCTCAAAGACAAATAGGAGTGTGGTGTGCTGCTACTAAAAATGCTGAATTATATAGAAGGGATCATCAACTTGGTCTTTGTTGTGAGAACCAATCTGAAGCTCCAAAGCAATTTGGATGTGCTGATATATTTCCTAGAAAAGCTAAAAACTTCCTCAAGAAAAATAAGTATAAACTAAAGAAAACCTTTAAAAGAAACTTTAAACCAAGAAATCCTTTTAAAACAAAGAGATTTTTTAAGAAGAAAAAATTCAATAGAAAATCTCGTCCAGAGGTCAAAGTTGCTCAAGGGAAAACGACTAAAACATGTAAATGTTGGGCGTGTAATGAAATAGGTCATTATGCTAATGAGTGTCCTAATATAAAAAACAAACAAAATGCTAAAATTAAGATGTTCCTAGAACAAGATGAGTCTGATATTAGTGAGACTAATGATATTTCTGATATCGAAACCGAGGAAGAATTTTACTATCTTGAAGAGACTAGTGATGAGTCAGGAAGTGAGTACGAGTACGAGTACTAATTCTAATTTCTTTATCGATTCTGTTGAAGATAAAGGTGACTATAAGGCAAAAGCCAATATAAATCAAAGACTACTTAAAAAGGTCGGAACTTTTGGAAATAATGAGTTATTTCGAAAATGCTTTTTAGATAGATTTAATAGAAAAAATATTTGCTATTATGGAGTCTGTCAATTTGAAGCCGTTCTAAACACTGAAGAATCTAGAAGAAAGATAAATATTCCATTAATTAGTAGGAATATGATTAATAAACAACTAGAAAAACTAGGAGAAGATAAATAAAAAATTGGTTATATACATGTTGGGGGAATACAAATTGTTTTTAAAGCATGTTTTAGAGAATGAATTAACTTTCCAATAAAAGTTGCTATTCTTGATAATAGAATAAAAGATAGAGCAGATGCTTTGTTAGGAATTATACATGGAAACCTTAGTCAAGGAATTTTAGGAATTAAAGTCTATCCAAGATATGTTGTTAGTATAAAAGAACCAAGGATTAATGAAATCTTTAGCCTTACTCATGAATGTGCTAGAAAGAATTTTATGGAAGATGAAAGATTTCCTTATTCCATAACATACCATGTAGGTTATTTTTTCAGTAACAACCATCATAGCGATAAGTTTGTAAATCACGAGTTTATCGAAATTGATAAAGTGTTTGAACCTTTTACTAATATTTATAAACCCGATATGGTCCAAGAAATAGATTTGTCTGCTAATTGGAAACTAGATATTAATTAAAAATCAAATCTTGATGTTGCTAGATTATCTAATGCTAATAAATGGGGAAAAATTAAAAGATTTTCTTCTTTAAAAATAATTAGTGGAGAGATAGGAGAATGCTCTATAGATAGACGGATGATAGAAAAGAAAATTGATGTTCCGACTTATAAAATAAAAATTAAATATTTTGATGGTAACGGGTTAAAAGAAGTAGAAACCTTAATAGATACTAGTACATCTGTTAGTCATATATCTCCTAATAAGATATCTGCCGAAATACCTAGAAAAATGCTTGATGAACCTTATATTTATAAAGACCTTAATGGATTTAAACACACTACCACACAGACTCCTGATATTCCTTTCATAATTGGAAATAAAGAATTAATATTTTCTATACACCTTGATAAAGATGAAAAAATGGAATTGCTATTAGGAAATAATTTTCTCGATTACTGTTTCCCTTACAATATTACTTATGATACAATTATGCTTATCATAACAGATAAACAAAAATATATTCCAAGGATAATATGAGAAGCCCTATATTCTTTAAAGTAGGAATTGTTATTAACAACGAGATTATTTATATACCATGTCTCCTAGATACAGGTGTTAATATTTGCTTAATGAATAAAAAGATGTTACCATACAAAATGCGGAAGAAAACTAATAAACTAACTATAAAAGCCAAAGGTTTCAAAGGAAAATCTTTAGACTTAAATATTATTGCTAAAGATATTGTGATATTATTTGGAGATCGCTACATCAAAATACCAATAATATATCAAGGAAACACGATGGGAGTACCAATGCTGTTAGGAAATAATTTCCTAAACTTTTTTAAGAAAACATGTTTTACTCAAAAAAATCGATGAATTCCTAACACCCTGTTCACATTGGATAAAATTACCACGCATACCAAACATAAACATCGTTTATATGCAAAAACGTGGTGATATTTACCTCCTTGCAACTAATATTTTTGAAAAACTTACTAATAATTTTGGAGAAAATCTGACTGCTTTATGGGACATTGATAAAACATATGCCAATATAGAATTAATTAATCCTACTGATATTATAAGAGTGAGACCTATGAGATATTCCAAAAATGATTTTAAAGAATTTGATACACAAATTCAGGAATTGATTGATCTAAAATTGATTTAAGAAAGTAAAAGCTCTCATTCAAGTCCTACCTTTATGGCAAGAAATCATTCAGAAATAAAATGTGGTAAGACGAGAATGGTGGTTAATTACAAAAAGCTTAACGAAAAAACTAAGTTTGACGGATACTTCCTACCTCATAAAGAAAGCCTAATTAATAGAACCAAAGGTAAAAAAGTGTTCTCAAAATTTGATTGCAAAAGTGGATTTTGGCAAATTAAACTAACAAAAGAATCTATTCCATTGACTGCTTTTAGTACACCTAGTGGTCATTATGAATGGCTAGTAATTCCATTTGGATTGAAAAATGCCTCTCAAATATTCCAACAAAGAATGGATAAAGTGTTCAGTAAGTTATCTAATTTCTATATTGTCTATGTTGATGATATACTTATATTCTCTAATAATGAAAAAGATCATCTAAAACATCTTGATATTTTTGTAGATCAATGCAAAGAAAGAGGAATCTTGCTTTCTAGAAAAAAGACTGAAATAGGAAAGCGAAAAATAGAATTTTTAGGATTAATAATCGACGCTATTGGAATTAAGGTGCAGCCACATATTTGCGAAAAAATAACTGATTTTCCTGATATACTTGAAGATAAAAAACAATTTCAAAGATTTTTAGGAGTCTTAAACTATGCTGAAACCTTTATCGACGGACTAGCTAAGTATAGGCAACCCTTCCAGGGATTGCATACAAAGTAAGCTAAATTTACTTGGATAGAAGAACTTTCTAATAAAATAAGAGAAATCAAAAGCCTTACTACTTATCTACCTAGACTAACGTTACCCTCAGAAGAGGATGATTTAATCCTAGAAATTGATGCTTCAAATACCTATTGGGGTACAATACTAAAAACTGCTACTGGAAAAATCTGTTGATATGCTAGTGGAATGTTTACTGAAACACAACAATGTTATCATAGTAATCTTAAAGAATTGCTTGCTATTAAAAAATGAATAGAAAAGTTTAGATATTTTCCTATTCTAAAAAAGTTTACTGTAATTACTGATAATACTCAGGCTAAAGGTTTTATCTTTAATAAATTACCAACGAGCCCTGAATATAATAAAATGAATGGATGGCAAACATTTTTTCAACATTACAATTTTGATGTTATACATCGAAGTGGTAAACAAAAATATTCTTGCTGACTTCTTATTTAGGGAAGGCCATGGAAGCTGATAAAGATTCAATTTTGATTCCCAAAAGTGCTATTGAATCTATTAAGAAGTATTGTTCGCAAAGACACAATTTCTTTAGTGTTGTTGAAGAGCTGATTTACAAATTTGAAATCAACAGTGCTAAAAAAGATGGAAACATGGAAGACGAAGCCTTCAGTGTTTAAAAGAATGAAGTCTCATCCGGTGCTTCAAAAGTTGATACTGAGAATTCCAAAACTCAGAAAAGCCAGATTGTCAATGATCTGCAAAGTGCTACTTTCATCCATTCACCAAATCAGTATATTGATCAAATGATAAAGGCAAAAGAAACTCTTACGGTTCCTAGCCCCCCTGTTCAAAAGTTTGTTCCATTCATAAAACCTCCACAAAACCCTGTTGTTCCAAAGAAAAAATTCACTGAAATCACTACTTCCTCTTCTAGTGCTAAGAATAGTATGCTCAGATGTCTTAATGAGAACTTCTTTCATGAATACTTAAAGAATCTTAAACTTGCTTACAAAATTTGCGTTGATGAAGAGTCCACTATTTTTCCTTTTCATGAGGGAAAATACCCCAAGATGGCCTGCTTACCTGAACCCCCAGCTGATGCTATTGAAAAGATATTTAATTATGGATATCTTGATATTATAATTTCTAACACAAAAACCAGTGCTGAAAGAGTAATGCCAAAGAGGGTGTAAGAAGCCATTAAAAGCTTTCGAGAACAAAGAGGATAAAAAATTGTGTTAGTAAAATATTTTAGTGCTGCTCCTGAAAAAGGATATGATTCTTATCATATCATACAACTGTCCAAAAACCTTGCTAATCTAATCCCCGAATACAACCCAAACCAAGTAGTCAAAGAAGTGCTTGAACTCTTGAAAAGTGATAAAATCGAAAATTTCATTGCTACCAGGCGAGCCATGGAATTTTATGTCATTGATAAAAAACTAAAAAAGTTCATTGAATGGGATAAAATGGTATGTTTACCCTATGAGTACTGACAACTTCTAATATTAAGTACCGAGTGTAGTCAATTCTACGGTGCTACCAAAGCTTCTGCTGCAAAATGGTTAGAAATGATACAAAATGTGAAATTTGCTACTAGTGAGACAATTAAGAATTAACTTGTCAAATGCTTAAACACGCTGAAGGAATTTGTCCATATTGCAAAGAAACCCCTGAGAAAAAGATCAAATGGGCAGATGCAACAAGCAAAAGTGATGATGAAGTCCTAGCCTTGTAGAAATGTCACTACGCGAGTCACAATGTAGAAGCCTGTGACCAGTGTTCATAAAAGGCTGCTTGAAAATTCCATCGAAATAGTGAAGGACCGGTAGATCGTTTTCTATCAACCACCAACCACTGTTCAATCACGAGAAAAGTATTGTGCTTGTCTGCTTGTGTCGGTGCTACTGTTTAGTACTGTTTACTTTTTGAAAAAAAAATTTCTATTTTACTATTTGCTTTTGAAAAAGATTGTACCAAACCTTATCATTTGATTTTTTGTTTTGAAATATAAACTGGAGTCTGTGGCTATATAAACGGACATTGTGTTATGGGTTTAGGGAGAGTAGAAAAACCTACCTGTTTTACCCTTTGAGAAATATGTTTACATAAACCCCTCCTTAAGAGGAAAATTTGTAATAAATTATGAAATAAAATATTTGAGCCTTAAAAAATATGTGTTATGATTTCCTTAGCATATTTTTCCTATATCACCTATGAGAGTTATACCCTATTTTCTATGAGAACCTGGAGCAATTTAGGCTTAGTATTGTGCCTGGAGTCATGTAGCCCTATTAGCCGTTTGTGTGTGTTAGGCATTTTTGGGCAACTTGGATTGGCACTAGAGTACTGAAGCAGCCTTTGGAGGCTATGATCATGGGTTTGAAGAGAAGACGTGGTGGACCCTTTACAGGTATAAGGTGAATTTTGGTAAGGAAATGATATACATTTCACGAAACTTAATATTTTATAACATAATTTTGCAAATGAGTACTCTGTTTTTTTCATTAAAACCTCATTTTTAACACCTCTCATCATGAATAAACAAGAATTTGTCAAAAGATTTATACCTGTATTTGAAGCTGTTGATTTAGGAAGACTTGAAAGTGTTTATAAGTTTCATGACGAAATACGTGCTTTACAATTTGCCTATACTATTATTATTGATGAAAGACCAATAATCGGGAGAAACATTACGAGCGTTGTTGAACTGTGGGAATATGAAAATGAAAGAATAAGTTATAGAAGAAAAATTGAAATTTTAAATATGATTAAGGAACGTCTGTCTAATATTATAAGAACTGAGCATTCTGAGGATGATCCTATACATGCTGCTTGTATAGCTCGGAGAAATAGGATGAGGACTCATATTTTTAATTCAAGAAATGAATTACTGAATTTTTCTAGAAAAATTTGTACCTGCTTTTGATGACCTTGTTATTGGTGCAGAAGAAGATTTATATAAATTTTATGATCAAATAAATTCTGCTATAACAGGAATGCAAAAATTGATGGATAAAGATTTTACTATTCATGAAAATAGTATCTTTTATAGAAAAAAAGTTGAGTGATTCAAGAAAACTTGATTTATTGTATAAAATTCGCTATTACATAAAAAACCTGATCATTGGATTTCATGGTAATCATGATCCAGATGGAAGGCCTAATTTTATGAAAAGAGAATTGCCAGTTGAATTTTCTACTATTGGCTACTCTGAACCCCCAGGTGGTATCAGGGAAAGAATGCTTTGTGATGAGCGATAGAGCTATTTTAGAAATGTTTCAGTTGTATGGTAAATATAGGATGAGTAATATTGATTTATTCACTGAGTCAGAATTAAATGTGCCATTAAATGTGGCTCTACCAGAAGGTGTTGAAGCAGTAATAGTGGACAGTGATAGTGATGGTAGTGTTGAAGAACAAGGTAGTGGGAGTTGTTTCAGTGGTAGGGGGCAATGACATTGAGAGTGAGGTTAAGAATGGTAATGAGAGTGATAATAGTATCAAATTATGGACTACTAAAGAGATGAATGCAAATATAGTGAAGATGAAGAAATTAGTTATGATGAGGGATAATCTCTAGACAATTCTGGTAATGAAATTCAGGCAACCAGTCTGGGGATGATGAGTCTGGAGGTTGACGCATCTTGGATTTTTTGAAGCAGAGGAAGTAGAGAACGGGAAAAAGAAGAAAACAAGTTCTCATTCCTCCCTCTCAAAATCCTCAAAATCCATTCATTTGTTAAAATGGTTTTTAGGGTTTTTTCTAGGCACTGGTTTTCAAAATGTTCTTTAGGCTGAGATTTTGTTTAAAAAGGAGTCGTTACCTAGCATGGGTTAAATGGTGTGCTAGGTCATCGGGATTTTAGAAATTCTTTTTTTTATTTTTGAAATGGCCCGAATTTTGACTCATAAAGGTCTTTTACCAAAGATTTCTTTAAGTTCGGGGATCGGTTATGCTCGGGGAAGGTTTTAAGCACCCCAAGACATCCGTTCGAAGGTGGTACCTCGGTCCTAATAGATGTTCACATTTAAACAAACTTCAAGTAATTTTCTTTGGTTTTGTTTAACAAAATAATTCTCATTTTTACATTTTTTGTCTTTTTAATGCATTTTTAATGTAAGGAAAGCAAGTAAACAGTTAACTATCTATAAGCAACAACAAATAAAGCATATAAAATAAAAATGTTTTTTGTATTTTTGATGATCGAACCTTGTAAAAGTTGACTATGTATCCTGGTTTTCATGGGGAATCAGATCGAAATGTAGTTCATCTATTCAAGATGAACTAATTTTTATTTAGATAGGTAACAGAACCCATCCGTGGGTTCCCTACGTATCTCAAGTAGCTGAGAATTAGGTCAGCACGTAGTTCATCTGTTCAAGATGAACTTATTTCGTTTTGATTTATTATGAGACAAAAACATAAATCATACCGATGATAAGTGGATAATACCTTTGATTTTGTCATGAACACTCCAATCGAACTCAGTTGCTTAGGAAAGTTTAGTGTTTATGGTTAGGTTATTAATTCAAAAAGAAAATAAAATATATAGTATATATGCCAGTCCTACTCATAACAAAAAAAAAAAAAAAAAAAAAAGAGAAACGTTTTTGAAGAAGGTGCACACATATCCCCGAAACAATAAATGTCCTCTCTTTATTCCAAATTTTTAGCCATAAGGGTCTCGACGTTGTAGTGTGTGTATATATATATGGTGCCAGTCCACGAGCCTGAAGACTTAGTGTTAGGCTGTGATCTAGACAATTATGGAACTGTAAAGTCAGTTATTACTAATTATTGGTTAGTAGTCAGTTAATTAAAGGTTTGATTTGAGTTTTTGGAGTTCGGTTTCATGTGTTCTTGAGAGAATCAAAGATGTTATACACAACTCATGGTGTGATCGATGCTTTTGTCATAGTCTTCATACGTTCTTTATATTCTTTTTGTTCTTGACATATTTTTGGATATTTTTTACATAGTTTGATGATTTTGACATGTTTTTTACATTTTTAACTTGATCACTTGATATATAAGCTATTTACATGGAATGTAAGTTTAAGAACAACATAAACATGCTATGTACAAGAAATATAAATGTATTTAAGACACGATCGAAGGGAATTTAAGAAGATATACCTAGCTTAGGGAAGTGGTCTTTCCCTAAGTGATTTCCTTCTTCTCATTCTTTGAATTTTCTCGGTTGTTCTCGATCTTTCTTCAACAACTTCTTGAGATCTTTCTCCAAGATCCTTAAGAACTCATTTAAGAAGGCATTTCAACAGAATTTTGAGGTGTTTATGGAATAGAAGGCTTGAGAAATCCCTATACTTGAGAGAGGATTTTTAGACTAGAGAAAGAAAGTCTTGGATCAAGCCTTTTGGAAATAAAAAACAGACCCCCTATTTATAGGCTCGGGCACCCTGTGCATTGGCCAATACACAGGGTATCCCAGCCTACTTCTTAGGGGTGGTTTGGTCTAGGGGTCATATTTTGTTGCCTTGTGGTTTGATGGTTTTGGACGAATTTTGAAGATTCTACAGGATCTCCTAAGATTTGGTAATGATTACCAAATCTTAAAATGTCCAAAGTAGCCAATCATTACTCATGATTGCTAATCATTAGTCATGATTTCCAATCATTAGCTTGCACATGACATGTTTAATGCTTGATGCGACATTTTTCGATTCGGTTTGTTTGTTAAGTATCAGTTACTCAAATTATTTCTGTCAGATTGTCATTAATGTTTTGGAGGTTCAATGTATATAGTCTCTATGTGTCATTTGGAATTTAATGCTTGATCTTATTGACTTGATGGGTATTAAATGCTCTCTAATGGAATTGAATTAGTTTGGTTTGTCTTGTAACCGTGTAGTCACATTTCAAACAATTCGGTTTCTTTTAAGATATTTTGCTCAAAATATCTAAGTTCCTTGAATGTGGTCTCTCTAGTTTATCCCATGGATTAAATTCTTTATGGGATGCTTGATTTGGTGGCTTATTAATGCTTTGTCATGATAACAAACCGAATTGGTTAGATTGGTAACCGTTAGTTACTTTTCAAGTAATTTGGTTTCTTTCCTAGATGTTTTGGTAAAAATATATTAGAAATATCTTGAGAATTTAATTCTCATTTAATGAGTCATTAAATGCTTGGTGGGGCCCTTGAATTGATGGGCTTTAATTTTTAGTCATGATAACTTTAGTTTGGTTGATTTTGAACCTAGTCCTAAGCCTTAGTTACTTTGGGTAACTTAGACTTGTCTTGGCAATTTCTTTGGTTTGATCAAGATATTTGGCTTGTTTTAATGGAGATTTAGTATTTTAAACAAAAAATTAAAGGAGTACTTTTGGCGTTAAATTGACGAAACCGGTGATAGTAAATATTTCAGAGGTCAAAACGAGTAACAAGGGTAATTTGTGAAGTTTCCTTAAATTAAAGGGTAGTTATTCATATTAGAGGTGATTTCATGAAAATCAACTATAATGTCATCTTAGTCCCCCTTAACATTTAGAAATTTTGAGATTAACCCAAAATGTTTAGGGCCCGTTTGGTAACTGTTTCCATCCCATCTCATTCCATTCCCATCCCAGATTTTGGGGATTTATATTTAGGAATAGCGTTTGGTGAATCCCATTTCCATTACCATTCTCTTCCCATTCCAAGATTTTATTCCCATTTGTCTTAATAGGTGAGAAACAAAAAAATAAAAATAAAAATGGATCCCATTTTTTCCCATTCCAATCCCATTTCTTAAAAAGGACACAAAGGGTATTTTGGAAATTGATAGTGAGACCCCCCTTCAAACTTTGGTAGCCTCCTTTTATTTCTCTTTTTTTTTTCTTCCTTTTTTCTTCTTCTATTTCTTCGAGTTCTTGCATCTGGTCGTCTTCTCCTTCGTGCCATCTTCTTTGGTGGTGATTTGGATTTCAAAATTAAAATCGATTTTGATTTTGATTTCCTGTTTTGATTTCGAAATCGAAATCGAAACCCTATTTCGATTTCGATTTCGAAATAGAAACCCTAAGGTTTGATTTCGGTGGTGTTCTTCGTGCCATCTTCTTCGGTTTCAATTTGGATTTCGAAATCGAAATTGATTTTGATTTCCTTCGAAATCGAAACCCTATTTTGATTTCGATTTTGAAATCGAAATCCTAAGGTTCGATTTTGGTGGTATTCTTCGTGCCATCTTCTTCGGTTTCGATTTCGAAATCGAAATCGAAACCCTATTTTGATTTTGAAATCGAAACCCTATTTCGATTTTGAAATCGAAAGCCTAAGGTCTGATTTTGGCGATATTCTTTGTTTTGGTTGTGGTGTTCGGCGGTGTTCTTCATGCCAGGTGGTGGTGCTTGGCGGTGTTCTTCGATTTTGGTAGTGGTGTTTAACGGTATTCTTCGATTTCGATTTCTAAATCGAAACTCAAACTCAAAATCGAAACTCAAAACCTATTTCGATTTCAATTTCAATTTCGAAATCAAATCTCAAACTCAAACTCAAACTCGAAATGGAAACCTATTTCGATTTCGAAATCGAAATCGAAATAGGTTGAATTTGTTCTTGATTTCTTGGATTTTTTATTGTTGCTCTTGAATTTGTTCTTGGTGTTCTTGAATTAGTTCTTGGATTTGTTCTTGGTGTTCTTGAATTTGTTCTTGGTGTTCTTAAATTTGTTCTTGGATTTGTGGTTTAGGGTTCGTTCTTGATTTTTTTGGATAAAATTATTACCAAACACAATTCTGTTCCCAGATCCAAAAAAATTTTTTCGTTACCAAACGTGATTCTATTCCCAAAAAGGAAATAAAATTCTCATCCCAACCCATCCCATTCCCATCCCATTGCATGGGATGGGCATGAAACGATTACCAAATGGGCCCTTACTTATACCGAATTCATTCAAATTTGATAGTTTTATATTTTATTATGTTTTTTGTTATTTTTCATAGTATCCAATGTGATCTAAGGTATAAATTCATTCCCTTTAAACCTTGTATTTTCAATTCAAAACTGACTAGGTGGGACAAAATGCGGTGTCTACAGAGGTAACGTTAATGAGAAAGACATGTTTGGGCTTAATCCAGAGAATGATGAATGGAGGCCTGAGAGAGACCTTAGGTTGTCAGATTTAGAGGACACAGAATTGGAGCCAAAAAATATTGAAGCTAACAATGATAATGGGTTGTCTAATTATGAGTCAAGTGATAACTTTGTGAAGGTTGGTGACGAGGAGGAAGCTTGTGATAAAGTTTGTACTGGCGGTGGTAAGAAATATTACGAGAGAAATGATTACTGGAATACTTCTAATTGCCCAGTATATCAAAAAATAGGGGATGAGAGAATGCCTATTTTTTGTGTAGGAATGTTTTTAGTAGTATTCATGAATTTAGGGTTGCCCTTATTGATTATGTAATGAAGGTTGGGTTCAAAATGTTGAAAAAGAAGAATAAATGGAGAATAATCATTGCTGAGTGCAATGAGGAGGGTTGTTAGTAGAGAATTTATGCTTCCCCTGTGCCTGGACAATATTCATACATAATTAAAATCTGAAACCAGATCGTACATGCATTAGAAATAAGAGTCGTGTGGCTGAGGCTAATTCAACTCGGATTGCAAATAAAATGCTTAAAGAGTTTAAAAGTAATTCAAACATGGACAATGATTGTCTACAAGCTAAACTTAAAGAAATACGGGGTATTGAGGCATCCAAGAGGCAGCTATATAGGGTTAGGGCAAAGGCAATGAAGATGCTTGAGGGTAATTATGGTGCATATTATGCTTTCCTACCTGGTTATGAAGTGCAAGTGAAGAAAAACAATTTTGGAAATGCAATGAGGATACAATATTTCAAACTAGCAGTTGCCACACCCTCTATTTTGCTAGTTGTTTCTTTTATTCTATGCTCAGATGAGAGGGTATTTGGATGGGTGTAGGCCTTTCATAGGAGTGGATGCATGCTTTTTGAAGAATCCATATAGTGGTGTATTGTTTTCAACTGTCGCTTTGGATGGTAATAATGGTTTGTTCCCATTAGCAATTGGTATGGCTGAGAGAGAGTCAATCTTGACTTGGTCTTGGTTCTTCCAAAATTTGAAGAAAATGAATGGAGGACCTGCAGTTGGACTTTCTTTTACTACAATTTCTGTTTGGCACAAGGTATTTTTACTTTTGAAAATTTACATTACAACAAAAACTGTCTGTAAGGGCACTTTTGTTAAGCCACTACATGTAATTTGCCCTATAAAATAGCTTTTTGAGGCACAGAATTAAAAGAGTCGCATAAAAGTAAATTTGATATTTTTAATATTGATCTTCTTATTATTTTAGTAAAAACTAATATATGATTAAATATTTAAAGGGTAAAAAGTATACTCTAATAAAATCAAATTAGTAAAAAAAAAAAAAGCAAAAAGTTAATATCTGTATATTATATAAAGGAAAAAATACATTTTAAACCCTCTAGGTATTGACACATTTCTAAATGGTCCCTCTCCGTTTGAACATTTCATTTTAAACCTTCTAGGTATCAATGCATTTTTATTTGGTCATTTTGTCAAAAAACTTGTCAAAACTAACAGAATTTTGGGGGCAAAACAATATTTTTCTTTTTCTTTTTTTCTTTTTTAATTAGATTTCAATAAAGATATGCTAATGGGGGTAGGTCCCACTAGCTTCAATTATTAATAAATGCATTTCCAACTCTTCCTTCCACCTATAAACAATACCAATAACCAAACACCCCCTCAAGAAATGAAAAGAAAAAAAACATAACTTATCATCTCTCTCTTCTGTCTCTCTCTATACACGTACATTATCTTCACAAGAAATCACCAAGAATTATTTCACACTCGGATTCTCAAAAAGTTGTTAATTCAATTGAGTTGTGCAAAATCATCAACCCAATTTCTTCTCTCTCTCTCTTTCTTTCTCTCTCCAACTATAATCTAGAGAGATAGATCTGTCGATTTATTACAAGAATTCTTCTATGTTTAGACAATCCGGTTCATCTTCTTCCCTGCAAATTATCTCTGCAGAAAAAAAAATTTAATAAAGAATCATCCTTGATTCTATCCTCTTTTTGCTTCATCCAATTTTTCAATTCATTTGAATCAAACCCTCATCCTCTCTTTCTTTCACATACACACACATACAAAGCTATGGGGGTTGGGAAAGATGAAGCGAGCTCATCTTCAAATGTCCTCCACCTTCCCAGAGAAAACTCACCACTCTTGGGCATAACCCACTTCTCCTCCTAGACCTAGACCTTCGCCAACATCTTCATCGCCATCATCGGTGTCTGAGTCCTCGGCCTCCCCTACACCTTCAAGAGGATTGGATGGGTCATAGGCTCTCTCATCATCTTCTTGGTTGCCTTCCTCACCTAGCACTATATGCTACTCGTCCAGACCTACTGACGGCTCGAGACCCACCTCGGATTCACCAAAATTTCATTCCTCGGCGACCTGGGTTTTGCTGTTTGCTGTCCCGTTGGTCAATTTGCTGTCGACGCCATGATCGTCTTTTCCCAAGCTGGATTCTGCATAAGCTATCTAATCTTTGTAGCCAACACCTTAGCCTACGTCTTCAATTACTCATCAACGACAAACCCAGATTCCATCAAAATCCTCAGATTATCGCCAAAATCTCTCTACATCTTGGCGTGTTTTCCCTTCCAATTGAAAAGAGAGAGTTTAGGGTGTGAGAGAGAGAAAAATAAAGAGAAAAAAGAAAATAAAAAAAATAAAAATAAAAAATCATTAAAAAATTAAAAATATGTAAAAAGACTATTTTACCCCTCTATTCTGTTAGTTTTGATAGATTTTTGGGCAGAAGGACCGAATAAAAACGTGCTGATACTTAGAGGGTTTAAAATGAAACGCTCAAACGGAGAGGGACCATTTAGAAATGTATCAATGCCTAGAAGATTTAAAATATATTTTTCCCTTATATAAAAGGACTACAAATTGCCCTAAAAAAGCTATACTAGGACACAATTTTGTGTCTTATTGTAATTGAATTATTTAATTAGAGGTTAATTAATGGTGTCCTAATATATATAATAAAATAAATTTTTTAAAAAAAGAGAGAGATTATAATAGAAATTAGAGGTCAATTAATGGTACCCTAATACATATAATATTTTTTTTAAAAACAAATGAAAATTGGAAGAGTCATCATAAACGGTGTCGTTTTGATCTTGGCGCCAAACCATATAGTCTCCCCCACATATTTGTTAAAAGAGGCCTTTACACCATACAATTTTCATTAACCTTCTTCCATCACTTCACTACGGCCTAAATGTTCCAGTTTCGCTCAGCCTTTAGCCGTAATCTTGTAGATTTCTTGCTCATGAACAAGGTCGATCACTATTCCACACCCCTAATCGTTGCAGCCCTCAATAGAAGCACAAATCGATCGTATTCACCAGTTTGTCACTATTCCACACCCCACAACCCCAATCGTTGCAACTTTCTTGCTAAAAAACAAGCTATTCCACACCACTAACAAGATTGGCTTCCACCGCTTGCGAACCCTAGGTACGATTAGTGTTTGTAATCCCACATTTCTGTTTATTTTATTTTCTTATCATTCTTTTTTCAAAATTTGGTTTATGTTGGTAATCTCCACACTTCAAGCTTGTCCAATTCGGCAGCACTATTTAAAAATCAGCCAACGAGTGATTTCCAAAACTAAGATCGTTTGTGCCATGCTATTTTTTGGAACATTTCATGATTATACAGGTGAAATCAAATTCTAGTTAACAATGTAGAACAAACTTCTTCCCAAAATACATGTGAGAGATGAAAAAAATATAATACTCCCAAATTCTGATTGATGTATATTGGTGCATAAAACTGATACACACCTTGAGTATGGTCCATTCGGATGACAGGTGGGTCCTCTTACTGAGGTGGAGTCATCAGTTGAAAAGTCCTCAAGTGAGCTGTGCTGGGTCCTTGGAGGGCTGACCTACTGTGTCCAGAGTCTTGCTCCTCAGGGAGTATACCTGCAGAAGGCTCAGATCGGGGTTTGTCCCGGTGAAGCTCCTCCGGCGTGGTAATCAGTGCTCAGAGAGAAAAGGTACAGAATATAGCAAGCAAACAAATGAACTTGTGCGTAATGTAATTCATTCAAGCGTCCCTCGGACCTGCATATCCCCCGATATATATAGGAGTTAGAGATAATTAGTCGGGCCTAAATATGGTTAGTTAGTCGAAATCCTGTGTTTAGTCGATAATCTAGGGTGTTTAGGAGATAATCGTTGGGCTTGGGCTTTTCGGGCCTATTTGGCGAAGCTCGCGGGCATTTGTCAGGCCTGTGGCAGTTAGCTGGTGGAGGAGAGCGGAGATTCGTGGAACCCTAGAGAAGAAACAAAGTGAAAATAAGAGCCGGTCGAGGTGAACAACTGAGTCCCTCAAACTGATCACCGAGGGCACGGCACAGAGCTCGGAGCGGCACGTCCCTGCGGGGCTCCTCACTCCTCCCTGGGTGCAAATGGGATTCCAGGGATGAGTCATAGTCGGTGTATGCTCTAACGTGGCATTGTGGATTCCGGAATATGTCCCTGTCATTGCGAGGGTTGACATGTGGCTGGGTCCCAAGTGCTGACTCAGAGGTGTCCAAAAATATCCTCATCAGTTAGCCCCCTAGCCCTGTGGGCGAAGGAAGCGAGATAGTCAGGGATATCAATTCCTGGCTGAAATGGGCATCTCGGAGACTTCAAAGCACGAAAAATACTTCTGATCGACATTTTTTCAAGAGTTAGTTTTTTCTTGAGGAGCTTATTTGAAATAGGCCTCCATATGGTCGGGGTCTGGGGTCAGGTAGCACAGCAGGACGACCCCGAGTTTTTTCGATTGCATGGCTATAATTTTTTCGGAGTTTAACTTTTTTAGAGGAGCTAATTTGAAATAGGCTCCCATACTGCTGGGGTCTTAGGTCAGGTAGTACGGCAAGGCGACCCTAAATTTCTTCGATTTCCAGGACGTCAATTTTTTAAGAGTTGAACTTTTTTTGGAGCTAATTTGAAATAGGCTCCCATACCGCCGGGGTCCGGGGTCAGGTAGCATGGCAGGGAGACCTCGAATTTTTTAGATTTCACGGCGACGATTTTTCAAGAGTTGAACTTTTTTAGAGGAGCTAATTTGAAATACGTTCTCATACCACTGGGGTCCGGGGTCAGGTAGCACGGCAGGGCGACCCCGAATTTTTTAGATTTCACGGTGACAATTTTCCAAGAGTTGAAACTTTTTTAGAGGAGCTAATTTGAAATACGCTCCCACATGGCCGGGGTCTGGGGTCTGGGGTCAGGTAGCACGGCAAGGCGGCCTCGAATTTTTTCGAATTTTAGGGCGACACACGTTCACCGTGAATAAGCCTTGAGCATGAACCGATCTCTACCGTGGAGAAAAATTAAAGGCGAAACTCCACGGGCAAGCGAAAACCCAGTGGGTACTGGGGACAGTCCAGCACCCAGCTTGGGCGCTGGTCAGACCAGTGCGTAGCTTGGGAGTTGGTGGCTGGCCCCAAGGGGACCAGCCACGCTGACCTCCATTTGGGGCCAGCGTTGGCCCTAAGGGGGACCAGCCAAGCTGACCCCCAGGACCAGTGCTGTGCTTGCCCCTTTTGGGGCCAGCATGGAGGGGGGGAAGGGCAGTCGCGCTGCCCTACCCCCTATAATTTTTAATTTTATTATTATTATTATTATTATTATTATTATTATTATTATTATTATTTTAAAGGAGAGAATTTGGGATAGACCCCCACCAGCGTCCAGCCGGCCTGAGGCAACACGGTAGGACAAGAGAACCAGATTAGCTGACGCCGGCCCAAGGAGATATGGTACAATTTTTGGACGACACTCCTGGACGATATTCTTATAGAAGGTTGTCACTGTACCCTGCCGGCTAGGAGTTGCACGGCAGGACGGTGTCCGTGGAGAATCATTCACGATGTCGAGAGTCGGGATACGACTCAAGGGGTCGGAATGTAACCATGGAGAATCACTCGCGAGGCCGAGAGCCAGGATGTGACTCAGGGGGTTAGAATGCAGCCATAGAGAATCACTTGCGACCCCGAGAGCCGAGATGCGACTTAGGGGATCGAAATACAGCCGTGGAGAATCACTCGCGACGCCGAGAGCCGGGATGCGACTTAGGGGGTCGGAATACAACTATGGAGAATTACTCGCGATGCCGAGAGCTGGGATATGACTCAGGGGGTCAGAATGTAATTGTGGAGAATCACTCATGACACCGACAGCTGGGATGCGACTCAGGGGGTCGGAATGCATCCGTGGAGAATCACTCATGACGCCGAGAGTTGGGATGCGACTCAGGGAGTCGGAATGCCGTTTGACCGGAGAAAATACAAGGCATGTTGCACAAAACGCATTCTTTATTTTGACAAGCAAAACTACAACACTTTGTACAAACTGTTAGTTGTTCACAACAGTAGATCATCCCTACAGAAGTTGTACTTCAGGTGGTCAGCATTCCGCGGGTGCCTGAGCGGCACATTTTTTTCTGTTTCAAAATCGTATGAGCCCAGACGTGTGACCCTAGTGACTCTATATGTCTCTAGAGTTGAATCCACCGTGGATGTGGTTGATTTCACCATCCATGCGTTGGTGATTCTCTTTAGCCTCAGCCCCTCAGGGTGGTGGACAGTTGTAGTTCCCCCTTCTTCTCTGGGCCCGGGGCTCTCCCTGTGGTTCATCCTCGTCAGGATGCTCTTGATTTCCTCTCTGGACGTAGTTTCAAAGATAACCTCTTTAGACAAGAGTTTCAATCTCCTGCTGGAGTTGGCAACAGTTCTCTGTGGAGTGACCTTGGTCTTGATGGAACTCACAGTATTGGGTTATCGATCTCCCGACAGGCTTTCCCCTCAAGGGTGGCGAAGGAGAGAAGAAGTCTTGCCCTGAGTTTTCAGTGAAGATGGTGGCCATTGAGGCCATGAACGGGGTGAACTTTGGTTGATGACGCCTTGAAGGAGGAAGTGGTCTCTTGTCTCCTAGCAGAGGTCTAAACCTCCCTTCAACTCGTCATCTTCTTGAGTCTTGGGCTTGATTCAAACCTCCATTTCCTGGTTCTCTCGGCTTGTTTGCTCCTACCTGCCCTCTCCTGGTTACGGCACGGAGGTCAGTACCATGGAATCTAATTCCATGGTCTAGAGCCTGATCGAGTGTGAGAGTAGGGTTGGAGCAGAGATCGTAGGATAATCTCTGATGTCGGAGCCCATCAACAAAGGCATTTAGTGCAACAACGTCAAGAAGGTTATCGCACAAATTTGCTTCTTGGTTGAAACGCTTAACGTAATCACCCAAAGATTTAGTGGGCTCTTGCCGAAGAGCGAGGATATGAGCCACGATCCTTGGCCTTCACCGGGAATGGATGAAATGAGTCAGGAATAATTGCTCGAGTTCCCTGAAGGTAGAGATGGATGCTGGCCTCAAACTTTGGAACCACGATCTTGTAGACCTATAAGGGTGATGGAAAAGGTTTTGCACCGCAAAGCTACAGAGGTTACCTGCATGTCCATATGCGACTTGAACATAGACAGGTGGTCAACGGGATCTGAGGTCCCATCATACGGACTCATCTGGGGTTGGGTGAAGTGCCTCGACGCTACTTCTTCTAGAACCTCATCCACAAAAGGAGAATTCACCTCCGGATAACACTCGGTCCTACCCGACCTCCTTGCACCTCCTGGAGAAGGGCTTCCATGTTGTCTAGGCAGTGCTCCACAACCTCCCCTGCTTGAGGCTCTTTTTGGATTCGACTTTCCATAGCTCGGGCCGCAAGGTGATGGGAGAGAGGTGAGTAGGAGTCAATCTTACGATTACGTCGACTTCTATGATCAGACCTGGCAGGCTGATGAAGAGACCGACCATTAGGGGACACTGACATATCCCTTGGCACAAATTCGCATGGTGGTAGAGGTGGAGATCTCGACATTGCAGGGGAGACCTCTCTTGGCCTACAACCTCAGGACTGCGAGGCAGAGGACGGCCCTCGGGCTCCTTCCCATTCGGAGTGTCCATGAAAACATCGCAGTCTTGAGGTAGCCCCTCAGGCGTTGTGGGCTGGAGGGTTGGTCCATCCTGAGTAAGGGGCGGTGGCAAGCTTGCGAGGATGAGTTGTATATTCGACTTAAACTCTTGCATTTGGCATTCAAAGAGATCAACCCGAGATGCCTCCATAGCTCTTGAGGTCTATCCCGCAGCTCTAGGTGACAGAGTGGATAGTCTTGCCTGACCGTAGAGGGGGCAATTATCCTCGTTGGTGGGATCTAGGGGGTACGCCGTTGGATTGTTCGACATATCTTCTCGTTCTTCTGCTTTGTGTCTATTTGAGTAGACCTTGTGATCACTCAAGCTCAGCTGAGCAGAGAGTTGGGTCCCAAGTGCATAAAATTGGTACACACCTCGAGTATGGTCCAGTCGGATGACCGGTGGGTCCTCTTGCTGAGGTGGAATCGTCGGTTGAAAAGTCCTCGTGTGAGCTGTGCTGGGTCCTAGGAGGATTGACCTGCTATGTCCAAAGTCTTGCTCCTGAGAGAGTGTACCTACAGAAGGCTCAGACCGGGGTTTGTCTCGATAAGGCCCTTCCGGCGTGGTAATCAGTGCTCAGAGAGAAAATGTACAGAATATAGTAAGAAAACAAATGAACTCGCGTGTAATGTAAGGCATTTAAGCGTATCTCTGTCTTACATAGCCTCCGATATATGTAGGCATTGGAGATGATTAGTCGGGCCTAAACATGGTTAATTAGTCGAAACCTTGTGTTTAGCCGATAATCTGGGATGTTTAGGAGATAATCATTGGGCTTGGGCTTTTGGGCCCATTTGACGAAGCCCACGGGCTTTTATCAGGTATATGGCGGTAAGCTGGTGAAGGAGCGCATAGATCCGTGGAGTCCGGGAGAAAAAACAAGGTAAAAAGGGGAGTTGGTCGAGGTGAGTGGCTGAGTCCCTGAAACTGATTGCCAAGGGCATAGCGGAGAGCTCAGAGCGGCACGTCCCTGCAAGGCTTCTAGCTTCTCTCTTGGTGCAAATGACATTACAGGGAGGATCTGTTGTCGACGTATGCTCCAACGTGGATTTGTGGATTCTGGAATATGTCCCTGTCATTAAGAGGGTTGACACGTGGCTGGGTCCCATGTGCTGACTCAGAGGTGCCCAAAAATATCCTCATCAGTTGCCCCCTAGCCTTGTGCGGCGAGGGAAGCGAGACGATCTGGGATATCAATTCCTGGCTGAAAAGTGCATCCTGGAGACTTCAAAGCGCGAGAAACATCTCTGATTGACATTTTTTCAAGAGTTAATTTTTCCTTGAGGAGCTTATTCGAAATAGGCCTCCGTACGGTCGGGGTTCGAGGTTAGGTAGCCCGGTAGGGTTGTCTCGAATTTCTTCGATTTTCAGGACGACAATTTTTTAGGAGTTGAAGTTTTTTAGAGTAGCTAATTTGAAATACACTTTCCTACGGCCGAGGTCTGGGGTCAGGTAGCACGGTAGGGCGACCCTGAATTTTTTCGGTTTCAGGGCGACAATTTTTCATGAGTTAAACTTTTTTAGAGGAGGTAAATTGAAATATGCTCCCATACGGGCGGGGTCCTGGGTCAAGTAGCATGGTACGGCGGCCCCGAATTTTTTGATTTTCAGGGCGACACACATTTACCGTGAACAAGCCCTGAGGACGGACTGATCTGCTCCGCGGAGAGAATTGAGACGAGCCTTAGGAGAGAGAGAGTGCACGCCGAGCATACAAAGAGTCGAGTCACCCCTGAGGGTACCGCAGGACGGGCTGGCCTCATTGGGGTCAGCCCGCTCTGGCACAAAGGGACCAGTAGGCGCTGGTCCCTTGGGGCCAGAGGGACCAGCGTGGCGCTGGCCCCAAAGGAACCTGCAGGCACTGGCCCACGGCCAGCGTGTACTGGTCCCCATGGGGCCAGTATTGTGCTGGCCCCTTTTAGGGCCAACAACGTTATGTTGGCCCCATAAGGGGCCAACTGGCATGCATGCACACTTAGGTAGCGCGCGTGCGCACCTGGTGCGTCTGTCGATGCACCCATCAATCCAGGGCTAACTTTCTAATAAATGAAAAGTAGAGGCCTCATTTAAATGCATTCGAGTTCTATCGTCGTTTCCTAAGAAGTTTCTTTATACGGTGTTATTTTTATTTTTGAAATGTTCTCTAACGTTTCTAGTTCTGAATATTCATTCTCCTCTGAGAGTAGCTTACGGAGCAGTTCAGGCTCCGGCACGTCGGAACGAACCCCTCCTCTACTGAGGATGGCGGACGGCGTAGGGGTGCCCTGCACTCGTCTTCTTCCTCCCTGGTGGTTCGGACACCATCACCAAGGGAAAAACCCTCCCGGGCTGACCTGGTGTCCGTGATCGGTTTCCCTGATGAGCACGGAGGAGAAGGCTCCTCACGGGAGCCCATTTTTGTCGCCATTCCAGAGGAGGAGGATTGCGTAACATAGACAGTGCTCCTCCAAGCCATTCTCCTGGTGCCGTGGCCTGTTTGTGGTCCAGGACCCGAGATTTTGCACTCCGTTATTCCCGTTCGGAGTCTCCTTTGGGATCTCTAGTCCAACGTAATCGAGAAGGACCTAGTGAAAGCTCGTAGCTTATACACCTTCCCGGATTCTGTAGTGACGAGAATGCCTTATGCTGACCAAAGGGCTCACCAGCCACCCCCAGGCTTCATTACCATGTTCCTCCACCAATTGACCATCGGACTTCGCTTTCCTATTCACCCCTGAGTCTGAGCGGTTTGTGTGGAGCTTGGTCTGTGCCCCTCACAGTTGGCTCCAGTCAGTATGAAGATAGTGATAGCGGCATACATTATCTTCAAGGCAGAAGGTATTGAACCAAGACTGGAACTTTTTCGTGCTCTCTTCTCCGCCAAGTCTCTGCCGTCGTGTGCTAGGCTATGTTACGTATCCTCCAAGTAGGCATTCCTAACTGACACGAAAGCCCGCACGCCAAAGTGGAAGCCGAGGCACTTTTACCTTAGTAGCGATGGTTGGAAGTTCAGCCTCGACGAGCAGGACCACCCGCATCCCATTCAACGACACTAGGGAAAAACTGGTAAAGAAATCTCAGGGATGGCTGATGGAACGGTGCTCCAGGCACTTTGCGCTTATTGGGTTCTTGTCGTGTGTGTATGTTATATATATATATATATATATATTGTGTACAGATCTCGGAAAACCGAGTAAAAAGTTGCATAAGGCACATGAGTTACGTCCTAAGATCGCTGCGCAGAGAAAGAGGATCCTGAGGACACCCTTCAACCAATTAAATGAGTTGCTGAGCTCGACTCTATATGATATCTACTTCTACCGAGATTCATCTCTGCCCCCTGCTGAGCTCCCGTCGAGGTCTGAGAATAGTAAGAATTTTTTCTGATCGTTCATTTTTCATACCTAATGTTCGATATTCTGAGTCATGATTTCCTGGAAGGTAAGGACAACGTTGCTTTGCTGAGGAAGATTGCTTCTAAGAGAAAGGTTGGGGCCATAGTGAGCCCCAGTGTTGAGGAGGGGCAATCCTCTAAGGGTGGTACTCCACTTTCTCAGCCTCCGACCCACACCAGGGCGAAGACCGGAGAGTCCTGCCCTAAAGCACGAGGGCTAGACACTAGGGTGACTCCTCAAGAGAGGGGCAAGCGCCCTATCGGGGAGCCGACCAAGCAAGGCACACAACAGGGCAGGCGTCTCTCAAAGCTAGCACTAGCTGCTCCTATCCCTCTTGAGGCTCGTCCCGATTTCTTCGGAGTCGGGAACACTGGGGTGGAGGTCAACACTCACCTGTTGGACAACCCAGCGCTTGCACCAGGGTTTCTGGGCTGGGTGACCCCTCCGGTTGATATAAGAAAAATCACCAGTACCAGCCTTGAGCGACTTGCCGGAGACGTCTACAGAGACTTGACGGGGTTACGTGCTTCAGTCTTTCTCAGCACTTATATTCTTTGCAAATCATCTTAAATTTCTTGAACATGTTCTCATCTACCCAATTTGTTTATCTCGACAAGCTACCCTTCGATATCATTGGCTGGCAGACCAGATCTTCTCCGAAAGCGGACTCCTCACTAAGGTGGATTCTCAAAGAACCTCTCTAAAAAAAATGACGAGGTGGAGGCCAAACTCTGCACTGATCTGTCTGCCTATCGGACGGAGAATCTTGGACTCCGGACTGATAAGAAAAATCTCAACTCACGGATTGATAAACTCGAGGCTGAGTTAGCCTCATATAAGTAACGCGCTAAAGACCAAGAGCTGAAGTCTCAGGCCATCGTTGCCCAGGCCAGGGAGAAGGGAAAATTAGAGGCAGTGGAACAGTGGAAGGAGGGTCCTGGGTATGAAGAGTTTCGGGAGAATATGGCCAGCGACTTCCTAGAGGCTGGAAACAAGGCCACGATGAAGGCCATCCACCGCTTGCACCCTGGATTTTCTCCTGTCCATGTGGAGATGGAGTTTTCTGAGCCAGAGGGTGATACCAAGCATGAAGACGCTGGGCAGAAAGATGCTGAGGGGGGCGGTGCTATTGAAGGGGGCCACTGAAGAGGGTGTGCTTGACGTTTTTTCTCCCCTCCCAGACACTCCTCACGTTGAGGGCGGGGATGACTAATCTCCAGGCCGTTGCTTCCCTAGCACTTGAGTTTTTGTTGACTTTTTACTTATTCTTTTTGTCGACTTGCATTGGGTGGATGATCTCCTCTTTTTGTAATGGGCTGATGACCCTTTCTTGTACATCTTCTGAACATATGAATGTAAATTATCTTTTGCGTACTTCTGTAAGTCTATCCTTCTTCCCGATATTTTTGCCACGCCATTTTCTACTTGGCATGATTTTTAGAGTTGTAAAATTTTAAAAAGTTTACAAAATATTTAAGAACTTCTCGTCTCTGTCTAGAAGTTTAAAAAACATTCAAGAACTTCTCGTCTTTGTCCAGGGCCTTGGACCACTACCCCCCAGTCCAGGACACGAGTTGATCGCGAGAAAATCATGTCGTAGACTTAGGAGGAGTGTTTCCCAGGGTACCTGGTCCTCTTAGTCCGCAGGGGTGTAACGCGGTGGTCGGACCCCTGCGGCCTGTCAGTGGGGAGTTCTCCGTAGTCAGGCTCATACTAGAACCCTTTCAGGTTATCTCCATTTAGTCCATGCAGGAGCACCTCCACTGTTAGAACGTTAGACTAATAGTCGACTAGTAGGGAGAAGTACTTGGCTGCAGGCCCTCAAACCCAATCAATGCCCCGCCCTTGGTGGATGACCTCAGTCTATCCCCGGGTACTGACTATTGACTTCCGGAGAGGGTCTGGTTGTCACCCTCTACGCTGAGCACCGGGATGAGTCTTGTGGAGAGTCCTCTACGACGTTGAGCGTCGGGAGGCCGTTTAGGGAGAATCACCCGCGACCTTGTGGGTTAGGATGTCGTTTGCTTGGAGAAGCACACGGCACATTGTACACAACATCTTGTTTATTTGGATAAGCAAAAACTATTACACCGTACAAAGCAAAAGTTATTTACAAAGGGGAAGCTTCCCCACAGAAGTAGCGCTTCAGATGATTGGCGTTCCACGGGTGCCTGAGTGGTATATCGTCCTCTATTTGAAGATCGTAGGTACCTGGACGTGTGATCCCGGTGACCCTATATGGACCTTCCTAAGTGGGGGCTAGCTTCCCGGCACCTTGTTCTTTGGTAGCTAGAGTGACTTTTCTGAGAACAAGGTCACCGATATCAAAGGATCGAGGCCAGACTCGTCGGTCGTAGTATTTCGCTACCCTCTGGTGGTGGGCAGCTTGCCGAATCTGGGCTTGTTCTCTTCGCTCTTCAAGGAGGTCAAGGCTTAATGATAACGTTGCATTATTCTTGATTTGATCAAAGGCCTTAGTAGTTCAGAGAGTTTACACGCTCATTTCTGTAGGGATGACGGCTTCGGAGCTGAAGGCCATCGCAAAAGGTGTTTCTCCCGTTGGAGTTCTTGGAGTGGTGTGGTACGCCCAGAGAACAGGGTAGATGTCTTCCACCCACCATCCTTTTGATTTATCAAGTCTTGTTTTCAACCCGTATAAGAGGGTCCTGTTTGTAACCTCCACTGGGCCATTCGATTACGGGTGGCCAGGGGAGGCAAAGTTTGTCCTGATCCCTAGCTTGGCATAGAAGGTGATGAAGAGGGAGTTGTCGAACTGGGTACCAATGTCAGACACAATCGATCTTGGGACCCCAAATCGGTACACTATGCTCTTCCACGCAAAGTCACGAATTTTTTCCTGGGTGATTCGCGCCAGTGGCTTAGCCTTGACCCACTTTGTGAAATAATTGATGGCAACAATCAGGAACTTTCTTTGCCCGGTCCCTTGGGAGAAGCGCCCGGGCAAGTCAATGCCTCACTGAGCAAAGGGGCATGGGCTTGTCATCGAAACCAACATGGTGGGAGGAGCGTGAGGGTGCGGGGAAAATCTTGACCTCATTCTCACCCACAGTCACGAATGTATTAGCCTCCACCCATTTGGTAAAGTAATCGATCACCACTAATAGATATTTCTTATTCTCGGGTGCTAGTGTGAATGGCCCTAGGATATCCGTTCCCTATTGAGCAAAAAGCCATAGACTGTGGATGGGTGTTTATGCTTAAGAAGGAACTCGGATGTCATTTGAGAACTGTTAGCATTTGTTACACTTCTTGACGTACTCATTCACATCGCTGCGCATAGTTGGGCAGTGATACCCGATTATAAGTGCCTTATGTGCCAAGGTTCTTCCTCCCTGTTGGTTTCAACAAACTCCTTCATGAATTTATCACAACACATTGGTTGCATCCTTTGGCCCCAACTAGAGTAACAGACACTGCGTGAACGATCTTTGGTATAACTTACCGTCTATCATGATATATCTCGATACCTTGTATAAGATTTTTTGCGTTGATTCCTTGTTGTCTGGTAACATTCCCTCACTCAAGTAGTGCACCAAAGGATTTCTCCAGTCTTTGTCTTGTCCCAACTCTCCAATACATGCGTAAGATTTAGTTTAGGCTGGAACGGACGGTTGTTCTAAATAATCCACCACCTTGGATTGCTGATTTGTACTAAAGATAACGCTAGTACTGACAGTGCATCTACTTTATTATTCTCAGTCCTTGGAACGGCTTCGATTTTGCAGCTATCAAAGGCCTTTGTTAACTCATTCACTTTATTAACGTAGAGGCGTAACCTTTTTTCGTTGACCGCGTAAGCGCTGTTTATTTGATTGACTACGAGCTACAAATCTGATTTGGCCTCCACATTATGGGCTCCCAGCTTATTTACTAAGGTCAGGCCTAGGATTACGGCCTTGTATTCTGTCTCGTTCTTGGACGCTATAAATCTGAGCTGTACAGTCTTCTCGAGTTGATCACCCTCTGCGGTTTCAAGAATTATACCAACTCCATGTCCTCATGAGTGCGATGCTTTGTCAATCCATAATTTCCAAGGTCTCATTGGAGTTACCGCAAATTCTCCGTCCTCCATGGCCACTCTTTCTAGAGGTGTTAGCTCAACAATGAAATCGGCCAGCACTTGGCCTTTAATTGGCGTCCTTTGTTCAAAGGTCACATAGAATTCTCCCATCTCTATTGCCAAATTTATGAGATTACATGAGGCCTCTGGCCTATGCATTACTGCTCGAAACGGGTAAAGTATCCGGACGTTGATTACATGCGCTTGGAAGTAAGGTCGCAACTTTCGATCTGCGGTTATCAAGGCTAAGGCGAGCTTCTTGAGTTCAATGTGACGAGTTTCCACCTATACTATCGATTTTCTTACATATAATATTGGCCTCTTTCCTCCTGTGCATTCTTTTACAACAGTGGTGACTACTGAGTACATGTATAGCTTATCTCTAGGTTCGACCTTATCTAAAGTTTTAACAGAGGCCAAGTAATCTTTGATGGACTACAAGGCATGTTCGCTATTTTCATCCCAATGAAAATTCTTGCTCCCCCTCAAGATTATGAAGAAAATGATGGCCCAGTAGAATACCCAAGAGGGGGGGTGAATTGGGTAGTTAAAAAACTTATCAGAATAAAACTTGAATAAATCAAATAATTAATTTTAAGCCTAAATTAATTATTATCTTTACAACACAACGAAATTAATTAATCAACTAGGTGCACACCCAAACAACAAAATAAATATAGCAGCACACCAAAGATTTATACTGGTTCACGAAGTCACTTTTGGCTAATCCAGTCCCCCGAGCTCCACGGAGGTCGCACCCACTAAAACCAAGATCCCTTTAAAGGTAGGAACCAAACTTGCATACCGATTATTTTACAGGCTCAGAATCAACCTTTACAATGTCCTTTTCTCAGGCTAAGGAAGAACCTCCACTTTTTACAGGCTAAAGAATAACCTAATCCTTTTTAACACTAAGGCTCAAGAATCAAGACCTCTCACAAACACTCCAACTATCCTTTTCACAGGTAAGGATGGAACCTTTACAAATCACTCAAAACACAATTCTTATTCAGGAAGAATCACAACCTCAATCTCTTTACAGGAAGAGACTAAAACCCTACTACCCTTGATTAAATACCCCTAATGGTATTTAACCCGTCACAACTCACCAATACAAAAATTGATAAGAAGTAAATCTCACTCGGAGCTTCTACTATTCCAGATAAACAATAACTCAATTAATATCCCAACTAGTGATAGAAATATGTGAGATACAAAAATATGACTTTAATAAGATATGGGTAGCAAATTAGAGCACGTAATCAGATTCAAGAAATTGTTTGTAAAATTATTTTCCTCAAAAATCAGAAATAATTTCTAAGATCAATTTCCAAATATAAAATCAATAAACAAATAATAATCAAATTGGAAAGATCTTACCCGAAATCCACCGAAAGAAAACAATATTGCAATGTAACTTCAAATTGGTAGCAGCAATAATCAGCAAATGATTCTCTTAGAAAAAATCACTCAATTCTTAATAAGATATCTCTTAGAAAAGCTCATTCAATTGATATATTCTGATCTCTCTTGATAATATATGAATTCTCTCTCTCAGAATGATTAGCCATTAATAAAAATTCGCAAGTCTATATATAGGAATATGAAATCAGTCTTATAATAGCTAGTTTACAAGTGTCATGACAATTAATAGTACTTATAGACCCCTTATATCATAAGAACTTCATTTAGATTCAATTCCACTTTAAAACATTTTTCAAATATCTCAATTAAACTCCCAAAGTATTTCTCAATCTTAATAAATAAGTATAGAATCTATTTCAAGTACCAAATTGAGAAACATTAATATTTAATGAACCAGATTAATAAGATTTAATTAGTATATGAACCATATCTTAAATATAGAGAATATCCTCGAAATCTCTCTAAAATCCTAACAAAAAATGGCTACTTTTGAATATAATCTCGAATCAAATAGTATCCTAAAACAGCGCATTCAGTCGACTGCCCAGTCGAGTAGGAGATTCAGGATGTAGACAATGTAGTTCATCAGTCGACCGTGCGGTCGACTTGTTGATTCAGAGAGTTCTTCCTTCTTTCACCGGTCGACATATTAGTCGACGTCTTGATTCAGAGAGTTCAGCCTTCTTTCACCGATCGACCTATCAGTCGACTCCTTGATTCAGGGAGTTCAACCTTTTTTCACTGGTCAACTCACCAGTCGACTGTTGTCACTGGATCTCTTATCTGAATACATTTTTTAACTTATTTTCTTTTACGATTTCACCCCTTTAACCATTTTCTTCTCTTAATAGCTCCACTAATATTCTTATATTCCATTTTAGTCATTTAAAAATATTTCTTCTTATTTCACATAGGAGCAAATAATTTAACTTAGTCCCACTTAAAAAATAAAATACATTTTGTGCCCAGTTGACTGGCCAGTCGACTAGGAGATTTAGGATGTAGACAATGTAGTTCATTGGTCGATCGTGCAGTCGACTTGTCGATTCTAGGGCTGGCAAAACAGGTATTTATAGATGACATGACACGAGACCGACACGAAATTATCAAGTCTAGGTTTTGCTTATCTGGTATCGGGTCGTTATCAGGTCAGACCCGATAACTTGATAAGAAATAGTGCAGATTATCAGGTTGACCTGATAACCTAATAAGTTACATGATAAAATATGATAAGAATTTCTTATATTCAGGTTACAAGATAACCTGAGATCTAATAGGTTACCCATTAATTTAATAAATTATTTTTATACCTCCAAATTATCAAATATTATAATTTAGTACCTAATATATATATTCACATTTCCCTAACCCTACTAATTTAGTCATTTGATATTCGTTCTACCGCCGTCCGCCGCTCATTTCGTTCTCTCTCCATTCGCTGTTGCTCCACAAGATGACGATGACGACTGCCACTGTAAATGTAATGATGGATTTTTTTTCTTGTTTGATTTGTTTTGGTTAAACTAGTTTTTTTTTTTTTTTCCTTCTTCTTTTGTAAATAAATTTTGTTAACATTGTGTCAACTTAACAGGTTAACAGGTCATTAACGTGTAATGGGTTAAGGTGTCAACTTAACAGGTTAACAGGTCATTAACGTATAATGGGTTAATGTGTAATGGGTAGATTAATGTGCAATGGAAACCTATCAACTCTTATCGTGTCGTGTTTACCTGATAGGTTTCGTGTCATCGTGTGACACAAAAAATTATCGTGTCGTGTCGTGTCGTGTTGACACCATAATTTTCGTGTCGTGTTCGTGTTTGGGTAGTCTAACACGATAAACTTATCGTGTCGTGTTCGTGTTCTTATTGTGTTTAGTGTTATCGTGTAATGACCTATTACACGATCTGTTATCTATTTTGCCAGCTCTAGTCGATTCAGAGAGTTCTTCCTTCTTTCACCGGTTGACGTATCAGTCGACCTCTTGATTCAAAGAGTTCAGTCTTTTTTCACTGGTCGACCTATCAATCGACTTCTCGATTCAGAGAGTTCAGCCTTCTTTCACTAGTCCCTATTATGATCTTTTCCACGTTCCATACTTAACTTCCTTGAATGTTGCTTGTGCTCCCATTACGGGATGTTGCGTTAATCACGTCTGTGCATGGGGAGAAGGGTAGGTGAGGCGACGGTTGTCGTTGACCTACCATCCTTAGATTTGATACCCAGGCTCTCATTAAGAGGCTTTGTTTTGTACTGGGCCTGCCTGTATGTGCAGCTGAGCTTCATTAGTAGGCTAGGTACTTCATTTCTTGGGCTATCAAAGCTGTCAATCTATGATCAATTGTTGGGTCGCAAATCCACTTCTATTAGGTCGGATTTTCCCCATTGACCCGACTCGCCTTCTTGAAACCGTCTTCATAATTCACACGTGGGAATTTTTCCACATCAATTACTAGTTTTGGTACTCATTTGATCAGTGGTACCTCCTGGTATGATTCCATTCTAAACGCTAATTGCCTTTTACCCATATGGACCCCTTCATTCTGTATATTTTCCATAGAGGTTTCCTACTAAGCTACTTTTCTATATGTTGTTTCTGAAAGGGTTATAATAAGAAAATGCCACCGGTTAGATACCAAGAGTATGCAACTTATTTTCCTTTGCACAGTGAGTCAACCTACTTAAAATTAGGCCTCGAATTAGTGTTTACAATCTCACTTAAAACACCACACTAATAGGTTATCAGGACACCAATTAGTGTTTATCAGCCTACATAGTAAAGGTTTTCATATTCTGTAGTCTTGTCTTGTTCACCTTTTCCAGGACATGCATGTTTGAATCTTCTTACTCATTTTTACATTTCACTACTTCAACTAGTTTTCACTAATTCTTTTAATACTCAAAATAACCCTTGTTACATTCTATTACCTCAACTAAGTTGCACTAAAAATGAATATAAAGTTAGTTAAAATTCAAAAAAATTAATACAAAATACCCCTTATCACATTGTACTACTTCAACATGGTGGCGATGGTCAAGAAATTAAGTTTTTTCTCAAAGTATATTGAATAATGTTAAGTATAAAATAGAGTTGTTCTTATGGTCTAATCATACAATTTTTTTTTTCATTTTGTATTGTTACTTCGCCAAAGATAATATAATGAATAAGAGTTGGAAGTTTCAATCTTGGGTGAGCAATGCATACATGGAAGGTGTAAAACGTTTTCGTGATTTAGCATTTTCAAATACAAGTTTAAGTGGGAAGATCACTTGCCCTTGTGTGAAATGTGGGAATGGCATGTGTGTTGCGCGTGAAATGGTAATGGAACATTCAATATGCAATGGATTTATGAAGGGCTACACACAGTGCGTGGCCTACGGTGAAACTTCGGCATCTGCTACATATTTGCCTCCAAGACATAGTGAACAAAACATGCATGACGACATGCATGGGTTGTTACACAATGTCTTTAGGTTTTCAAGTGGAGAGACAAACATGGATGGAGCGGAAGAATGTAATAAATAGTAACCTAACAAAGATGCAAGAAAGTTTTACAAGTTACTTGGGGATGCAGAACAAGAGCTATATCCCGGGTGTAAAAAGTCTTCAAAACTTTCATTTATTGTTTAACTTTTTCATTTGAAGTGCCTTGGTAAGTGGAGCAATAAGTCATTAACTATGTTACTTGAATTGCTAAGAGAGATACATCCAGGGGAGGGGAAAACATTGCCTAAGGTATATTATGAGATGAAAAAGATACTAAAGGAATTAGGCATTTGGTGCGATAAAATAGATGCGTGTCCAAATGATTGCATGCTATATTGGAAAGAGTACGTAAACGATATAGAATGTTATTTATGTCATACATCTAGATATATCACCAATAAAAATAGATATATGACCAATGAGAATCAATTAGAAGAAAATACAAAACCAAGTAAGGGGTCTAAGAAAATTCTGGCAAAGGTTTTACGCCATTTTCCTCTAAAACCAAGGCTCCAACGACTTTTTATGTTGTCAAAGACGGCGTCTGATATGCGGTGGCATGAATAGGGTTGTACAAAAGATGGTTGTATAAGACGCCCTGTTGATTCTCCTGCATGGAAAACTTTCGATTTTAAGAATAGAGATTTTGCACAAAATCCCCAAAATGTTAGTCTTGGACTAGCATTCTTGGACTAGCATTTGATGGATTTAATCCTTTAAGGACATTGAATTTTACTTACAGTTCGTGGCCAGTTATTTTGATGTTATATAACTTGCCATAGTGGATGTGTATGAAACAAGCAAATTTTCTTCTATCATTGATTATACCAGACTTTTCTGCCCCTGGGAACAATATATATTTGTATTTGCAACCACTAGTAGATAAATTGGAAGAACTTTGGGATGTTGGAGTAAATACATATGATGCCCCAACTAAACAAAATTTCCAAATGCATGTCACATTATTATGGATTATTAGCGATTTTCTTGCTTATGCAAATTTGTGAGGTTGGAGCACGAAAGGTGCGCTAGCTTGTCTTTCATGCAATAAAGACATGTGTTCCTTCCATTTGAAGCATAGTGGGAAGTTTTGTTATCTGGGGCATCAAAGGTTCTTTCAATTAAAATCATGCATTTCGAAAGGATGCTGAATTGTTTGATGGTAAAAAGACCATAGAAAAGCCCCACCTAAGTTGAATGGATCAACAATCTTAGAAGAGTCAGAAGGGTTTAATATTAGATTTGGGAAAACAGTTGACAATAATCCCACGTTGCCATTTTGATTGGAAAAAGAAGAGTATTTTCTTTGACTTACCATATTGGAAGGATAATCTATTGAGACACAATCTTGATGTGATACATATTGAGAAAAATGTTTGTGATAGTATCTTGGGGACATTATTGAATCTTGAAGGAAAAACCAAGGATCATCTAAAAGTGCGCCAAGACTTGGTGGCTTTGAATATAAGAAGTAAACTTCACCCTGTACAAGATGAATCAGGTCGAACATACTTGCCTCCCGCTCATTTCTCATTGATAAAAAGGAGAAGGGTATATTTGTAAGGTGTTGAAGAAGATTAAGGTTCCAGACGATATGCTTCAAACATTTTGAAAATGTGTGCAACTCAAACCGTGCAAAATTTATGGACTTAAGAGTCATGATAATCTTATATTGATGCAACAATTATTTCCAGTTGCATTTAGAAGGGTTTTGCCTAAGGAAGTTCGATTAACTTTGATTCAATTGTGTAAATTCTTAGGAGATTTGTGTTGCAAAACTCTTCGAGTGGCTGATTTGATTCAAATTGAAAGGCAAATTGCAGAAACTCTTTCCAATTTAGAAATGATTTTGAATCCATCATTTTTTTATGTAATGATTCATCTGCCTATTCATTTAGCTACGGAGGCTAGACTTGTAGGCCTAATCCATTATTGTTGGATGTACCCTATCGAGATGTTCTTTGCTATCCTTAAAACACTGTGTTGGAATCCAAAAAAAAACTGTCATAATGTTCTTCGCTATCCTTAGAACACTGTGTCGGAATCCAAAAAAAATTGTCACGATGTTCTTCGCTATCCTTAGAACACTGTCAGAATCCAAAAAACCTGTCACGATGTTCTTTACTATTCTTATAACACTATGTCATAACCAAGAAGCTTGTCACCGTGTTCTTCACAATCTTTAGAACATTGTGTTGGAATCCCCAAAAACAAAATCCTGTCATCGTGTTCTTTACTATTTTTAGAACATTGTGTTATAATCCCAAGAAAAACCAAAGAATTTGTCCTTGTGTTCTTCACTATCTTTATAACACTATGTTGAAATCCCAAAAAACAAGAACCTATCATTGTGTTCTTCGCTATCCTTAGATCACTGTGTCAAAATCCTATCACTACGTACGGTCACAACTAAAAGTCGTACAAAGTGTCACATTCTCCAAGTCCTATAGGATAGATCGTTGGTTATCATCCTTTAGGAGGAGTAGTATAAACAACAGCCAGTAGTGTAACACTAGCCAATAGTATAATACCAGCCAATAGTGTAATGCAATCATTAGAATAATCCCAGCCCATAGTATAAAGTAACCTATAGTGTAATATTCAGGAGGGCTTGTACAGAGTATCGTCCTCGCTAAGTTCTATAGATTTGATCATTGGTCATTCTTTAGGAGTATAATAAATGTAGTCATCAATCAGATTAATCGGTTGTCCTCCTTACCATTCTAGGATTGATCATTGGTCATCCTTTAGGAATCCAATTCATGGTAGGAGTAACCGATCACCATCCTAAAAATATTTCCTCAAGGATTAGGCATGTCGCCATCCCTTGGGAAACCCTTTACTGCTCTCGTAGGGTAAAGGCTGCAATATCAAATGCTCCTGACTTAGTTAATTTAAATACCCTTATTTACATTTCATGGCCAGTGGAATAAAAATGTCACTGTCTCTTTCTTTGTCATTACGAGTAAACTCGCATGACAAAGAGGGGCAACTGTAGACACAACATTTGTCCCACCTAGTCACTGTCGAATCAAGTACAAGTTTAGATAAATTTTAATATTAGGGTTAAAGGGAATGAATTTATACTATTGGATCACACTGTATAATATAGAAAAATCCTAAAAAACATAAGAAAACACAAAACTGCTAAATTTGGCTAAATTCGGCTAAGTAAAAGTTTCGGGTCAACCTTGAAAATCCTATAATTTAAGGGGGTCTAAAATGACATTATTAAATGTTGATTTTTCTTTAAATTACCTTTAGTATGTATAAAAATTAGCCACTACTCTTTAATTATAGGATATTTCAACAATTACTTTAGTTACCTACCCTAACCCTGAAACATTTACTATCACTGAATTTTGTCGATTTAAAACCAAAAACATTTGTTTCAATTATGCATATTACATCAAATTATATCTATAAACAATCCAAAAGACCTTGACCAAGGCTTAGAAACATCATGAAAAAACCTTAAACCACAAAGGTGATTAAGGATTTGGGCTTGGTTTGAATTTACACCAATCCAAGTCGTCTTGACAAACCACCCTAGGCCAAATGAATCAAGGTCCCAACCATCATTAAAATGCCCATAAAGGAACCATTAAATGACCAAGAAACCCTTATATATTCCCTACACAAAATATTTAAGGGAGAAACCAAGACACTTAGGAGGTAACTAACCGTTATCGAAACTAAACCGACTTGGTTTGCCACCTAGGTTAGGAATTTAATATGCATCTTATAGGTGTAATTTATTTATTTATTCCCGAGCCAGTTTTGTTAGTTTTCGAGTATTTTTACAGAGTTTTATTGTGTTTTAATATATTTTTATTTATTTTGTTATAAATCAGGTATTTAGGGTGAAAATGGACTAAAATGATCCATAAACGAACAAGTCGGTGGAAGAACGATGGAGAAAAAGAGCAAAAAAGCCAAATTCTAAACCTCCATCCACCGCTGGAGCAGTGAAACCACCGCTGTAGTGATAAAAATACAGAGAGTTGCTGAAAACTCCACCACTGCAGTGGTGAAACCACCTCTGCAATGGTCAAAATGCAGAGAGCTCCACCGCTGTAGCGATCACCCGCTAGAATCCTACAGACCTTTCCATCGCTACAATGGTAATCCCATTGCTGCAACGGTCATACTACAGACAATTTATATATTTTTAGGATATTTTGAGATATTTAGAATTTTATAAATATCGTCCCCCTTCTCCCCAAACAAAAGGTAGACATTTTTGGGAGTCTTAAGAGCTCCAAGGCCGATCAACCAAGAAAAGATCACAAAGCGAAGAAGGAGGAAGCATTTTCAAAGCGATTTTAGCATCAATTCTTCAGATAACGGCTAGTCTCCTCGTTTCTCTCTTAGATTTGGTTGATTATTTTATATATGTTTAGTGTATATTTGGTTTGGGCCAGGTATAGCTAAATATATATTGTCTAGGGCTTGAATGACTTCGTGTAAAAGTTGTTTATATAAAATCGATATTTTGTTAATGGTTGTTCATGTTTATCCGATTGTGTTTGCCGTTATTCCACGTTATATGCTTGTTATGATATACTAAGAATACTGGGTTTAACACTCGAGAGAGGTAACCCTGGATTCGGACTAGGGTTTAAACACAACGCGACGATTTAAAAACCTAGGAGGGAGTTAGAAATTGTACAATCCGTGACGTTAGGATGAGACTCATGTGACCAAGTGTCGTGTAGACGCTCGAGGGGGACTTCGGCGTTGACGCGAAGTCATAAATACATATGTCCCGAATATCCATAACAAAACTACAAAAAAAACTTAACCTTTTACGGTTCACACCTATCCTGTTAATCCTAAAAAAAATGACATCACCCTCTAACACTACCTACTGCCAGTAGTGGACTAATCTCTAGCTGAGGTATCTGAGACAAAATATTTTATTGGTGTATTGTCTTCATAATATAAAAATAATTTATGGATCACGCATAATTATTAAACACCTCTTTTCAAAACATAATATACTTATAGCCGCACATTGAGCCGAAATAAAACTCCATAGTTATCATCACAATAAAATAAATGCATTTAAATTAACTAATCAGATTATTTTGATATATAATAAAATATCTTACACATATTTTTCTACTAGTCATAGGATCGTTTCACCTCATGATCGAGAGTTATGACGGTACTGTAACTTGTACCACTATGCAATCTAAGGTTGTCATTAGTGTCAGAGTTATTTAATATCTCCAATAGTAGGAGCCAACACGTGGTATAACTACCATATCATCAACACATTCAACTCCACCACATTATATTGTCAATTCCATATTCAACTCCACCATATTAACAATCAATATCATATTTGACTTCACCATATTAATAGTCAGCAGCAGCAGCAACAACAACAACAACAACAACAACAACAACAACAACAACAACAACAACAACGAAAATAATAACAACAACAACCACCTGCAGGACTTACCCTCTTGTCAGGTCACCACAACATAAACGTCCTACAAGACGTGCCCTCCTGTCAGGACCAACAACATCCTGCAAGACATGCCCTCTTGTCGGAATCACACTATGGCATAGTCGGATAATAAATAAAGTTACTTTTCATGCTTAAAAATTTACTCGATCCACATAACGTTATAAACTGTTCTTTTTAATAAATATTTTCTTTTCCACAATTTATTACGTAAATATCATTTAATAATTTACATAGAAAACAATACACTCACCTCGATTTTGCGCTACTAAATACACTACCGTCGTAATGCGGATGTTGTCGACGTCGCCTGTGAACCTAACAATGACAGGGCCTAAACTAAGAATTTATTTAAATAAATCTAATATGCAATGCATGACTCTAAAATGCAATATTTCCTATTCCCAATTTTTCTTGATTATACAAAATTATTAAACGCCTAATTTCTTAAGTCAATATCAACTGTATAAAAATTGTCATAACAACGATTAAAAAAAAATTCTTGTTAATAATTTAATCTACAGAAAATGTTAATCGACTATCAAAAATAGTATTAGTCAATGTAATACTAGAATTTTCATTTTAATAAAATTTACAATTTTATTTTAAATTGTATTCATCACGATTTAGATATATCTATGTATAATTATACCCACTATATTTCTCGAAACGACGTATATATATGTTTTTTACATATAAATATACATGTATACACCCAAATAGATAGTCTCGCAAATTAAATTTGATATATATTTTATTTTAACAATATATATATATATTAAATAGCACAATGAGCCCCATTATTTCTTTAAATGATTTAAAATGCAACTAGAAATATACATACGCAAAAATTAAGCTTTATACATTTGATCTAAATCAATTGTTATTTATTAGTTGGGAGAAATATGATCTCTGCCCTTGGATCTAATCCAATGGCTGAAAATGTCTCTTGAAATCTTTTAGTCTTTCCCCCTTAAATATCAAATCCAAGGGTCAAAATGTCTCCTAAAATATTTCAATCTTGGCCTTCAGATATCTAATCTAAGGGTCTAAAACATGTCAAATGTAAAACACTTTGTGATTTATAGAACACAAATATGCATCCAAGCCCATTGCCGCAAAACACTACTAAAAAACAAAAGTAGATCTTTAAAATTATCAAAGATCTACTAAAGGTAATTGCCAAAGATCGGGGAAATCAAATTTCCTCTCTTTTTCTGCATATTGCGGAACCAATATCTCTTTTGGTTGTAAACCTTCAAAGTTGCTGCCCAACAACAGCCTAACGGTTGTCCGGTAGTCACACCAGCGTCCAGCGCAGTGTGGTGGCGGTATTGATTCCACTATCATGCCATTATATCGTCCAATGATTATTTTCTCTCTCAAATTCAAATTAATCTCATTAATTTTAATCCCCTATTTAAATCAATCTTATCAGTTTAAAAATAATTTTGATAGAAAAATAAAATGTATTATGTGCGTTCTTCGTAGGTAAAGCCTGAAAATCATGATTCATCGTGTTAGGAAATAAATCTCTCATTATGATAAAGATCCCAATTTAAATTCAAGTTTCGTAATAATTAATTATTGCAATTAAAGCCTAAAGATCCAATCTTCCAAATCCTATTTGGACTTCCATAAAAATAATCAATTTTATTATTTCATAATATTCACAAACGAGACTCTAATACTACTTGAAGAGAATTATGTCTATGTGAAGCAGCAGAATTCCAAAAAAAAATAATAAATAACTTTCACTAATAATGTATTAATCCTGAATCAGTCTACGATAATACAAAACAATAAATAAAAAATAAAGATTAAATAAAACTTAAACTTTATACTTCTTTAAATGCTTCAGCCTCAAAACCGGTAGTTTTCGAGGCTTGATTTGAGAAGGCTATTCCAAGAGCTGCAAGATCAGGTCTGCAAAAGGGAATCAATCGCTAAATAGCGGCACAAATGTCTCGCCTCTAATGGTATCAACACATAGAACTTCCGAGAGAAAACTATTTTTGGGATTTCAAAGATGATATCTAATCCTAAGATTTTAAAGCAATTCTAATTTAAATTTAAGAAATAGCAGGATTCAAATTAGTAGTGTAGAAAGAAAACTAATCTCGTAGACATGGAAGACTGAGAGAAACAATGGAGGGAACAGGCAAAACCCTTATGGTTGAAACTCTTCAAATAGGTGGCCATTATGTGGCTTTCCAATTTATAAATGCAACCTACGGTTTGAAATCGGGGATCCTTTATTTTTCTTAATTGTACTTTGGCCCTCGAACTTCTTAAGTTCAATATTAATGCTAATTCCTTTTTGAAGGACTCTTCTATTTTATCTATTTTTGTGTGACCTATTAAGTTCATACAAAAAAAAAAATGGATGGTGAAAATAATTAATTAATTAATTTACTAATCAATTCCAATAAAAATTAGTATAATTCTAATTTTACCCTTCCAAATGAAAACAAATTTCCCCCCAAGGCATTTTATCTTACTGTGAGTAACGTTTACTCACATATCACAAACATGTCCACTCGTAGGAATTTAATCAGAGAACCTCCTCAAGTATGATGTGTATACCACGATCTCTCTATTTTTGTACCCGAAAGGACCAACAGGATATTGTTAAGTTAAAAATCCTAGTCCAATCTTTTCTATTTGAATAATAACATTAATTATTGTGATACCTTATTGGAATATCATCTCCATCATCACACTACTCTGACGAGAGGATTGAGTGAATTATTATAAAAAAATCGAATCACATGGTTCGTTTCTTGTTTTTCTAAGATAGATTTGTTCTTGCATACTCGTATATTACTATGTATGTCCCACTATACCCAATGAATACCTTTGAAGGCCCATGATTAGATAACGACATTCAGTATTATCAAAGTATAATAACCTATACATGTAATATACAGTACCTCAAGTACAAAAGTTCATGAAATACATTACACCTAAGATATCTTATCTTGACTTGAGCCAAACTACCGTGTAGGATATCAAAGATGATCACATCTTATCTCTTCTACCACTTAGTAAGTCTCCTTGCAAATGTTTCAATATCTCATATTGATGTATTGAAACTTACTATTCTCAAAGAGATAACATCGAATCAAGCTACCCTAAATTGTTTAAGACCTTTTCAACAATCCAAATTGATTAAGAACAATTTAGAATATCGAGCTATCAAATGTATTTGGCCTCCTCCTATTTAATCAAATTATTTGCTGGACATTCTACTTAATATTTAACGTTTACAACAACATTGATATAATTAAATAATAATGTCAAAATACATTTTATTATTATTCTATATTGATACTAAAACTAAGTCAGCCTTAGCATGATAGTTGGGCCAAAAATAACCAGTATAAAACAATTTCCCAATACACACATATAAATAGACTACGGTGATCATGGATTTCCAGTTCAATTCAACCATATTCATTGGGCCAAATCTTAAGTTTAATTAAGTTATATAATCAATTATTATGCCAAAGTTGATGCATCTCATGAGTTTCCTTCTTGGGCGTCCAATATCCTGGCCTCCATCGCTCCATGCTCCTGATTGGGTTCATCATTTTCTTTATCATCATTGAGGTTCCTCTTTATCTTTATAAAATAATAAATATAATAATATAAGGAGATACATTTCATAGGGAGAAAAGAGTATCAAGAAGATGATCAATACAACAAAACAAATGAGATAGAGCATTAAAACCCTTAAAAAAAAAAAAAAAAAAAAACAATAATTTCCGTATTGGAATAAATCATCATATTTAAAAACTTACAAGCATTTCATAAACCAATCACATACCTTAAATGATTTTAGTCCATGATCATCCCACAACCATCTCATATAAAATATAAAAACCTATTAACCTAGTACAAAATCTAATTGGATCAATAATATTGATGATTTCTAATTAATTAGAAAATAATTCTTATCTCATAAGAATATTAATTGAAATTAAATTATATATCTATTAAAAATTATCTCATTATAATAAAGTAGAATCCAATTTAATTTTGAATTATCTAAATTCCATATCCATTAATATTTTCTCAAAGTATTATTTTTTTAGAATTAATTGAAAAACATTTATACTTTTGAAATCATCCGATATTTAAATTTAAAGCTTTTATCTATTAAAAAAATTGAAAAAGATTTCAAAATTTAAATATGGATAATATAACACTAAATAAATAATACTAATCATTATCTCATAACAATTTAAAATGCTTAATTAAATATTTAATTTAGCAAGTTTAAATTTTTAAATTTTTAATAAGATACCAAATCTTATTTTATAATATTTTTCAAAAAAAAATCAAATCTAATTTAGACACAAGTCAAAGTTCACCAAAAAAATTAATTTATTTTGCGTTAATCACAGACATGGCTCGAATACCACTTGAAGGAACCCGATATTAAAATCATAAAATTTATGCCGTGGAATATAAAAAATTAATTATATTTAATATCTTGTTCTTTAAGCTGAATCTATCGGTATCAACATAAAACAAATAAAAACAATAATAGATTAAATCATATTTAATTAAGTACCTCTTTTGATACTTCAACCTCAAAGCTGATTGTTCTCGAGATGAAATTTGAATATGCTCTTCCAAGAGTATTAGATCTGATCTCGTTTTGTTAGCAGAGAACAATTGGTATTACAAGAAATTATATTATCAATCAATGTGCAATTGAGATGAGATTGCAATTGGTGTTACAGGAATTATATTATCAATCAATGTGTATATGATTGAACTGGAAATTTTTGAGTTTATTCATACATTGTTGATCCTCTCGGGAACACAAGATAGAGATCTCGAATAATACTAAAATCCTACCTGATGAGGTTCTCTTGGTGAAATTCCTATCAACTAGATAAGGTTGTAATAAGTGAGTAAACATGACTCACACTCGGAGAAGATACCTTGGGAAAAGTATTTTCTCCTATAAGGGCAAAATTGAAATTATTCTAAATTTAATTAGTTAATTAATTAATTTCACCATCCATCTTTTGGTGCAAACCTAATGGTTCGCATACAATAAAAATAAAAGTTGAGAAATTTCTTTAAAAAATAGGTAGTAATGTTGAACTTTTAAAAGTTCATAATCCAAAGTACAAATAAGAAAAGATGGGGTTCAGAGTTTTGAACCCTGGCTAATAATTAATTAAGGGAAAGATTATTTGGCTGCCACCCTAAATGAATTTTGGCAACTCGTTGTATTTTGTCTAACTTCCTTGTTTTTCTCTTTGCTCTATTGATTTGATTCTTATCTATCATATAGGATCAAATCAAGGCTATATTAGGATCTTGAGATTGGAATATAATTCTTAGATATCTCAAGAACACTATTCCGAATGAGTTTTCTGGATGGATACTGTTAAAGACAAGACATATATATTTGTTTTTAAGAGAACTGGATCTCTACTGCCGGAACCAGATCAGATATAACCGCTCTTGCAAGAGTCTTGTCAAGTCAAACCTCAGGAGTTACTGGTTTTGAGGTTAAAGCACCAGAAGAGGTAATCAATTAAATTAGACTTAATCTTTACTGTTTATTTGTTTTATGTTGATATAGATTGATCCGGCTTTAAGAACATGATATTAAATGTGATTTAATCTTTTTATATTCTTCTACATAAATCTTGTGTTTTTAATATACGGTTCCTTCAATGAGATAAAAAAGTATAGAATAAGAATGGATAGAATAGAATAAGAATGGAAAGAATGAGAAAGAATCCAAATAATGATGATGGTCTATTTCATGCATAGAGGACGGCCAAGATGGCCTTCCCCTTATAAAGTATTGTCCAAGATTCAAAACCCTGGACCCCTTTGTTTTCAAATATGCATTTTACCCCCCTTAAACTTTCAAAATGTTTAACATTACAACCTATTTTTTTCAAGGATTTTCCCAAGTTTTATATTTTATTGTGTATGACACATTAGGTTCATAATGGATAGTGAAAATAATTAATTAATTAACTAATTAAAATCAAAACAATTCTAAATCTTCCCTTCCAAGAGCACTATTTTTCCAAGGCGCCTCCTCCAACTATAACTTGCGTCTATCCACATATCACATCCATATCTAGTTGAAAGGAATTTTATTAAGGGAACCTACTCAGGCATAATTTTTGTATTATACGATCTTTTTATCTTATGTTTCCGAAAGGACCAACGGGGAATGAATAAAGTCAACAAAATTCTAGTCCAATCATATGTACATTAATTGATAACATAATTTCTTGTAACACAAATTAGAATCTCATCTTAATCATCACACTACTCTGGCCATAGAATCTGATGAATTATATTAAGTCAAATCACATAGAACATGTGTCTCTTCTCTGAGCGTGATAGATCCTATCTTGCATACTCGTATATTCACATATATGTCCCACTATACCCAATGTATATCTTTAAATCTTTGTAAATAGAATAAAACACTTAGTATTATCAAAATATAGAAACTCATACATGTAATATATAGTACATTGAATCGAACGATTACAAATACAATCATATCTCAAATATCCTATTTTGACATTGAGTAAAGTCACAATGTGGGATATCAAGGATGATCACGTTCGGCCCCTTACTACACTAATAAGTTCCTTTGTGATTGTTTCTAGTATCTCATGCTAATGGTTTAAAACTCATCATTCTCATAAGAGAAAAATACCCCCAACAAGCTATCTTATATTGTTGAAGACTAGTTTTAATAATCAAAACCGTCTAAGAACAATTTCGAATACAATACCAAATATCTATGGTCTCCGTCATTTGATCATATTAAAGATGTGAGATATTTCAACTTTATATTCAAGATCTACAACAATATTGACATAATAAAGAATAATATCATAATACCTTTTTATTAATATTTGAGATTGAAATTGACAGATAAAAGTCACTAAATATATAAATACAAGATTGACTATAAAGCGTACATCCACCGATCTTAGGCATATTTAAGGCTACATAAATCGCCTAAATTTGAATTTCAAATGCCTAGGGCAATATGGTTCTAGTCAATATTCTAATTTTGCCGGATTTTCATCAAATTTGAAGGGTTTGTGATCTTCTAAAAATTACTCTAGTAATTATCACAAAAACCCATGAAAGTAGGAATGAAACATCTGAAAAACTCTCTATATCTGAAAATTTTCTTGATCTTTATTGGTGAGAAAGAGAAAGGTTATATTAGAGAAGAATCACCAATTGTTTTTACATGATTCTATTGATGAAAATCAATCACCTCGGTCTATTATTCTGATTTGATTTGTGATCTTTCATTGGTATCGATCATCTACATAAATCTGGTGAAATATTAAATTTATCTTGTTCTTCAATTCAAATTTATTTTGATAATATTTAACCGAAATTAATCCGTGGGATAATCTGAAATATTTCTTGACGTGATTGGCGATTGTGATTAATTGAAACTCTTGATAAATTGATATTACTTTTTACAGTTTAATTAATTAATATTCATTCGAGATCTTTATTTTGATATATTTTTTTGTGTTGAAAATCTTGTCAAACAAAATTGCTAACATACTCGCTTGTTATATAAAGATTTCTAATCTTATCTGAGTAAAGTGGTTTGATTATATTACATTGATATGTAACACGTGAGAACTTGTTCTATACATTGGTTACATTTTTTAAGAATATTTGACACTTTCATATCACGATTAATATCTTATTAGTGTTAAACCTTCTATAAACTTAGTCGAGTTAAATATTTTTCTAATCTTTAAAGTGTTGGTAGAAGCTTTTGTGATAAGAAAATTATGAAGATTTGAATTGTAACTTGAACATGGATGTTAGTTAAAAAATATATATTTTTTATTGAATGAGTGTAAGGATAATTTACTCAACGGTTGTACGGGGTCTGATTTCCATTTGGGAAGATGATCAGTTTAGTAGACTGAACTCTCCATGAGAGGTCGGAGAAGCCATAGGCAAAAGTAGATTATCGAACTACTATAAAATTATGTGTGTGAATTGTCTGTATTAGATACTTTTGTGTGTGTCCTTAAATGCTTTTATGCATAATACGTTTTCATTAGTAGTTAGTTAGTCCCCGTTTGGTAACCATTTCCATCTTAGAAATTTCCATCTCATTCCTAGATTTTTGAGATTTTTGTTTGGGAATAGCATTTGATAATTTTTGTTCTCGTTCCCATTCCATTCCCATTTGAGAATTGTACTCACTTTTTTCTTTAAAAATGAGAAACAAAAAAAAGTTGTTTCTCATTATTCCCATCTCATTCCCAAAATCACTGTCATTGTTCATCCGCTAGCCGCCGGTCACCTCCGGCATCGTCGGCCGCCCACCGTCTGGCCACCTCCGGCACCGCCGGCCGTCCGACCACCGTCAACCGCCGTCCGGCCAAAACAAAAAAAAATAATCTCAAAACAAAAAAAAATTTGGTTTTAGGATAAAATCGTTACCAAACGCGGTTCTACTCCCAAGAAAAAAACAAAATTTTTATCTCATCACATCTCATTCTTATCCTATTGCTGGGATGGGAACAGAAACGGTTATCAAACGCCACCTTAGTGAACATTAAATTTGATTAAAATTTTCAAAAGGTTATAAAACCCAGACAATGTTATCAATCCACGTCACCTCCCTCTCTCATCTTGGGTAATTCTATGGGTCAACCGTATGTATTGGTACAATTTAGTATTTTATTTTTATTTATTGTATAGTTTATTTATTTAGGATTTTATAAGTTATGCGGTTAAAGAGTTCATTATTTTTTCAAATGGATTTTTTTCTAAACTCCCAAAAATAACTCAAACAAAAAATACAAAAGAAAATAGTCATTTTAAGTTGTCCTTGTTTTATATGTAAAATCCTATTAATATTAGAATATTGGAGGAATATTCTTTCTCTAGATTATTCTATTCTCTCTTCTCTCTCTTTGTTAGTTAGTAATAGGGATGGTCATGGGCCGGGCCGGGCCGGACTCGGGCCGGGTTTTGACTAGGGTATTACACAAAAATGTTAGGTCCTAGCCCGGCCCGGCCCTATGATCGGGCCCTTATTTTATGCCCAAGCCCGGCCCTACAAAAAATAATTAAACCCAGGCCCGGCCATAGCCCGGCCCTATAATTTATTTTTTTTAAAATTTAAAAATTAAATACTAAAATTATAAAATGACCCCTCAATTCTCTCTCTATAAGAGGAATGAAACTAGGGTTTGCTAAATTATCTAACTAAAATTGAAAATTACAAATTGGCCCCTCAAATCTTTCTCTATGGATATATATATATAAAATATATATTTTTTATATTTAAAAAAAGTTCTGGTTGGGCCGGGCCGGCCCTAAACAAAAATGATCAAACCCTAACCTAGCCCTAAAAATGAATGGGCCTTAGTCTTTAGGCCCTAGCCCGGCCCATGGGCTCAAACACCAAGCCCAAGCCCTAAAAAAATAGGGCCGGGCTGGGCGGGCCGATCGGGCCTCCGGGCCCATGACCATCCCTAGTTAGTAGTTTGTTAGAATTTGTTGTTTTCTCTTCTATAAATTATATTCTCTTGGTGATTAAAAAAAAAATGAGAATGCGAATTCTATTTCTATTTCATCTCTTCTCCATTTTTAATATGGTATCAAAGCATTTCGCTTCCTCTGCTTGAGTTACTCTAAAAGAAACCCTATTCAAGGGAGGCGGCGGTGGTTGTATCTCCACGTTGCCTCCCCTGCCATTTTCAAACTTCATTTTAGAGGCAATTCATTCCCTTGCCTGTTCGATACAAACTCCCTAACTTCGCTTCGATTTCACTCTCTCTTCATCCTATTGTTTCAGTGAAGTTGTTTCTCTAGATCGCGCTCATCTTTCATATCTAGGGTTCCTCAGTTCATCGATTTGATTTTTCAGTAAAGCGGAAGAGTAATGAATGTACTCAAATCAGTCATCGATCTGTTGAGAGAGTTCTCAAAGGACAGCATTCGCCTCGTCAAGAGGTGCCACAAGCCCGATCGCAAAGAATTCACAAAGGTCGTGATGGCGGTTATGCAATTTTCGAGCTCCATTTTAGCGGCGAATTCTCTCTCTCGTTTCAGATCTATACCTCTAAATAGATCTGAAGCGGTTAGCTCTGTAACCTGCGTTCGGCTCTGTAATCTGTTCAAGGCGATGGCAGTGGTGTGCTTCAAAATTTCTCTACCATGGCCTCCCCTGCCAGCTTCAAGCTCACAGATGTTTGTAGATCTGTGCTTGTCGTATCAGGAAGCTTGTGAACAACTGTACAGGGATTCAAGGGTTCCTGGTTTTCCATGCTGCTGGAGGCGGAATAGGTTCCGGCCTCGGATCTCTGCTTCTAGAGAGGCTCTCCGTTGATTACGGAAAGAAATCAAAACTTGGATTCACTGTTTATCCGTCTCCTCATATCTCAACCTCTGTTGTTGAACCTTACAACTTTGTTCTCTCAACCCATTCACTTTGGAGCACACAGATGTTGTTGTGCTCCTTGACACTGAGACGATCTACGATATCTGCCGCAAATCTCTAGACATTGAGCGTCCATTTTCTGATTTTTTATTTTGGCTTTGCATTCTACAATAGTATTGTGTTTGTTATTGGCTGGTTGTTTCCTTTTTTTTTTTTTTTTAATTTTTTGTTCCATGTTTGGATTTGATGCCTCTGTGCAGTATTCTTGATTCTTGTGGATGTTTTTCCCATGTTCTTCTATTTCTTCTTGAGCAGATGGCGTTTCTACTTGTTTTCTTTTGTGCCTCTATGCACATTTCCCTGCATGTTTTCTCTTGTGTAGGCAGTGTTTCAATTTCTTCTTCTTCTGGCTGCTTCTCTTTCAGCAGCTTCGAATCTTTTTCTTGGACTGCTTTATTCAACAACTCTTTCCCCATCCTCCCACTTCACAAAGTGGATGAATGGCGGTTTTTCAGCTGTGGCTAGTTCCCCACGCCGCTTTTCCTTCTCCATAGATTCCATTTGTAGATCTTTGGATTTCTTCTCTCTTCTTCATAGATTTTCCATTGCGGATGTTTGGATTTCTTTTCTCTTCTCCATAGATTCCCCTTTGTGAATGTTTGGATTTTTCTTTGTGTATTGTTTTGGTTTCTGTTACTACAGTGTACTGGATGGATGTGTACTGAATGTGTTTCTGTGTTTTGTTTTTTTCTTTTTCATTTTGTACCAAGATGGGAATTCACATTCTTCATCTTGGGGGAGAGTATTAGAATATTAGAGGAATATTCCCTCTAGATTATTCTATTCTCTCTTCTCTCTCTTTGTTAGTTAGTAGTTTGTTAGAATTTATTATTTTCTCTTCTGTAAATTGTATTCTCTTGGTGATTAAAAAAAAATGAGAATGAGAATTCTATTTTCTATTTCATCTCTTCTCTTCTCCATTTCTAATAAGTAACAAGTTCCACTTAACTTCTTGAAAATTCACTAAATTTTAATATTTATAAAATGTTCCACTAAAAATTATTTTTATTAAAAATATACATTTGTTAAAATGTAACCTTTATCTAGGGTCCACTAAATTTTATTTTTTTATAACATTCCATTAAGAATTTACAACGTAAAATTATTTTTATTAAAAATATACATTTGTTAAAATGTAACCTTTATCTAGGGTCCACTAAATTTTATTTTTTTATAACATTCCATTAAGAATTTACAACGTCAAAAAATAGCTATGAATAATATAACACTTGCTAAAATTTAATAAATACACAAAAAGAATAAAAATATGAAAAATAACCTTGCTTATATTCCAATTAATATTATTTATTATATTTTTTGTAATACTTTATTAAAAAATTTAAAATTTAAAAAATAAATTTGAATAATATTCCAGTTGTAAGCAAAAAAAAAAATGATGGCAAGTCCTGCAAAAATTATTTTTATCAATCTAAGTTCCATTAATGTAACAATAATATATTAATTTTAAAACCACAAATAACCTTAATTTTCAAACAATAAATAACCTTACAAAGAGTTCTACTGATTTTTTCTAATACCGATTTCTATTAAAAAAAAATTCATAATAATTTCACTGAATATTAATTTTTAATTACATTTCATTGAAAAAATATAAATATAAAAAAAATAACAATCTAACAATATTTCATTAAAATTCAATCAATTAAAATCCATTGAATATTTTCAAATTGAGAAGAATTTGTAATTGAAATATAATTAAAAAATAAAACATAAAACCATATAATAATTAAGTGAATATACTAAAAATATAAATATGGCTATAAATCAATGAGCAAGATATATTTCCCTCAACCATATAAATCTCTAAACCCTAGTTTACTGGTTTGTAATATATAGAAAGTTGAACCATTAGACTTGCAAATAAAATCAAAACAAAGCATTTCAAGAGGATGAATTGAGAGCTACAATTAACCAATTCCATACCTCTCAATCAAACTTCTGGCGAACTCCTATACCACGTAAAACACACCCAGATCTAGCCAAATTTGACAAGATCCAACTCAATTTTAGCAATATTCGAATATTTTCTACAAATTTAGCTTGATTAGCCGCTTTCGATGGTGCTGATAGTGATAACGGAAGAGGCCATGGTGGCTAGAAAAATGAGAATGAGCTAACGAAGGAGTCGTGATGGTGACAATGGAAGCACAATGACCGATTTAGATCCCAGACCAAATCGACTGAAATATGGTCGCAACCGTGATGACGATAGAGGTGGCATTCACGATGATGATACTGATGGCGGTTGATGGTACCGGTGTCGACTTCAGTAGTATAATGTTAGATCTACAGGATTTATACAAATCTAGTCGCATCTAGGAAGATCTGATCTATAGGATTTGCATAAATCTGATCACATATAGGAAGATATGACCAAATCCAATGAATATCTGGTTACAGCAATGGCAAAGGTGGTGTTTGCAGTGTTCTTCATGGTGGTTGTCAAGTGGCAATGATGGTAGTAGCGGCGGCTTTGGTGGTAATGGTGATGGTAGCAAGAATGGAGGAGGAGGTTGGGGCTTTCGACTTCGGTGATGATGGTGATGGTAGCGGCAGCACAGGCAGTGTAATTGTAAAGACGAAAGCGATGGATATGGTGGTGGGAGAAAAAGAATAGAGAGAGAAAATTGAAAAAATTACAAATATTGTCTACATATGTTTTAATTTTAGGAGCAAATTCGATAATAACTTTTTTTAAGAGGATTAGGCAATAAAAAGAACTTATTGACAATGCTTAATTTACCTAGTACTTAAAAAAGTTATTTCATATTAAGAGTGAATTTATGAAGGAAACATCCTATTTTCAGTGGGTCAGGACTTCATTCATGGTGTCGTTGATATTGTAACTTTTGTATTTTTCGGTGTTCCGTAATTTTTTTTATTTTATTTCTTGCTTTTGATCTTGCATGTTTAGGGGATAGATAGGTTCTCTTGCAAGGTTTGTGTGTCATTCATAATTTACATATACATGCTTTCACATTGGGCAAAGAAAAGTGATTTCTTGTAGGAATTTGGTAGTGTGAACCCAACGACTAAATCATGTATCTTCAAGAAAACAAGTCAAAGAGATCTTTTGTACTGATTTCACAGTGTCGCCAACCACAAAGGGCTTGAATCTCCTTAAATAGAGCAATATTACCATGCCTCAATCCGATATTAATTTGTTATAATTCTTAATTTATTTATTTCTTCAATAATGACAAGATTGTCCTAATTTGTCTTGACTTTATCATTTAATTAATTTAGTACTATGATCTTTTGGCTCCTAAGAGATTTGGAAACATATTTCTTTGTTCATGCAACCAATTACTAAATGATGAATTTTTCAAAATATTTTTTTTTAATGACTTGGATTGATTTGAAGAAAATAGATGGTTAAGATGATAAATTATTTAGGAGAAAAAAATCAAGTCTAAAAATTTGAATACTCCACTTACAAAGTGGTTGAGTTTAATTATATTTTGCACCTTTAAATTTTATTTTATTAGCTAATTCTTTTATTTGTCATTTTTTACACTTAAAAATTTGAAACTTAATATACTGGCTTTAGGCATAAAAGTCCCTAGTAATTATATAAATATAATTTTTAGCCAGATCGGGACAATACACTCAAAAAAAAAAAAAAAAAAGCATTCTAAATAGAAATCATGTCCGTACATGGACTTATTATAAGATAATTTATTTTAAAGGAATAAAGAGAAATGATATTACATTAATTTACACATTTCCTAGTATCCAACATTTGTTTTATGAAATTCATTTCCTTCTCAGGTGGATCAAATATGTTATATGAATTTCTACTTGATGCATGCTTTTAAATTATTTTTACAACTTTCAATAATTCTAGTTTTCAGAGTTTGAATTTCAAAAATACTCAATTTATTCCTAAATAATAAACCCCACAAAAACATCATCAGTACTAATACTAATGTTATGATCTCTGCTTTATGTCCTGTCTTTGGAACTCTACTAATACTAATGTGTACCTTGTCAGGAATCAACAATCCCAAGCTCTTGGAGGGAATGTGAGCCAACAAGGAAGACAAGCCTTGAGGTTTGGTACCGGAAAACAACTACTCCTTTATATGCTGTCCTTGGTACACCATCCTGGAAAAGGAAAAGGATACTCCTTCAAATTCCGAGTAATTTAAGACAAAACCAAATTATATGGGGGATTTAAATCACCTTCCATTCTTCAAAAATACCAAATTGGGATGCAATGCGTCCAAAATCTAACTGGTCTTTGTACTGAATACGCACATCACCGTCAATGCTGTATGCCTTCAGAACAGCATCGATACCATACACGGGTCTTGCATTTCTAACCATGTTACCAAAATGCTTCACATACTTCTCCTAAGAATGTGTAACTGCTATTAGTCACCAATATCCATCTGGGTGGGGTTGTGGGTGAGAATAAGATATTATTTTTTACTCTTCACATGAAATATGTACCTCTGTCAGGTAGCTCAAATCCATGGACTTCCAGTTAACCTTTATTAAGACGTAAAAACACTTTTATCATAAGTACTAGAAAACTACGCGGGGAAATAAAAACTATTAGAGTTAGAACATGCCTGGACATCATTCAGTTTAATAGGCTCGAGATATTGCTTGAAAAACTGCCCCAAACTGGAACCCTGCACACAAATGACAAAAGTTCAAGCAATGACTCAACCCAACTACAGTACCCAAGAAAAGTACGGCACCAAGGTCTAGCACAGAAATATTAACTATCGTCAAACACCAAATCCATGTGGCAGAATAATGCAGACGGGGAAATAAAAATAAAAATAAAAATAAAAAAGGTAGAGAATCAATTGATTTGTCTAGTATGCATTTGAGGGTGTGGGTGCATGTGGTTCAGCAGATAGCATCATCACATGAGGTAAGATGTGATTTCAGAATAAAAGGGGATATTAGTTATGGAGGCATGGCAAGTGAGAAAGTTATATAGGTTTTTAACAGGTCTTGATTGGGACAAATAATGACAAAGGTTTCCAAAGATTTCAAAAAAGCTCCGTTCTAATGAATAGCTAGCCTGACTTTAGTCTTGAGACATGTAGCCATGATGATCAAACAGCTCTTTTGGATGATAATTAATTGAATTACAGGAAAATTTTGCAGGACAAAAGAAAAAAGAAACTCCTGAAGGAAGCAAAACAGAACAAGCATGTGAGCGAATGCAAGAGTGGCTCATAAAAGCCACTGGTAAATAATTCAAAACTGATGCAAGAGAACCCAAGAGGCATGCAAAGACCCACAAATGAGCTCTGTCTGAAACAAAATTATTCTTGAGTTCAGTTCATTTTAACATTCTTAGGGTACTTGTGTCTCATTTTGCTGTCTGATTAAGGGTACAGCCTTAATTTTTTTACGGAGTCTTATAAGAAGCATGTGACTTTTAATGAGGTTTAATGGTCTACATCAGATGCAATGATGAGGGGATCAAGGGATAGACATGCTTGAATAATTTTTTGTATTAGTTCTAGTTGTTTATTATGATGATATCTTGTTGGAATAGAGAAGAGCAACAGAACAATCTATGCCAAGTTATGGAGGTTCTCCACAAGAGGAATTTAATGTCAACTTGAAGAAGTGCCCCTTGTGTGAGCAAGAGGAGTTTCTTGACTTTCTAGTTGCCGCTGACGTGTTACAGATCTTGGAAAGGTTCAAGCTATTAGGGAATGACAAATACCAGAGTCAACGAGGGATTTGTGTAGCTTTCACAGGTTGGCATTTTGTTGACCCTAGAACATTATTTAATGCTTTGATGAAACAATTAACATATATGTTTTAAGAGATTAACAGTTTTATAGAGAAATGTTTTCAGAGTTTAGTTCCTGTATTTGAATGAGAAGAAATGATAATGAATGTTTGAAGATCAAGCTGCTTGCAATGGAAGCTATTTTCAAGGAAGATTTATTGTATTACTAGGTAAAACAGCTTAATTCCTTCTAAACTCTTAATGCAACGCCCGATTAGGATCACACACGACACATGAATATGTTTATACAAATTTATGAAAATGGTCAGAAATGATAAATTTATATTACGAGAAGATTTGAAAAAACAAAGGAATATCAAGAAAATGCCTAATCGGTCGATTGATAGTAATACCTGTCGACTGCCAGATTCAAGATACTAGAAAATTGGGTTTTAGCCACTTCGGTCAACTGATAGATTGCATGGAAAATACAAAGAGGAAATCGGTCGACTGACCAAGGATTTCCGTCGACTGAATTTGTTTGAAAATGGCTAGAAATCCAAACATTAGCCTAAACGGTCAACCGACCATAATTTCGGTCGACCAATCTTATCTGAATTTTTAATTTGATCTGTACGTATTTCAAGATCTTCCAGCCACATTTTAAGCATTTGAACATTGGAAAATTACATTTTAATGGTTGAAACAATTTTTCCAAGATATCATATATATTTTGAAGATCTTATTATTTAGTCCACATATTTTATGATTTCGTGATTTATACTAGAAAAACTTCTCTCGGTCCTTTTTGGTTTTAAAACAAATTATTTGTAGGACTAAATTGAATGTTTGAAAGGTGGTATTTATGGTCAAATATCTGTTATAAATCAGACTTATATTTAGGGTCTATATGTGTTTTTTAGGATATCTTTTTGAAAAATTGCCGTGTAGAATTTCTGAGATTTGGTTCTCGGAAATTAAGGAATAATTTCCTCTTGTGATTTGCTGAGTTGGAAAGGCTGTAAATAGGTGATTCAATTAGTTAAATTACCTGATTTCTAGGATCTAGTTTTCTTTCCTATTTTGGCTAATTATGGGAGGTGTATTAGCGTGTAATAGCTGTCTGTTTCCTTTTGAATGATTTCCTTTTTCTTTCCCTAGATTAGTGGACTGATTTTCTGACTTCTAGTCCTATATATACTGCTGTACATATGTCTGGAAATAATATGAGAAAAACTTCAGTTTCTCTTCCAATTCTTCATCTTATATCTCTAAAATTCTGCTTCTTATTTCTCTGAAATTGTGCAGAATTCTGCATGTTTTCATCTTATTTCTCTAAAATTCTGCAAGCCGTTACAGGCGATGTTTAAAATAACCTTAAATAGACGTACAAATTTCAGTGATTATTATCAACAATAATCAGATTTTTATTTTTAGAGAAAGGAGATATTACTGGAAAATATTTTGAAGCTATATTTTGAGAGTGTTCTTGATCGACAAAAAGGCGTTCATTGCAAAAACCGAATTTCCAGAAGCAGCTTGGGTTTCAACTACTATAAATTGTATATTATTCCTCATTTTTTTTGTAGTGGTCGTTCTAAGGCATCAGATGCATCAAAGTATCAAACATCACAAATTTATTCTTTTGCGTAGTAGTTTGGCTATTCCATTTTAGATAGGGACATCAAATCTATGTGAAATCATTCTAGCACATGCCAACTACAAACAGATAGGAGTTGGGGAAACATGTTCAGGTGCCTTGTCGGGAATCATGAAGTCAGGAAATTCGATAATACCGCAAGTTGATGCTAGAACTCCTGTAGCCCAAGAATAAGTACTTTTTTTATCACATTCAGTCTTTTTTTTTTTTTTAATATTCCAGAATATAATATTTTAGATTATTTCCTCGATCTCTAAAGCCCTACAAATTCATTCCTTTGATCCATTTTCATCTTACCACTTACCATCTCTATTTTTCTGTTTGCATAATGTGGAAATCCTTCTTTAGTGAAGGTAGTCACTAACTTGTGATTTCCATTTGTTCGCTGCATCATTAAGTCAGTGCTTCGTTAAAGAAAATATAAAATAGAAGTAATACATACATGCTCACCGAAATTATAAGTTCTGCATACTTCAGGACGAATGAACTGTCTTCCTCCATGATTCTCTTTTAGCCTCAGCCAGTCATCCCAGTACGTGAATATATTGTTAAAGAAAATCGTAAAAAGTATGTATTAACATTATAACCAAGTTTCAGGTTGCAGTCTAAAAGGATATGCCTTTGGCCACTTTGGAGATAGTTCGTCCCAAGTACTTCTAGACAGCATCCATCCAAGACCAGGAAAAAAATCTGATCGGTAAAGCATATCTGCAGCATATATAGTAGCACAGTAAAAAACATTTTTTCAGTTGAACTAAATATACCCAACACATCACATCATAAGGGAGTTTCACTCAGACCACCTACCATTTCAGTAAGTAAAACAGTAACCTCATATCTAAAAAGTACCACTCATACCCCTATCATTTAAAATAATAATGCACCCCAGAACCCAAATTACTGTGGAAATGGTGGAGCGCGCTGAAATAGCTATTAGTGACCACTGTGACCTTACTGAAGATAAAGTACACATTAATGACTAGTATAAACTTGAGAACTGATTTTGAGTTGACAGAAATGCCCATTGTCCTGTTTACTTTTGGCTTTTACTCCAAAATCAGTCAACTCTCTCACCTTTATTTTCTGTTCTCTATTAATGAGTCCCTTCAATGTTCTAGTCCAATCCTCTCACTTGCAGCATTCCATAGCAGCTCTAAGGAGAGCTTTACCTTTTCTTTAATTTTTCAAATTGCATGCTCAAGTTGCTGACATAGAATGCATACTGTTCAGATCTGCCACCACCTTTAGAATGACAAAAGGTTTTGATTTGTCATAAAATGGGCAAGTTGGGATGGTTTATGAACATTAAAAAAGAGAGAGAGAGAGAGAGACTGGTTTATGGGGGTACAATTCATGATCACATTTCTGTAATACATAAAAAATATATAACACGGTGATATCACAATAACGCTATGCTACTCATTTTCATAGGCTTTACCCAATTTGTGATGCCAAGTATATGTACTTGTTTGTTCACATAAGTAATAAATATATGATCCTAAAAAGCAAACAATGACCAACATAAATGACTCGACAAAAGAATGGAACCACCAACCAGAATTATGAATGAAATGCTGTCAGTGAACCAACCATCTATTGGTGATATTGATAACTGGGTCATCTCATTATCAACTTTGCTTTGAGGAGTTTTCTGTACAGCACAAGTGATGCTGGATCATAACAACTATTTTTGGACGTTAAAATTTAAATTTAAGTGTATCTATTAGTTAGGATTTCAAATAATCTTCACTATCAGTTAGGATTTGAATTAACCTATCTATAAGTTAAGATTATATTTGTAGCATTTTATTTGTTTTAGGTTTCTTTTAGTATTTTCATATGTAGAATTTATTTGCCTATAAATAGGCCCACATATAAGCCCGCATGTATCTTAACTAGGGAGACTTGATTATTGAATTGAACAATTGTTTGTTGAGGCATTGATGTCTATCCTTCTTTGCTTCTCTTCCCCTCTTTCCCATCTCGTCTTGCACCACCAAGTTTTTGACAGGTAAGACTTGCCACTGGACCAGTGTGCTGGGATTGAACCTAACTCATAACAACACAACAAATAAACCGAAAGTAAAGTACCAAAGACTTAGAGACAAAGAAAGAAACAATAAAAGGAGCTAACGTGGTCCAACTAAGTCTAATCCAAACTAAAAGAAGAAATCAAATCACTTTATTGATAGAAGAGAGTGTTGATCCTAAGATTTTGATGAACAATTAAGTATTGATATTTTGGTGGAACTAATAATTTAATTGAGTATTTCAGTTGTTTAAATTCCAGTGATGAAGAAGATGCGATGACAAATGGATGCTAAATGATGATGAAGAATTAAGAGTTTGAAGAAATTAAAGAAAACAACTCACGTGAATTTCAACTCTTAATATCCCAATTAGGAACACACACACGGCACAAAAAGTATTTATTATTTATGTATGTTTTGATTAAGTGAAATTATTTGCTCCAATATGTGATTTGAAAAGAAATAATTTTAAATGACTAAAATGGAATATAAGAAGATTAGTGGAGCTTATTTAGAAGAGAAAATGATTAAAGGGACAAAAACGTAAAAGAGAATAAGTTAAAAAACGAGTTCAGAACAGAGATCCAAAAGGCACAAGTCGACTGGTAAGTCGACCGGACCAATCAGCATGAAATCTCTGTATCTATAAGTCGACAGGTAGGTTGACCGGCCAAGAGAAACTTAACTCTCTGAATCTACAAGTCGACAGGTAGGTCGACCAATGAACACCCTTGGCTACAACCCGAATCTACCAGTCGACTAGACACGCTGTTTCAGGAAACTGTTTATTCTAAGATTATATCCAAAAATAGCCGTTTTTAGTTAGGATTTGAGAGAGATTTCGAGAATATTTTTATATTTAAGATATGCTTCACCTGAAATATAAATGGGGCGCTTACCGGGAGATCCAAAAAATGGTTAAAAATTAACAATTATACCCGCTCATTTTTTCATGAACCGAGCGGTCCTTTTACCATTTTTGTGACGAGAATATCCCTAATTATTGTGCCTACATAATACATCCCTATCTTGCGGAGCTAATTTAGGTAATAGATAATCATTTATTAAAATGAAAATAACTATTATTGTATACATTTTTTTTTACAATAAAATTATATATTCAGATTCATCTAAACAAGATCTTCAAAACGATATCAAATTCACTATTTTTTTCATTAATTTTCAGTTTTCACATTCATGTTACATTTTACGTGGGAAATGCAACATATATAATTCAGAGGATATTACATGTAACATTAACCAAAATCAAATCAAAATCAAAATCAAAAAGTTAGTAACTACATTATATTAACATCAATGTTACATTTCATGGGATGTTACATGTAACATCTTATAATTCGTAGGAACTAAAAATTTAAAAAATATCATGTTACATGTAACATAAATGTGAAAACTGAAACTAATGAAGAAAAAAAATAGTTAATTGGATATCGTTTTGAAAATCTTGTTTAGACAAATCTGAATATATAATTAGATTATAAAAAAAAAATGTGTACAATAATTGTTATTTTCGTTTTAATAAAATGATTTTGTTGAATATGAAAACTCTCAATCCCTATTAAAGTAACCCGCATATAATGCGAGGGCAAATCTGTCAATGGAAAGCATATTGCATGTGGAAAGTAACATTGCCTATATTGAATCGGATATCGTAATGAGTGTGAATGTTACATGTAACATTGTGTAATAGTAATATTACATGTAACATTCATGTAATAATAATGTTACATGTAACATTTATGTTGAATGTAAAGCTAATCTGAAATAAATAAAAAAATATATATATATTGAATGTGATATCATTTTGAAGATTTTATTAACACGAATTTAATCGTATAATTATATTGTAAAAAAAATATGTACAATAAAAGTTATTTTGATTTGAATAAAATGACTTTGTGTGAAACTTCCAAATAAGAAAATTATAAAAAGGAAAATCATACAGGGCTAATTTTGTCATATAATTTCCGCGTTTTTTAAAATTTGAGATTAGATGGTTCAAAAAATCTGTAGATTGGGATTATTTGGTTTATTTTCAAACATGTGGGTTTGATTAGTAGTTTCGCGCTAAAATTGGGATTGGACGGTAATTTTCCCAATATAAATCCTATTGATTTGGTTCATTAATTTTTAATGTCTCTCAAATTGGTACATAAAACTGTTTCTATTTTGTCTAATTGAGTTTGAAAAATATTTGGAGGACTTAATTGAAATATTTGAAAGCTGTTATTAAGTGAATTGAACCAAAATGAAGTCATTATGATATAAGGGGTCTATAAGTGCTATTAATTGTCATGTCACATGTAAACTAGTCGTTAGAAGACTGTTTTCATTCTCCCTTAAATAGACTTGCGAATTTCTTATATCATTAAGCAAGAGACATCATATCATATCATATCATAAGAGTGAGCTTTTCTAAGAGTTATATTTTTGAGAGTTTGTGAGCTATTCTAAGAGATAATCTTGAAGATCAATTGCAACTAATCTTTGCTGCTACCGGATTTGAAGTTACATCGTTCTAATTATTCTTTATGTGGATTCCGGGTGAGATCTTTTCAATTACTTTCTAATTGTGCATTACTGGTTTATTTTTGAAAATCGATCTTTAGAAATTGTTTTTTTATTCTTTATTGAAGAAAATATTTTTATAAACAATTTCTTGAATCTGATTACGTGCTAAATTATTTGCTACCCATATCTTGTTTAAAATTAGATTTTCAATCTCACATTTTTTCTATCACTAGATTTGGGATATTAATTGAGTTATTATTTATCTGAGGTGGTAGAAGCTCTGAGTGAGATTTTCTCCTTATCAATTTGTATTGGTGAGTAGTGTGACGGGTTAAATACTATTAGGGGTATTTAATCAAGGGTAGTCGGGTTTCAGTCTCTCCCTGTAAAGAGATTGAGGTAGTGATTCTTCCTAGATAAAATTGTTTTTTGAGTGAAATTTGTAACGGTTCAATCCTTACCGGGTAAAATGATATTTGGAGTATTTGGTGAGATTTTGATTCTTTGGCCTTAGTGTTAAAAAGAATTTAGGTTATTCTTTAACTTATAAAAAGTAGAGGTTCTTCCTTAGTCTGGGAAAAGGATATTGTAAAGGTTGATTTTGAGCCTGTAAAAGAATCGGTGTGTGGGTTTGGTTCCTACCTTTAAAGGGATCTTGAGAATTAGTGGGTGCAAATCTCCGTGGGGCTCAGATGACTGGACTAGCCAAGAGTAACTTGGTGAACCAGGATATATCTTGGTGTGCTGCAATATTTACTTTGTTTATTTTTGTTGTTTGGTATGCACCTAATTGATTAATTTATTCCGCTATATTATAAAGATAATAATTAATTTAAAATTAAAATTAATTATTTGATTTATTGAAATTTTATTCTGATAAATTTTTTAATACCCAATTCACCCCCCTTCTTGGGTATTCCACCGGGCCAACAGAGAGGTTTACAAGAACAATTAAAAGAGATTATAAAATTTTCACACCCCCCTAAACCCTAGGTGTTATCTGTATATAGGCCCTACACACAACTGTAGCAAAAATCGAAATTAAACGGAAAAATCGGCAAAGTCAGTGTCGGTCGCCCATGTTGGCATCCGCATGCCAATCGAAGGGAGACGTCATCGTTCTGACACCCAAAAGGGTCGTCTAGATGCTCCTCCTCCAGGGGGTCTTCTGATCGAAAGGTTTAACATGTTGTTGGATGGCTACAACTCTAATTTCTTTTCCGTTCTAACACCATCCTTGGCGTTTGGACGCAATCTTCGGAGTTCGGACGCAGGGTGCATCCTTCCCCTCCATAGCGTGTTCCAACTCTAATTCCAAACGATCGCCCATTTTGGAGGCCAAAGTGTCGTTCGTAAACTTTTCCTCTCCAACTCCAACTCGTTTGGAAAACTCTATCTATCAACATAATCCCCTCTTCTCGTGGTTGTACGGATCTTCTCAAGTACAACCAAGCCTTCTACCAACAAAGATCAAATAAAGTGGAACTTGATCTCGCTATGCTTTGTCATCGAATAGAACGCCGATTTCTTCACCAAACGTATAGCTCTTTAACTATAGCTATACAACTTGGAATCCTTCTTAAATTGTGCCAACCCTTCCATCAAATGAGTAAAACAACTGCAACATATCCAAGTTCAATTGTTGAACTGGTGACCACCTTTTTTAACCAAGATATCCAACTCACCGCAGCACGAGCAGGGGTAAATAAGTAACTTGTGGTGCTCCTCACGTATCAATGTTGCCCACAAGATCCAAATCAACATATCCTCGCACGGTAACGGTGTCACCCCCCATAACACAATATTAATCTTTGGTACCACCAAGATACCGAAAGATCCAATTGACTGTCTTCCAATGCTCCCTTCTAAGATTGCTCATAAATCTACTCACAACTCCCACTGCGTGAGCAAGTTCTGGTAGAATGCAAACCATGACATACATGAGGCTTCCGATGGTCAAAGCATACAACACTTAAGCCATCTCCTCACGTTCTTCCTCTAGCATTGACTCATCGGTGACTGTTCATGGAGAGTCTAAAAGGTACCAATAGTTTCGGCATCTTCCATATTGAATCACATCAAGACATTGTCCACGTACTCCGCCTTTGGCAGTTCCAATAACCTCCTACTCTTGTCACCCATCCCTAAGACTTGTTTTGCAGTGAAAAGATCCTTCAGCATGAATTCCTCGAACAACCTTTGTTAAAGGGCACAGATTGGCTAACGGAGAGTGCAATTTTCAGCTCATTCATACTCTCATTCCTTCTGATTTTGTGCTAGAATTGGAAGGTATCTAACATTTAAATATTTCGTATCATTATAGTGTGGTTTCGCAACCTTCTAGTTCGGGGAGTTTTCAATTAAATTTGCTTGGGAGATCCTCAGGAAGCTCATCATTTCTTTAGGAATATTTGGCATGAGTATCATCCCATAAAGATCTCTAAGAAAGTTCAGCAACCTAACGGGGAACATTTTTATCTATTTTGTATCGTTTTGTTTTGGCGGCATGACAAAGTGGTAAGGCGGGGGACTGCAAATCCTTTTTAGTCTATGCGGAGACTCTTACATCACATATTCTTGTTGATGAGGCGATCCAGAAAAAAAGGTGGAATTTTTTGCTTTCAGTGTAACTGTTGTTGTGAGCCTCAAATCAAGTAGTTGGATTAATTGCTTTCAAATAGAGAGATGGCTAAGACTGTAGGGGTTGCTTTTGGAGATTATCATTCGAGTAGTGGAGTTTTTGGTAGATTGGTTTCTTCGTGGCAGCATCATATTTCTCCAAACCTTCATAAACACCATGCCCTATTGCTCCCCTCCATTCTCTATTGGGAAATCTAAAAAATGAGAAATAAGTTTATATTCAATAGATCTCAACCGGATACTCAACAAGTTCTCTTCCATATTCACCAAGCTATAGCTAGGTTGTATTTTCCCTCAAGGAAAAAGAAGTCTAAGTTGCAGTTGGTTTATTGGAACCCGTCCCAGGATAGATTGAAGATGAATTTAGACAAAAGCTCTAAAGGAAACCCAGGTAATATTGGTGGTGGAGGAGTCCTACAAGATAGAAATGTCAATCTGCTTTTTGGCTTTTCTCAAATTTTCGGATTTGGAACCAGTTTACTTGTAGAGACTAAAAATTGCAAATTGCTTTGTGTTGATTGTTAAGTACAATCGACGAAAAGTGAAGTTTGTTACTAATAATGCTCTTTCGGTTTGTATGGTAAATATTTAGTGCCATGGAAGATTTTGATTTTAATTTTGGATATCAGGATTTTGGTTTCTCGAGTGCAGGTTTCGGTATCTCATTGCTACAAGGAAGGTAACACAATTGATCTTTTGGCTAATTTTGGAAGCTCAAGTAAGAGGCTTTTACTACTTCAGAGTGTGTAAAATTTTCCTACATCGTTTCGAAGTTGTCTAAGGCTAGATAGGCTTTACTCTCCTAATAACTTAAGGAAAGTGAAGGAAGGTTTTTACTTCTGTTTTTCTCTTTAAATTCTTTGGTATTTCTTTGATTCTTTTGTCTTTGCCCAGGGCTATCTCATTGCTACAAGGAAGGTAACACAGTTGATCTTTTGGCTAATTTTGGAAGCTCAAGTAAGAGGCTTTTACTTCAGAGTGACTAAAATTGTCCTACTTTGGTTCAAAGTTGTCTAAGGCTAGATAGCCTTTACTTTCCTAAAAACTTAACGAAAGTGAAGGAAGGTTTTTACTTCTGTTTTTCTCTTTAAATTTTTGGTATTCTTTTGATTCTTTTGTCTTTTGCCCAGAGCTATCTCCCTATTTCGCTTTTGATTGATCAATAAATGTCTGTATTTCAAAAGGGAAAATAAAATAACACGATTTAATAGTGGAGATCTCCTCCGAGCTATGCTTGGAACTAGTATGTCATCAACACACAAAAGAAAAATCAAATAAGTACCGATTTTCTACAGGTAACAATAATGATCGGAATTGCACTTACGGAAGCCTTCATTCTTCTGAAAAGTGTCGAACTTCTTATAATATTGTCTTGGAAATTGTTTCAAGCCATACAAGCTATTCCTCATATTACACACTAGATCTTCTCTTCCCTCAATCACATGTCCCTCCATTTGATGCACGTAGATATCTCATTTAAGGTCACCATAAAGAAATCCAATCTTCAAATCTAACTACCCTAGTGTAGGTCATGAACCACGGCTAGATTGAGCACAATCCAAGTGATCGTGTGTTTCACCACTCTAGAGAAGATCTCGGAGTAATCAAGGTTGGTTTTCTACTCAAAGCCCCTCACCTCCAACCTTAATGTGTACCTCTTGGTACCATTATTGTAATACCTCGAAAATTTATATTTTGAAAATATTATTTTATATATATTTAACATTTTTGAGATTATTTTGTAAATTTATGGTATAAATAATATTTGATAATTTTTTGAGTTAAATGTTAATTTTAAATTGACGTTTAAAAGTTTTGAGATATAATTAATATTTTCTTCATTTTAAGGGAAGATATTGTGTAAATAAATAAATAAATAAATGATCAAGATTGTTTCCTTCTATATGAAGGAAACAAAAATGGGTCATGTAATTATATAATACAGATATATGTATTTAGGCATTATGTTTACACGTGTACATTATATAATAATAATAATAATAAGGATATGAGCATATCAATATATATATATGTATACTAAGCGTCTTTAAGGTCAGAGGTTTAGGATATACACGATATATATAACATATATATGAAATCTTGAATGTTTTCAAGCAAGAAATACCAATTTCAGTTCGGATTTCGACTTCAGATTTCAGGTAGAATTCTTAACTCTTTTAATATTTGTTTTTAATCTCTCTCTTCATTATGTAATTCATGTAGAAGTTGTCGTTAAATTTTAACTGTTAATTTTCATGTAATATTTAGAGATATTATATGAAAATTATGTGCAATATACATTTATGTGTTTAGTTGTGAATTGATTAAATGCACATATTAGAGAGGTTGAAATTCTACTAAACGTTGGTTCACAACCCCACAGTTTTTATTGCAGGACCAGTGAGAATGAAACGGCGCTAGGAATTTTATTTGGATTTCTATTTGTAATAATTTATTATTTACGGTTGTAAAATTGATTCGATAAATTGAGTCTTATTATTTTAACATAATAAAATTATCGCCGTTGTCGTAACCAGTTATTTAAGTTCAATTCGACAAATTATAATCTGATTGTTTGATAATTATTATCAAACTTGATAGTTACAATCTGATTCGTTGATAATTGTTATCAACCAATATGTTTAGGTTGTTGTTTATTGCATTAATGATTAAAAGTTTTATCTAGTGAAATGGTCCATTTAGTTAATACTTTAATTTCACGATATTTTAAAGTGGTGGATCAAAATTATAATCTTGTAAAAAATTTCGGTATTTATTTATTAAATGATGGTGATTCAGTTGTAATGTTAATTCTCCAAGGGGAGAAATCACATGGCGACTTTGGAAAATCGAGTCGTTACAATTATGCTCCTCATTCAACCTACAAATCCATTTGTTATGAAGAGCCCTCTTCTCCTATGGAAGTTTGACGAACTCCCAAGTTTGGTTCGATAAGGGGGTATCAATCTCGTCTCTCGTGACAAGCTCTCACTTGATGTGTCTCTCCACTTGAGAGCCTCATCATAGCAAGATAGTTCACTATTAACTATCAACTAATAAATAATGTAAAAAATTGGGATATCAATGAGGTGGCCAAATCTCCCTAGTCAATCTCCTTGTGGGAGAAGTTGATGGCTCTGGTGGATCAGCATAAGGTCTTTCATGATTTACACGCCTTAAATCACCCAACTCCACTTTCTCCAGTTCCAAACTAGTCCTCTTCTCATTTCAAAATATATCCCTGTAAAAGACAGATTCATTGAACACCATATCTATGCGCTCTAAAAATCAGAGTTTGTCGGTATAATTGTCAACTCCATAGCCAATGAACGGGCATCTCAAAGAATTATGATCAAGTTGCTACTATTTTACTGCTTCAATGTGAACGTACTCATCGCAACCAAGCACCCTGAAGTGAGAGTGATTCACCTCCTTCCCAGACCATGCCTCTTCTAGTAGTCCATCATCCAATCACACGGGTGGTCATCTGTTTAGCAAGTAGACAATCGTATTCCGCAATTGCCCAAAATTGATTTCGCAAGCCTGCATGAATCTTCTGCTTCTAGCACGCTTCAGAATGGTTCCATTCATCTGCTCAATAACTCGATTCTATCGGGACTTCTTCAAAATAGTCTTCACCCTCTAGATAATTCCATAACTAACCTAGCTATGTCTTGAGCCAAATACATTAAGCCAACACATGCAAACCACATGTGAGGTGCTTGACCACGAGCTAATGAAAGAGCACGTAAAGAATACATGTCCCACCAGTTGGAAACCTTCAACCGGAAGGAATAAAGTGATAATCAAAGACAAACTGAACACTTTCGGCATAGATTAACCCCCCACATCTGCTGATCAAAATTCATGGTGTTAAGAGTAGTTACCAACTAAAGAAAGGAATATAACGGTCAAAACCCAAAGCCTGTAAATTCAAAGTAGCACTCTGATTCAAGGACACTCAACACAAATCATACTTCAAACCACAGTGTCACTTCAAACCTTTTCTTTCCTTATAGCAAATGTGACTTAAGACAACAGAATGGCCAAGCCTTCAAAGTTGGAAAATCCTTCAAGGATAACTCATAATTATTTGTAACGTTTTAAATTCCAATTCATTTATTTTTAGTGTACCTCTCTATCACAATGTCACTTAACTCTTTATTTCAATGTAGATTTACTTTTCAAGCAAACTCTAGATACATGCTTTAGCTTCCCGCACAATTAACGAATTTTGCTGTCAAATTTATTTTTCATGCAAATCTCTATTCCTTAAATTATTTACTTTCCCTGCAAATCTCTATCCTTTAAACTCTCTACTTTTCCTGCAATTAACCTACTTAGGAGTGTTTTAACTTAATTTATGATCTCATCCCACATTCGATGTATCCATCTCACTGTTTTGAAAGATCCAGCCTTTTCCCTAAGAAGTCCTCTTAGTTGAGGCAAAGAGTGCTCACACAATTTACTGATCTTTAATAATCTATATTGGCATATTTCTAAAGTGAAAAGCAATCTGCCTCGCCTTAGCAAACATATTAAATCTCGTTACCAAGGAATTACCAACCCCCACATATTTTTTGGCATATGCCCAATGAGAAAAAAAACCAAAGAATGGGGAATCATTTGGAAATAGAAGAAATGTCTCGAATCGAGCACAAAAGTCCCTCATGACGAGGTAGAAACCGTGTGAGAGGTTTTACCTAACGAGGAACAACTTTGCCAACAATTTCGTCAAAACTTGGTGCTTGATCATTGAGAAAACGCAATCAATTCTCTGATTGTGCAAATGAGGCCACTACTCAAAGAAATTGGCCATCAGGTAGAGTTAACCATTGAAAGATGGGAGATCGTTATGCTAGAAAAATGACGTTTGTACTAATGTCAAATGTCAAATACAGAGCACACAAAAAAGTCAAAAATAAAATAAAATGGAAGAGCCTCATGATCAGACAAGTCAAGAGTCGTTATAGTACGGGGTCATCCACTTATGGTTATCAAAAAATTTCAGAAAAAATTGGTCTTGATGCATTACAAACCCAAGTTAAATATTCTATATGAGGAAGAATGTGGCGCAATGCACTCTTGTGTGCAGCTAGCGCGTTGGCGCGCTGCCAGCACGCCAACGCGCAGCTGCGCTGTTGCGCGTGGCAGTGTGCGGTTCGGTGCCCTCCTTCCTCGAGCTACGAATTCCCTTTCATGATGCCCCGCGCATACCGAGATCCTGCTTCATATTACGTGCTCATTCTTCTTATGAATAGAGAGTTGAAGAGCCTCCTTCAAACACTTTCTTCTTCTGGGCGTTTCCACTAAGAGATTTCTCTACACGGTACTTTTTCTTTACTTAGAAATTGTCACACCCCACCTCGGGCCCCATTGCCCAAGGCCAGGCGTGATCTCGATTTGATGTTACCCAATCAACGACAAATATTTATAAATTATTTAATGATATAGATTTTCAAAAAGATATAAATATTTTACCAACTAAAAATTTCACGGTTATACAAAACCAACTATTTTATAACAAAACTACCAAAAAAAAAACAAAAACTCACTCCCAACAACTAGTCCTGACAGTCTCCAAAATAAAACTCACTACGTCCTCTGAAACCCACGTCACTTTTCAAATTTTTTTTTTACCTAATCCATCTTTTCCACTTTAAAATTTTATCATTATTATTTATTTTTTTATATTATAATTCTAAATTGCTATTTAGACCCGAAAGATAAAAAAATAGTATTTTAAAATAACAATTGACCCCCAAAATTTATAAAGTCAAAATAACATATTAACCCCTAAAGTTTTTAAAACCAATTTTTTTTTTAAATAACAAAGTAACCCCCTATAAAATTTTAATAAAACTTAAATAATACAATAGACCTTATTAGTTTCTAAATATTTTAAAATGCTATTAAAATATGTACATACAAGGTTGGGTCTTACAATCCTTCCCCCCTAAAAGAAATTTCGTCCTGAAATTTAATTACCTCAAATGAAAAAATGATGTATATGTACTTCCCACTAGTTAGAAAAAATGAACAATAATTAATATAATCTAGTACTTGATGCATATGTACTATCTATAGTCAAGTAAATGACTCTAAACTCATGTTCCAAACTGACCTCACAATTTAACGACCTATCATATGGTCCACTACTGACACGGACTAACAACTTGTAGAGAGGGTTCGGTTGTCACCCTCGACGCTGAGCGCCAGGATGTTTCTTTTTGTGGAGAATAACCCACGACGCTGAGTGTCGGGATACCCTTTTTGGAGAATCATCCGCGACTCTGAGAGTCGGGATGCCTTTTACTGGAGAATCATACAAGGCACATTGCACGAAACACCTTCTTTATTCATAAGCAAAACTGCTATACTCTGTACAAACTTGAAGTTGTTACAAAAGTAGATCTTCTCTACAGAAGTAGTGCTTCAGATGGTCAGCATTCCACGAGTGCTTAAGCAGCACACCTTCTATGTCTCAAGATTGTAGGTGCTCGGACGTGTAATCCCAGTGACTCTGTACGGCCTTTCCCAGGTGGAGGCCAGCTTTCCGGTGCCTTGTTCTTTGGTGGCTAAAGTGACCTTTCTGAGAGCAAGGTTGTTGATATCAAAGGAGCAGGGGCGAACCCATCTGTCGTAATACCTGGCCGCCTTCTACTGGTGCTGACACGAGCTTGTTCACTTCGTTCTTCGAGGAGATCAAGGTTCAGTGATAGCGCCGCATCGTTTTTTACTGAAGACTACGGCAGTTCTGAGCGTCTGCATGTTGATTAATCAAGTCTTGTTTTTAATCCGTGCAAGATCGTTTTGTTCGTGACCTCCACCTAGCCATTTGATTGAGGGTGGCAAGGGGAGGCGAAGTGCGTTCAAATCCCCAGCTCTGCGTAGAAGGTAGTGAATAGAGAGTTGTCGAACTGAGTGCCGATGTTGGACACAATTTCTCTCAGGACCCCGAAACAATAGACTATGTTCTTCCACGCGAAGTCACGAATTTTTTCTTTGGTGATTCGGGCCAGAGGCTCAGCCTCGACCCACTTCATGAAATAGTTAATAGCGACGATCGGGAATTTCCTCTGCCCTATTCCATGAGGGAAAGGTCCGAGCAAGTCAACACCCCACTAGGCAAAGGGCCACAGGCTGATCATCGGAACCAACATAGTTAGAGGGGTGTGAGGGTGCGGCACGAATCTCTGACACTTGTCGCTTTTCTTGGTAAACTCCATGGCGTCTCCAAGCATTTTGGGCCAGAATTATCCATGGCGAAGTAGCTTGTGGGTGAGGGATCTGTCTCCCAAGTGGTTGCCTCAAAGTCCTTTGTGAGTCTTGCTCAGGATATACTCGGCCTCCTCTGGACGGAGACATCTGGAATAGGGCCCAGGAATGATTTCCGGTATAGAACTCCGTCGATGAGGGTGTACCTCGCTGACCGATAGCCTATCCTCCTGACCTCCACACGGTCCCCTAGAAGGGTGCCGTGCTCCAGGTATTGTTTGATTGGGTCCATCCAGGTCGATTGATCAGTTAATTCACAGATGGTGGCCACCTTACTGAGGCTGCAATGCTTGGAGCGTCAAGATACTCCATAGGGATGCTCTTTTCCAGAGTTCATTCTACTGCCGAGGCAAGGTTTGCCAGTGCATCGGCGTACCTATTATCTTCTCGAGGGATTTGGGACACATGGGTTTTTTCAAAATTTTCCATAAGCGCCCTTACCCTCTCTAAGTATGCAGACATACTCGAGTCCTTGGCCATGTAATCGCCGTTTACCTAGTTGACCACAAGCTGTGAGTCACAAAAGACTAGGAGGGCTTGTGCGTTTGTGCGTTGAATTCTCTCGCTAGGCAGAGACCAACAAGCAAGGCTTCGTACTCAGCCTCGTTGTTCGTAGCCCTGAATTCGAGTCTAAGAGCGTATCCAACAACTTCTTTATCCAAGGCCACCAGAATCATTCCTACTCCACAGCCGCTCACATTAGACGGTCCATCTTTGTAGAGCTGCCACGCTGTCAGGCCAAAATTGCAGGGGTTGGAGGAGGTCCCCTGGTCCCCCGAGGACAGAGTTTCCTGACGATTTGCTTCTGGATCCTGGTTGTCCGAGAAGGTGAATTATGTGATGAAATCGGCGAGGACTTGGTTGTTGATGGCCATTCTCGGCCGGTACTCTATATGGAACTGTCCTAGCTCAAAGTTGTACTTCATCAATCTTCCTGAGACGTCAGGAGAGTGCAGGATCTTCCTCAGGGGTTAATCAGTCAGAACCTCAATTGTCTGCGCCTAGAAATACTGTCGGAGCTTGATGGAGGCGATCAGCAAAGCATAAGCTAATTTATCGAACCTCGAGTACCTTGTCTCAGCATCCAGAAAGACTCTGCTGGAGTAATACACCGGGCTCTGAGCACCGTTCTCTTCCCTCACCAGGGTTGCGCTCACCGCAGTTGCGGAAGCGGAAACGTATAAATCCAACTCCTCCCACACCTTCGGGGTTCTGAGCAAGGGAGCCGAGGAGAGATAGTACTTCATATCACAAAATGCGGCTTCACACTCGCCTAAGTAAAATTGATCCCGCAGAGCACCTTGAAGGCTCTGAAGATTTGGAGATGAACCAGTTTAGGGCTGCAAGCCTGCCGGTCAGCATTTGAACTTCCTTCTTTGAGCGGGACGGGGATATGCTGAGAATGGCGCTGATCTAGTCAATTTCGCACTGAGAGACCATATACTGAAAAAACTTCCTGGCGAATACACCGAATATGCACTTGGTGGGGTTGAGCTTCATACGATGAGCCCTCAATTTGTCAAAACATTTATGGAGGTACGTCAAGTGATCAGGAGCTCGCGAGCTCTTCTCTAGCATATCGTCGATGTAAACCTCCAATGTTTTGTCGATCTCCTCTTTGAACATTTTGTTAACCAACCTCTAGTAAGTGGCTCCGGCGTTGCACAACCCGAAGGGCATCACCTTGTAGCAGTATATTCCCCTGTCCGTAATGAAAGACATTTTGCTCGTCAGGTGGGAACAGGGGAATCTAGTTGTAATCGGTGTAAGCGTCCAGGAAGCTCAGGTGGTCTACCATAGCGCTGATGACTAGATCAATCCTCGGCAGAGAAAATAAGTCTTTAGGGCAGGCCTTGTTGAAGTCCTTAAAGTCGACGCAGAGCCTCCACTTGCCCCCGGCCTTAGGAGCGAGCATGATATTAGACAACCAATCTAGGAACGTCACCTCCTCCACACCGCCAGACTTAATCAGTTTTTGCATTTCCTCTTCGATGACTTTCTAGTGCTCAGGATGGAACTTCCTCCGCTTTTGCCTAACTGGAGGATGGTGCAAGTCCGCAAAGAGCTATGTGTGGCCACTCCTAGATCGATCCCCGAAAGTTCATCATGAGACCAAGAGAACACGTCAACATTTTCCCGTAGTAGATTCATGAGCTCAGCCCTCTGTTCTAGGGTGAGCTTGGCTCCTACTCTGACCGCCCTTTCTTTAAGGGTTGGGTGGATGCTGAATGGATACTTCAACCAAATCTTCATGTGGGCAGGGGCCCGGCTCGTCATCCCTAGGGTTGTCAATTAACACCAGAACCTCTTCGTTGTCCAGGGTCATGAGCTCAGGCGTTACTAGCTGAGACCCTTCAAGTCCAAACCCCGCCTTTGATTGCTATTTCTTCTGCTCCACCACCCTACGGATGCAAGCTTATGACGACTCTTGGTCGCCCCCGACTTTTCCTACCCCTTGATCGGTGGGAAATTTCATAACCTGATGATACGAAAAGCAGACGGCCTTCATGGCAGAAACTGTCGATTGCCCCATAATAGCATTATAGGGTGACGGCCTATCCACTTCCCGGAACTTGGTCTACACCGTCGACAACCTTGGATTTGTTCCGACTATGACGGGCAGAGATACCTATCCGAGGGAGTTGACCACTTCCCCCCTAAAACCGACGAGGGGGGACTTAACAGGTTGCATGGTGCCGACCTCGGTCTTTAGTTTGTCAAAGGCCCACTTGAAGATGATGTCGGCTGAGTTTCCTCCGTCAACTAGGATGTTCCCCATCCTGTAATGATTGACCAGGGTCGAAATGACCAAGGCGAAATCGTGGGGCATATCTACTCCTCGGAGGTCGGCTTCACTGAAGGAGACGATGTCATGCGAGGCAACGTCAACCACGCTCACCTCGTATACATCCTCATCAACTTTCCTGTTGGCTTTTCGCTCATGCCTCTTCCTAGAGGACGACGTTTCTCTCCTAGAGCTGAATCTACCGTGGATGACGTTGATCTCACCATCCACGGGCTAGTGATCATCCCCGGCCTCAACCCTCCAGGGCTAGGGATGGTTGCGGTTTTCTCGTCTTCTTTGGGCACAAGGCTCTCCCTAGGGGTCACTCTCGTTGGGATGCTCCCGATCTTCTCTCCAGACATAATTTCCGATATAGCCTCTCCGGATGAGAGTTTCAATCTCCTATAGAAGCTGGAAGCAACTTTCTGTAGTGTGGCCCCGGTCCTAGTAGAACTCTCAGTACTTAATCATCGACCTCCCAGTCGGCTTCCCCCTTAGGGGCAGCAGAGGAGGGAAGAAATCACGCCCATAGTTGTTAAAGGCTCTAGGCGCACCGAGGCGCACAAGGTGTCCCGGAGCCTAGGCGCTAGCCTGAGCGACACCAGGCGCACGACATTTAAAAAAATAAATAAATTAATATATAGCACTTTTATATTGCAAATCTAAAATCAAGAAGTAAAACTATGACTAAATTCCAATTATAAAATATAAAATACACTCGCAAGTAGCCCAGAACTCCAAATGGAAGTTTTTAAACATACAAAAACAAAGAGCAAACAAAAATACAATCAACCAAAATCTAAATAATCAAATATCATCATCGTCATCCACCAAAGCGAAGTCGTCTACATCTTCACCATTGGACACGTGATCGTCCCACTCACACTCTTCTTCTTTAGTCCCTTCTGAATTTACTTCTTCCTCATCTAAATGGACTGTTGGAGTAGAAGAACTTGCCACTTGCTTATTTCTAGCATTCACCCTTGGAGTCGATTTCAATCTAGAATTATATCGACTCTCTTCTACTCTAGCAGCAGTAGCTACATTTGTCCATGTCAATCCATCTTCTTCATCATGCACATACTCATCATCGAGCTCCCTATCAGAAGCTCCATCAACTCGACTAATTAACCACTCATTGCTATCATCAATATCAGTCAATGAGATAGGATCAATGACGTCGCGTGCTTGATATCGACGAATCAATGCTCTATTATATTTCACATACACCAAATCATTTAATTGCTTTTGCGCTAACCTATTTCTCTTCTTGCTGTGAATCTGCAATAATTTATGCGCAATAGATTAAAAGATCATTATTTAAGGGGATTATATTTGATTACTTTTAAATAAATTCAAATTAAATATTTAAAAAAAAAAAAACTTACATGTTCAAAAACACTCCAATTCCTTTCGCAACCTGATGCACTACATGTAAGACTAAGGATTTTTATTGCAAACGCTTGCAAGTTAGGTGTCGAACCACTGTATGAGGTCCACCAGTCGACTGTAAAATATAATTACTAATTTAGAATCATTAAATTAAAGCAATAAGACGACAAAAATTAAAACAAAAAATTTACCAGCTGACTTTGTGCTCCTATGTCTGACGGCCATAGGCATCCCAAAGAGGCCTTCGGATTTCTTGTACTTCTCCAATTCCACCGAAATTTTATCTTGTGCAGCAAGAGTTGGAACCAACCTCATAACACATTCATAGAAGCCTTTTATAACTTCCTCGTCTTGATGAATGTCTTTGTTTCCATGATAGTATTCCGGATTCAGAAAGTGACCAGCTGCATGCAAAGGACGATGAAGTTGGATATTCCATCGACGATCGATAATTTCAAAAATTTCACTATACTTCTCCTCGTCCTCTTTGAATGCTTTGGCAATGGCTTCTTTGGCTCTATCCATAGCCTCATAAATATACCCCATTGGGGGTTTTCTCTCCCCATCAACTAAACGAAGCACTCGAACAAGAGGGCCTGATACCTTAAGACCAAAAACGACATTTTGCCAAAAGGTCGTCATTAGTACAATGTCTTTTGCCCTTTTACCTTGTTGCTCCTTCGCCCACTTGCTAGTGGTCCATTCATCCGAAATGAACATCTTCCTCAAGTTATTCCTTTCTTGATGAAGTCTACACAATGTGATGAAAGCGGTAGCAAATCGAGTTTTAGCAGGCCTTAACAATTCCTTTTGATGAGTGAATCGTCTCATCATGTTAACTACACCGGGGCGGTTATAAATGTAACCATTTAGAAATATTGCTTTCACAAAGGTTCGATTCATGTTTGGCAACTTAAAGATGTCTTCCAACATCAAATCCAAACAGTGGGCAGCACATGGTGTCCAATATAAATGTTGGTATTTCGCCTCCAACAACCTCCCTGTGAAGAATAAAAAATAATACTTAATTGCTAATAAATTCGAAAAATGTATATTCTAATTAAAATATAATTATTAAAAATTAATATTTAAACTTACCGGCCATGACATTAGAAGAGACACTATCTGTAACCACTTGCACCACATTAGATTCTCCAATCTTATCCACAAAAGTACTAAGTAGCTCAAACATCTTCTCTCCAGTCTTTGCATAAGCGGAAGCATCAACGAATTCAATAAAAACACTTCCTCGAGGACTATTAACCAAGAAATTAATGAGAGTCCTCTCTCGTTTGTCTTTCCAACCATCCGCCATAATTGAGCATCCATGGGTTTCACGTTCCTCCTTGTGCTTTTCAAGCATTTCATTTGTCTTCTGCACCTCCTTCTTTAATAGAGGAACTCTAACCTCATGGTATGATGGCGCTTTCATACCGGGACCATATTGTCCGATACCCTCAATCGTCGCTTGAAAACTATCATATTTGACTGCATTAAATGAAATTCTCGCATCGTACATCCATCTAGCAATGAGTGTACATGCTCTAGACCTTAACTCTTTCTTCGCATGATCATTATCATCCAACTTAGTTTGTTTCCCTTTCCCCTTTCGGTTTTTCACAACCGTTTCTGGATCAGGAGTATAATACAAATCCAAAGGTCCTTTTTGCTTTAGCCTTTTTGGAACAAATGTACTTGAATTTCTACCTGAAGAAGGTGTTTGTCTTTTCAGGGATGTCACATCTCGAACATCACTCTCATCCTCATCCTCACTTCCGGCCTCGTAGTCATCAAAATCCGGAAGCAAATTAACTTGATCAAATCCTTCTTCTTCTTGGACATGTAGTCTCGGATTTCATCTCTCACGTGAGATGAACATTTTTTGCAAGCGATGACATTTCTATATCCGCCAACAATGTGTTGTTTAGCCCGATATATACCTCATTTCGTCACTTTTTTACAAAAATTGCATGTGACCGAATTTTTGTCTTGTGGATTCGCTAAATACGCATGGCTCCACGCGGGGTCCCTTGATCTTTCACTAGACATTTAATTTGTCCTAACTTCTAACAAACAATTAAACAAACAAATAATAACAAAAATAAACTAAATAAATAAGTAAACAATTAAGTTTTAACATGAACATAAACATATATCATCAAAAATCAGAAACAGAAAATTAGAACATATGTTACAGAAAATTAGAACACATTTTATAGATGAATCATGAAACAAATAGACAAATCATAAATAAAATAACTAATTAAGTAATTATATAAATAAAATAAATAAAACATAAATAATTAATTAAGTAAATAAATAAATAAACGATTACCTTACCTGAGCACCTGGAGGACGAACAGCAGTGACCTAAACGACGAAAATCGAAGTAGCAGCAGCAGTCGGAGGAGAAATCGAACAGCGAAGGAGAAATCGAACGGCGAAGGAGAAGCAATCGGAGCAGCAGCAGTCGGAGGAGAGCAAACGTGACGAGCAGCGAAGGAGAAATCGACAAAGGAGCAGCAATCGGAGCAGCAGCAGCAATGAGCGACGAAATCAAAGGAAATCGAAGCAGAAAACGAAGGAAATCGAAGGAGAAATCGAACGAAATCGAAGGAGAAATCGAACGAAATCGATGCGATTATGTTCGAGATTCTGTTCGAGAGTCAATCAACGCCGATTTCCTTCCAATAGGGTTTCAGAAGCTCAGGTATGGGATCTGGGAATATATTAAGGACTTGGGCTACGGCTAATTCAAGAGTCCATAAGGCCATGATAGAAAAAAAGCGCCTTGTCCACCGCAGGCGCGCCTCCGGCGAAGCAGGCGACTCTCGCCCAGGCGGTAAAAGCGGCCGCTTCTTGTACCTTCAGCGCCTAGACCTGAGCGAAGCGCAGCACATGCGCCTTGAGACGCCTTGCGCCTAGGCGAGCGCCTGGGCACAACTTTGACAACTATGATCACGCCCTGAGTTTTCTGCGAAGATGGCGGCCACCGAGACCGTCAGCGGAGTGAACCCTTGCTGGCGCAACCCTGGGGGAAGAAATGGTCTCCTGTCCCCACGCACGGGTCCCAATCTCCGTTCAGCTTGTAATCTTCTCGAGCCTTGGGCATGATTCAAATCGGTTCTTTCTTCCCTTTCCTATCTCTTCTGGTTGTAGCACAGAGGTCAGAATTATGAAACCTAGTCCCGCGATCCAGAGCCTAATCGAGAGTGGGGGCAGGATTCGAACAAAGGTCATAGTTTAACCTCTGGTGCCGGAGCCCGTCAACAAAGACATTCAGCGCCACGCTTTCAGGGAGCTCGTCACACGTGTTGGCTTCTCGATTGAAGCACTCGACATAATCTCCCAAGGACTCACCTAGCTCCTGCTGGCAAGTAAGGCAATGGGCCATTGTCTTTGGCCTTCGCCGGGAGCGACTGAAATGAGTCAGAAATAACTGCTCGAACTCCCAGAATATGAAGATGGATACTGGCCTCAAGCCTTGGAACCAGGACCTTACTGTTTCAGGGGTGATCGGAAAGGCTTTGCATCGTAGGGGCTAGAGAGGCCACTTGCATGTCCATATGAGACTTGAACATGGACAGGTGGTCGATTGGATTTGATGTCCCGTCGAATGGACTCATCTGGGGGTGAGCAAAGCGTCTCGGCAATACCTCTTCTAGAACTTCTTCCACAAATCGAGATCTCACCTCTAGAATAACGACTTATTTTGCCCGGCCTCCGTTCACCTCCCGGAGGTGGGCTTCCATGTCAGCAAGGCGACGCTCCACGGCTTCCCCTGCTCGAGGCTCCCCCCGTATATGACTACCCGCAGCTCGGGCCATAGTGTGATGGGAGGAAGGTGAGTAGGAGCCGATTTCACATTCGCATCGGCCCCTGAGATTGAACCTGGCTGGCCGATGGAGAGCTCGACCGTCGGAGGACGCTTACAGATCCCTTGCTGCATGTCTGCACAGCAGAGGAAGTGCGGATCTTGGCACTGCAGAGGGGCCCTCTCAGTCCTGCATACACGTGGTCGCAAGGCGGAGGGCGGTCCCCGAGCGCGTACCCATTCAGAGATGCCATACGAACGTCGCAATCTTGGGGTCGCTCCTCAGGCCCTGCGATCTGGAGAGCTAGTCCCCCCTGGATGTGAGGCAGTTGCAGGCACGCGAGGAGTTGTACACACAACTTGAACTCACCCATTTGGCGCTCCAGGAGATCAATCCGAGATGTTTCCGCAACTCCCGAGGTCTATCCTGCAAAAGCCCCCGGGGGGTAGGGTAGAGGGCCCGAGCACTACTTGGTCTTGAGGGGGGTGGTTATCCTCGTTTGTGGGAGCTAGGGGGGTTTGGCCTTGGAGTTTTCAATATATCTTTCAATTCTTCTGGAGGAAGACAGTTGCTCGCAGCGGAAGCTTCTATGTTTGTTTGTCTGATTAGACCTTGTGATCAACCAGGCTCAGCTGAGCAGGGAGCAATGATCAGGTGAAGACTTTTTGCACGCTTCCCACAGACGGCGCCAAACTGTTGGGTGTCCCAAAGTGAAACACCTCGAGTATGGTCCAATCAGGAATAAGTATGTCCTCCTATTGAGCTGGAGTTGAAAATTCTACGAGTGAGCTATAACTGACGACCTGGGGACTAACTAGATGAAGTCTAGAGTCCTGCCCTTCAGGGAGCTGTACCTCCACAAGGCCAAGCCGGGATTGTCCTCACGAAGCCCCTCCAGCATGAGAGTAAAAGCTCAAAGAGAAAAGGTTACAAAAACGCGTCAAGTATAAAAATGAACATTGAGCGTTCCCTCGGGCTTGCATAGCCCCTAATATTTATAGGCGTTGAAGATTATTAGTTTTACCTAATCGGGCCTAAACATGGTTAATTATGCGAAACCATGTGTTTAGCCGATAATTCGGGGCGTTTAGGAGATAATCACTGGGCTTGGGCTTTTGGGCCTATTTGGAAAAGCCCGAGGGACTCTGCCAGGCCTGTGGAGATGTGTTGGTGGAAGAGTGAAGAGAGTTGCGAAGTTCTAGAGGAGAAACGGACTAAAATGGTGGGCCCGTTGAGAAATATGGGTAAGTCCACGAAATTGACCGTTAGAGGCACGGCACAGAGTTCTGGGCGGCAGCACCCCTGCAAGGCACACTACTCCTTCCTGGTACAAAGAAGATTCCAGGAAAAGAGCCTTGGTCAGCGTACGCTCTTGCGTGGCACTCTGGATTCTTGAATGTGGCCACGTCACAGTGACGATGGACACGTGGCTAGGGCCATGGTGCTTACTCAATGACGCCCAAAAACACCCTCATCGAAACTTATGAGTTCCCATGACTCCATGAGGCTTCAAGTTTCCAGAATTGTCCTCGCTCTCTCAAAATGGAAACCAATCTACTCCCAAGCGCATTGGCCGATTTATAGGAAATGTTATTCGAGCAATGATTAACTCGAGCTCAGGATGTTTTCAAACTCCTTGATAGAAGCAACCTTCTCAAGGTATATTAATTTATCACCTGATTCAATACACACATGGCAAAACCAGCAGGAAGCTTTACACTTGCAATTCTACAAATAGAGCCTAAAGTCGGATTGGCAGATTTAGATAGCCTTAAACAATGGTCTACCAAGACAATATCTCAATTTTTAGCCAAGTTCAAACGACAAAGGAATCGATGTAGAATTAATCTACCCAAAATTGAATTTGTAAAACTGGCACAAAATGGCTTGGAAATCAAATTTAGAAATAAGTATGATTTGTTTAAATTTAACGACTTAGTTGACTTAACTTTGAAGGCTACTAGATACAAAACCTTGTTAAGAGAAGAACAAGACTGGAATAACGCGTCTTTTTGAACTTTTTACGAATACCCTAATCAGTGTACAACTAAATGAAGTTGAAATAGTGCCTTATTTCATAAAGAAATAATACCTGAACAACAATTACCAAAACAAAATGCTCTTTGAAATACTAGAAAATTCCCTTCAACATCACAAAAGGATGAAATATTTGACCACATTCTGAAAAGATAAGTCATTGAACTTAACTCAAATAGCACACTGCCTAATCCAAGTGATCAACAAGGCCAATCTTATTACAAGTGGCACAGTGGTTAGACCAATTCAACTAAAGATTGTGTTGTATTTCAAAATATCGTACTGTCGTACAGGACAGGAACAAAAGAGCAAAGTTAAGTTTCCTGAGACGGAGAAGAAGATTGGAAAAGATCCATTTCAGATCCAATAAGTCAACATCGAAATGAATGTCGCTGCATTAGAACAACCACCTGTTAGAGACTAGATGCCGTTCAAGGCATGCATTAGAATGAATTGTCCTGCTGACCCTTCAAATAAGTGAAACGAGAAGATTGTCTCCTTACCTCAAGGGTGTAACGTGGCCATAAAAGCAATGGCTAATACGGAGATCGATACTATCATCCAAGGATAGGAGAATACTCCAGACTCCTTCAATCCAAAGCCATAAATGGCCATACTCCCAAAATTATACCTTAGATGTGGGGATCTTTATTTTTCAAAAAAGGGATACGACTTGCAAATACTAAGCTTATAGAAAGTTCGAAAATGTAAGATACAAACAAGTACGTACCAAAGACATGGTTGCTTTACCTAAGAGTCCATCAAAATAATTGCATACAAGGTTAACAGAAAACCAAACTATGGCTCAAGAGTTTATCTTGATTGGAAAACACAGTAATTTAACTGAAGGGCCAATAGATTTGTGCCTGCTCAATCCAACTTACCCCAGAGGAGTCCCTACTCCAAAATATATGGAAAATCTGGAATCGGGGGTTGAAGGACTGGAAATGGACATGGGAACATGTTCCCCGAACACCGCCCAGAAAGGGCTTTCTCCCAAACAAAAATGTGGCTAACTCTCAAAGCCTTGAAAAGAAGATGAAAGAAAAAGAGGAAAGAAAGGCAAAAACGAAAGATCAACCTAAGCCAAGTTAGGAAAGTCTAGTGGATGAGGAAGGTCAGAACCAGATCACCAGTAAACTGGCAATGATTCAATTCGGTTCTTTTCTAAAAAGGGTTCAACATAACATGGCTTTCATTTTGCCTATAGTATTTGGCTAATTGTATTGCTTTGGCTTCGTCGTATCTTGCTGGCGTGAAAGCTAAGAAAATCTGGAGCTGATTAGCTCCTATGTAGGTTAGAATATTGTACTTGATTGTCAGTTGATCAACAACTCACTGGCTTATTGTGAGTTGTCGGATCCGGGCATTAGAGATGGCCATACAATTCAAATTCATCAAACTCAGAAAGGCGGGACAACTTATTTGGAAGGAGCAAGAAAACGGCCTAGCCAATAAATGGTTGCCTCACGGCGGCGCATCTAACAAAAGCTGGCGAACCAATGGGGGGACCCTCTCGGGCTCCTTCCCCGAACCAGTGATGAAAATGGGAAAACTTTTACTCCCAGCCCAGGAACTAACATCATTTTGAATCCATTCAATTTGAATTTCGTCCAGATCCCATATGAGGGGGGAAGTCGTGAATTTCTTCCCCAATAGAGGATTGTTCCCAGTGCCCTAAGCACTCGTCGCCCTGTCTACCCTGGCCAAGTCTCATTAATTGATCATAACGATATCATAGAAATGTTGCACGAAATCGATGTCTTACCTCATTCCATAACTTTGAGGGAACAATAGCCTGACAAGGGTTCGGTCCTATTTTCGCACCTAGCGCTATTCAGAGAGAGTTTATTCTTCGGAAGACAGGGGGGTCGACCGCACTTTCTCATTAAAAAGCCTTCACCGAAAATTAAAACACATAAAACCCCTTTACGTTAACGCTTACTTCGATTGATTAGGGTCAAACCGGGTTTCATTGAACAATGGCACAGCTATTAACATGTAATTTTCAACAGTAGAGAAACTGGATCGAGCACTGATGGAACATAGGTTGCCCTTAAAGAGGGATTCTAAGCCTTACAAGCAACCACCAGAATCCCTTGCAAATGACTTGAATACGCGACGGGGTATTGTAAGTGGCAGAGTGGCCTTGCTGCCACGATCCACTGAGATTCAGCTCTTTGTCGCTCCGATTCTTCCTTCCCCCATCATACTACAACCGCAAAAAGTGCAACCGGAGGCTGGAAGACCCACAACCTTAATTATTGCATGAAATTAAATCCGAAAATACAACAGTTGATTGACATAAGATTTATTCGAACAGCCAGATAAGTCAAATGGCATGCGAATAATAATACCAATTATTACGAAAAATGGCAAACTACAAGTCTCTATTGATTTCAGGAGCCTGAATTTATCAACATGCAAAGACGAATACCCCACGCATGTCGTTGACCTTTTGATCGATAGTAAGCTGGGTACGTAATTGCGTCTACGATGGATGGCCATTCAAGGTATAACCAAATATTCATTATGGAAGATGACGTTCACAAGACAGCATTTAGATGTCCCGAAAACATACGAAACTTAAGAGTGGGTCGTGATGCCTTTTGGAATAAAGAACGTTGGAGCTACATGCCAAAGAGCAATGGATTCCATCTTCCACGATCTCATAGTACTCATAGTACGCTCCTCAAAAGGTATATTGATGATATTATTGTTAAATCTAGGTCGAAAGAGGATATTATTGATTTGGAGGTTCCTTTTGAAAGAATGTGAAAGCATAACTTAAAAATGAATCCTTCAAAATGTATAAACTGAAAATGAATCCTTTAAAATGTACTTTTGGAGTATCTGCTGGAAACTTTCTAGTTTAATTGGCACACAAGAAAGCAAAGGAGACAAAAACAAAACAACTGCCATAACTCAGGCCAAACCCTTCAAACAAGAATGAACTACAAAGGTTTTTAGGGCAAGTCCATTTCTTGCATAGATTTATCTCTTGGTAGGAGTTCCAAGGACAGGATGTAGGCAACACTTGCTGAACCTATATAAATCTTGTGCCTCATTTACTACGCTATTTGCACACTTTCCAACACAAAAACTCACCGTTGTTTATATATTTCTGCTGCTCTTTATTTCAAGTATTTTATTTTGAGTTTTTGATTTTATTATTTTAGAAAAGTTTGCCACTATCCCATTCCCCCCCGGGATAGTTCCTTGGGTGTCAATAAGAACCCCTTAATTAAATTTAGGATAATAATTTCTGCATGGCTATAATTATAAAGAAAAGGAAAAGTTATCACTTATAATTTTGTATCCACATTTTTTTATTTTTTTTTGTCTTCATTTTTGAATCCTTCAAATAAGTTTTTTGTCCTCTTATATCAATTAGATTGAATCAACCGATTTGATATCAACTAAATGATGAATTTGTATTCGCTATCATTAGTTGATAAAGACTTAAAAATAAGTAAATAATGCTCTATTAGATGATTAAAAAAAATGAAAACCAAATTTGAGGACCATATAATAAGAACCCCTAGAGAGCCAGGCGGCACGCCTAGGCCTAGGTACACCTTCATCCTTTGACTACTACCAATGAAGCATCAAGCAAGTAAAAGTTGAAGGCACAAAAATCAGTATAAACAATAACTTTAGGTCTATTTTCTTTTGCACATTCTGTTAAGCAAGTAAAAAACTGTAAAGCACATTCTGTAAGAGGTCATAAGGGCCACCAATCGGGAGAGATACCTTTAACCAAACATGCAAATATAAGATAGGAAAGGAACTCCACAATCTCTCTCATCCTAAAGCCCATTTTCATTCCAAATATAACATGGCTGAAAAACAAGCACAACAGTTAAAAATATAGGACGTACAAGGATCTTGCACAAACTGCTTTTGTCCATTGTCATTCCACGAGGATACAGCCATAATAGACCTACCAAAGTTTCAAACAAAAAAGGCCAACACTCAGTACTGCATAGCTCTGGAGCAAATCATTTAAAGAATGAAATGCATGAGACCTACTTATCACTGTCTAAGAGTGCTGCACCAGCCTCAAAATAGTCAAAAAAATCAGGAGCAATTTCCATGTCATCTGCATTTCATGACAATCCAGCCTCAGCCATTTGATAGTTCTGGGGAAACAAGAGATGAGAATATAAAACAATTCAAAGCAAAAACCGACCATACCTTCAAGGATAATAACATGACGAAAATTATGTTCGTAAAACAACTGATCCAATGCCCATTTGTAATGACCTGTGGAAGACAGAGCTCCAATCATGAAGGTTACAGGAAACATCCTTTCAGTTCTCTAAAACACGAGAGAAATATATGAAGAAAAATCAGGAGATGGCAATTGGACGGGAAGGGAAGGAGAGAAAACAGTAGCATCCCTTACGTGCAATCTTGTAGTATGCAATTAATTCCCCAGGTCTCTCAGTGTGTACTGGTGAATCATCCAAGTGCTACAAATAATAAAAGTAAGTTTATGAGTCCACTGCAGTTCAAAAACCATTTAGTATAACTCCAAATGAAAATTTTAAAACAGTGCGAAGGAGAATACCCTGAGAATAAAAAATATAATTATAAAGTTTGACTTTACCCCTTTATTTTGGGATTTTAGCACTTTAACCCCTGGACTAAATGTTTTTGTACTTGGGCCCATGAAGTATCAAAAGGGTGCAAAAATTACATTTTCCTCTAAGTCTTGTTAAATTACCTAAATGCATTCACAAAAAGAAAAATCACATAAAGTGCCACTGCACTTTGCTCCTCATACTTCGAGAGCTTAGCACTTCAACCTCGAACTAAATTCATAAGATGACAAATATTGAGAACAGGTTTTACGTTAGAAACTTACGTGCCATTGTTAAGGAACAATTCAAAGACAAATGAGTAAAAGGAATACTACGCATTAGCTATTGTTGAGGAAAAAATACACACGGTTTGACAAAGTTTTTTATGTACCTTTTAGTTTTTAAGCAAGTAAAAGTAAGAAGTAAAAAGTAGTGGTTTGAGAGGAATACACACGCACACACACACACATAGAGAGAGAGAGAGAGAGATGAGAGTACACCTTAAAATTGAAAAAAAAAATAGAGCAAAAATGGCTGTACTTATTGTAGGGAAAGAAAATAGATTCTCTATGCTTGATTGACAAGAATATTTTACTAAATTCATTTGATAGAGAGAGAGAGAGAGAGAGAAACAGACTAAGAAAACTATTCACCCAATTTACTGGTAAGAAAAAAGAGCTTCCACCACTTATAAGGGTTGGCTGTGCCCACCATCTTAATAACTCAAAAATATAGAAACTATCGATCAAAATCAAAACTTTCCTAACATTGTGGGTTTTCCTGAGCAAGATATGCGGAAGATGGGGGGAATTGCCTCCTCGTCGCAAGGCAAGGGAGGATGGAACCTCATTTCGACTCAGAAACGCTTGGCGAACTCACCACAACCGCAATTGAGAGAGAAATTTATAAAAATACATATACAGATTTAAGAGTAACAAAACTATAACCGAAAAGAAATTAAGTCAAATACGGGTTGTGGGTTTACCACCTTCGATTGTACCCTCTTAATAAGCAAGCAGATGAATGTCCAATCCATATATCTATAAACCTATTAATGAATAGTCTATATCCGATCTGACCCGCCCATTTTCCACCTCTATTCTTGTTCTTTGAACTTGTTCATAACAAGGGGCTGAAAATGGAGCGTGGGCGCTTCTTAAGACAATAAATGGAGACTAACTTGGAGAAAATTCGCATTGGTTCCTTCACAACTCAAAAAGGAATAAGGCAGAGCCATATACGTCCACTTGACCAAAAATCTAACGGTTACACTTTTATTCATATAATTGCCCCAAAAAAATAATAATTATCAATTAGTACAGGTGTAAAGTGCAAAACAGTCGAAGTATAGGGGGTGATTTACATTTCCTTCATATAAAAAACACAAACATATAGCCACCCGTCCATATCATCACAAAAAAAAAAAAAAAAAAAAAAAAAAAATTATGATATTGAATGCAGGTTAGGTTTGGTTGGATGACAATTTATGCCTTAAGTGCAATTCCACATGACAAACAAACACCGACATGGACAAACTAGGCGTTGTAGACGCCCATAGGCCAAGAAATGAATTCCATCGATAAGCATTCCTTTCACTCCAAGCTGTTGATACACGCCTACTGGAAAAATTTTGTGCTCGAATGTGCACCTTACACAATAACATTCATTTAACAATAGTAAATTAGCTGACGAATAAGTAGTTGAAGTGTTGAACAAAGTGGCCCATAGAGAGAGGAAGCACATGGCACTTGTATTAGTGCAAAGTGGTCTGGATGGTTTGGACCACATCTAAGAATTTTGTGCGCAGAATGACACGTGCACCTATACGATGCTAAATAGAAAAAAGAACTAGCCAAATTTTGCATGCAAATTACACATATTTGTCACCAAAACTGGCTGGCATAAATTGTACTTTTTTTCAAAACAAAGTGGCATAACAGGAACAACATGTTTGTTATAGTCTTATAGAAAATAAAGGTCATGCTTGACTTGTCACAAAAGTAATGAAAGTAAAATAGAAAAGATACAACTTAATAAAAAAATAGTATCCTGAACTAGACTTCAATACATCAGCATGCTAGACTGCGTCATTTATATGAGCAATCACCTGCATATAAGTCAGCTGATCGTAACTCAATGCTTTGCTCCTAACATCAGGATCTGATCCGTCCTGCATTATAGCATCCACCACTCAGTTCCATCAAATGAGGAACAGCAAAGGTAACACAGATGAGAAATTAAAACTCATGTTATATTGTAGTTCTGACCAATGAGTACCTGGGATACAAAAAGAGGATACTTTGACGCCTTGGGACTTTGGTATCTGGATATTTAATAAAAATTATTCCAAAAAAAAAATTAAACTTAAAACATAAGTAACTGAAGCTGAAGCTGTAAACAAATGTATCAAGAAGTAACAGAGACTTCAGGATAGATTTGATAGTCCGTTCCAGATAATCAGCACGATTACAAGCGATGACCACCACTGCTGCCACAGGCACCTAATAAAATTCGTATTGAATTATGGCATCATTAAAGCATTGATATTCAAACAGAATATATGCCGCAACAAAACTAGAAGCCTCGTTTCCAACAAACCTGTACTTCACCAATCAATTTTTTAAGACCTTTCCCTGCAAAAGAAAAAATAAAGAAGAAAAAGACGATAAGTACCAAATGGCACATGAAATTTATGAATCCATGCCTCCTTCCTATTCACATTAGACATGTCTATATTGAGACATAGAACAGGGGCAAAGGCAGAAAACGGAGGAAAGACATATAATCACCTAATTTATAATGAAAAGAAGATGAGAAAGAGAAAAGCAAATGACTTGAAAAATAATATAACAAGACAAAATCTGCAAGGGAGATGAGTTCAAGGGCTAAGATGATAATGTGATATTGTTTCCAAAGTAAATTCACCACCAAATTGCACAAGGAAGACAGCAAGAAGAAAAAAAAATCAATTCAACAGCACATAAACACAAATTCATAAACAATTAATGCAATAAGAAGAGGAACACTGATAAGAGAACCGAGATGCCTGGATTTCGAAATTTTCAGTGGGACAAATATTAGGCTAGTAATTAATTTCCTGTCTATGCATATTGCATTACCAGGTTCCTCCCATTAACTCCGCATTAGCCGTTTTCTCCTTCAATTTTTTTTTCCCCGAAATCATTGGATGTCATATAAGTATCATTCAACCCACATGTGACATTTAATTTTACCATATAGGACTTGTTTTCACTCTCATTCCTAAGTATTTCATTAATCCCACAAATCATGGGATAAGCCAATCCCAAGTAAAAGGTAAAAGGTGGTATTACTTAATCCAGGGATTAGGGAAGTAAAAAGGGTGGTGTTGATCATTTGGTTCATGTTTAATGTTGGTTTCATTTGCTTTATGTTTGAATATTCTCTATTTAAAAAAATATGATTTATTCCTAATACTAATCAAATATTGGAATAGGAATGATCATTCGAATACCACATTTAATCCCTTTTGTCATCAAACATATCAATGGTAATGACAATTCCATTCCAATACCACAATGATTGCAATCCTATTGTCATTCTATTTCATTTCATTCTATTCCAACGTACCAAACGTAGCATTAGAGATTAAAGTTGTAGGCATGAGGAATTGTGCTTTAACAATACAAAAGGTCAAAGTACATCATCCCCTAATGTTAATTTTACAATTAATATTTCATATGATAATTTGAAAAAGTAAAATCTAGATTACGTTTAGAGTAGATTATTATGTAGATTACATCTATAGTTTACTATTATAAAAAAAAAAAAAAAAAAAAAATATATATATATATATATATATATGACAAATTACTCTATTCAATTTCGGACCTTGGGAAATATATTGCAAATTTAGTCCTTGTACAAATTGCTAAATTAACCCCTAAAATGACCCAAAAAAAAGCTTGTTCTCAAAATATTAACCAAAGAGCAAACAATATATTTTTCCCTCAAAATAAAAACAGGAATGGAAGGACCAAAAACATGTTTTTGTTTTCAAAACATAAATTTGAGAACAAAAATATTAATTTTTGTGCTCGGAGTAGATATATAATTTTTTCCCTAAAATAGAAACACAATTATCAGAAAAAGAAATATGTTTTTTGTTTCAAAAACATAAACTTGAGAATGAAAAAATAATAATTCTTTTTCCCTAAATACAAATTTGAGAACAAAAATATCATTTTCCATAACCGAAACAAAAATCTGAGAACACAATTATCAGTTTCTATTCCCATAAATGAAACAGAAATCTGAAAAATACGTTTACATAACAGAAATTATAAAAAAGTAATACTTATTTTCCCAAAACAAAAAGAGAAATCCGAAAACAAAAAATATGTTTATGTTCTAATGAGAGAAATAGAAACCTGATAACATAGAAAGTGATTCTATTGCCAAAATAGAAATAGAAATAGAAATCTAATAATAAAAAAATTGTATATGTTCCCCAAAAAATAGATATCTTGCAAAATAGAAACATAAATCTGAGAATAAAAAAAACGATTTATGTCCCCAGAACAAAAATAAATCTGAGAGAACAAAAAAATTATTTTTGTTCCCAAAACGGAAATAAAATATGTGAACAAAATTATCAGTTTATACTCTGGAAAAAAAATTATAAATTTGAGAACAAAAAATACGTTCATGTTCCTGAAATAGAAACCAAAATCTGAAAAAAAAATTATGCTTTCGCAAATAAAAGTCTGAGAACAAAAAATATGTTTTTGTTTGCACTACGAAAACATGAGAAAAAAAATATATGTTTCTATTCCCAAAATGGGAATAGAAATCAAAGAGTAATATATTTTTATTTTTTTTGAAAAAGAAACATAGATTTGAGAAAAATATCTATTTACGATCTTGAAATAAAAGCATAAATCTTCAAACAAAAATACATTGTTTGGTTTTTAATTTTTTTTTATTCACATTAATATAGGGCTAACTGATAAAATTGTACTCCGGTCCGAATTATTATCAACATGACATGTGCCAGAATTACTATCCAAAATGAGAGGTTAACCATCTAAAGCATCTAATTTAATTGTTCATCTCTCTAAGTCTAATGTAAGTTGATTGTTTGATTTAATAAAATATTTTATTTTTCCATTTAATTTTACTTTTTTATCAAAAATAAATTCCTTTAATTAACCAAATACTTTAATTGATCATCTCCAATGGTCACGTGACTTGCAAATGTCCTCCTCCCCCTAGTATATCAAAACAAATTAAAATCAATGTTAAACAACTTCCTGAATTAGTATCCATCAGAAGAGTAGGTCAACTGTAGACAGAAACATCAGATTAACAGCAACAAAGCCTTTGTCCAATCTAAGTAGGGTTAATTACATGAATCCGCTTGCACCATGAAAATTGTTATAGGTTCATCCCTCCGTCAATTTCAAAACCATCACAACACTGTATTAAAAACAAAGAATAAAAAATATACCCCCAAAAAAGAAGAGGAGAGAAGTCCAGAACATACTTTCAAGATCTTGAACAAGACTCCTCAATTGTCTACATTCCTGGTCTTGATGCTTCCTTTCTTCTGAAATTGTGGCATGGTCTTAGTTGTAGAAGTATACATTATAACTTCTGCCTTCTCATAATTGAAAGAAATAAACAAATGAAATCTAAATCAAATATCATGGTCAATAATTCTTCTCTAAACTGACTGCCTACTACCCATGGTAAGGACAATGAGTAGAAAAACAAAGTAAACAATAACAAAGAACAAAACAAGAAAAAACAGATCAGAACAAGAAAAGATAGATCATCCAATTTCCCTTTGCCCATTCAGCATAAATAAACAAAGACCAAATAATAGAAAAACAGAGTAAAAAAGAACAAAGAACCAAACAAGAAAAGATAGAACATCCAATTTCCTTTAAACAGAGACCAACAACTCCCATCAAAGAGAAAAAGGAGGATCTCTCATGACTTCAAATACAAAAGAAAAAAAAGAAAAAAAAATTGCCTACCCTGAGATTTAACCTTAATACAAAAACAACCCCAAGTTTTTTTAAAATAACGCTGACCTCAATTCTTTTTACATTTCAAATCAAAAGAACAAGTTTACCCTTTGTTCAAAGATACGCAAACCTCCTATATTTTATTCTTGTTTTAACTATCATCAAAGTTGAGTTTAAACCCGAGACATCCTCTATCATTTTGACAAATACCAAGAACAACCTCTGTCATTTTCATAATACCTGAGACACCCCTTCTCTATTCAGTTTAGTTACCCAAGACAGTCTCCATCACATTTTATTGACAAAAATACCTCGCAACATAATATTTTGTTGTTTATTTCATATTTTCTAATTTTTATTTTCTAATCTCTCTCTCATATTATATTTTTTATTTTTATTTTTAATTTTACTTTATTCAGTATTTTTTTATTTATTTGTCGTATTTTTTTAGTTTTTTATATGGTATTTGTCAAAAAAAAATCAAAAGTAATAATCCAGAAAATAAAAATTCAAAAAATATAACAAACAACAAAAAACAAAAAATAGGATTTGAAAAATAAAATAAAATTATTTAAAAAAATAATAATTTAAAGTTTTCTTTTTGTTTTATTTATTTTTTTATTTTCTCATTTTTTACTTTTGATTTTTTTATTTTCTATAAACGCCATATACAGAAAATAAATAAATAAAATAGAAAATACCAAGCAAAAGAAGAAAAAATAGAAAAATGAAAAATAGAAAACAAGAGAAAAAGAGAAAAGGTAGAAAATAGAAAATTAAAAAAAAAAATAAAAGAATAAGAAAAGAAAAAATGTTATAAGGTTATTTTTGTTAATAAAATGTGTTAAGGGGTCACTGAGGTATTATAAAAATGATATTGGGTAACTTTAGCATTCGTTGACATGACAGTGGGTGTCTCGGGTATAAACTCCATCAAAAGTCATAGAAAGGAATAGAAAAACCTGTCAAGTTCTTCCTCCCATTACTTCTCTCTCTCTTCTCAACGCCATCCCTTTAAAAACATCCTTACTCCCATTTCTCTACGAAAACCACCATCGAATCCCCTAGGGTAGTGACATCATAGCCACCGAAAAAATTGTGTGAGACACAAACCACAACACCACCCTATCACCGTCATCTACCACACAACTTTCACTACCACTACCACCTCTGAAATAGACTTATTAAGCAACTGATTATATATAATATACTTAAGAATGTATTTATTCTTATTAATGATGTATTTATTAATAAAGCTGCCAATTCACCAAATCCAATCACCAGCATCACAGTCATATCTTTTTCATTTTCTTTTAACCTTTTTTGTTTAATTCTACACGTTTTTTACATATTATAATTACGTTGCAATTCATTTTGAAACTGAAAATACGGGTATTTAGCATTCAATTCAAGTTCGAAGTTCCAAATTTACAGCTAATTTATTTTGAAATTAATTGACTTATAGAATTCAAGTTGAGAATTGTAATTTTGAGTTTCAAATTTTGATATTAAAGATGTACATGGAAGTAGAATTTCAAATTGAAAAAGTCATGATTGTGACTAGGAATAATTCTATGGTTAAAATAAATGTTTCTCTGAACTTATCGCATATTTGGTTAGAGGTAATAGAATATACCCATTAAAATTCGATCCCAATCCATCACAATGCGATTCCATTACCACCAACCAAACATGTTGTTAGCGCATCTAGTAGAAATTAGAGTTTTAAAGCTCAGGGTATCCATACTACATGTCATGATGAATTGACTATGCTTTGAAAAAAAGAAGAGAGAAGTTGCCCCCCCCCCCCCCCCCCCCCCAAAAAAATGTGTGTTAATATTAAACAAATTACGATACCATAATACGATATCATATACAATATAATTTTCTATCATAAAGTAAAAACAAAAAACAAAAGACCAAAATAATTACACAATTTTACTAAAATGTGATAGTGACGCGTCCCGATCTTCAAAAAGGAATAATATATGAAATAATAAAGCGTAAAATGAGAAGAGATTTTTTAAAAGCGCCGATTTTCTCAAAAAAATACTTAGACCGTTTTAAAAAATAAAAAAGTTGTCACCTAGTATTGAGTTTAATTGATGTGCTAGGCCACCGGATTTTTAGAAAACAATTTAAAAGGTCTAAATAAAATTGACTCCAAAACACGGTCAAACTAAAGATTCATTTAAAGAGTTCGGGAATCGGTTACGCTCGAGGAAAGTGTTAGGCATCCCAAGAATCCCATCCGAAAACAATACCTTATATCCAATTAAGTCCAATTAGTCTAAGGGTTTGTTTGATAAAAAAATTAAGTACTTAAAACTGATTAAATTAAGTACTTAATGAATTAAGTGTGTTTGACAAATGTAATAAAAATTACTTAATTAATTAAGTTTGCTTAAAAATTAAGTAAAATATTCAGTAAAACCCCCCTTGCTTATTTATTTTTACAGAATGTGCTCAGAATTTTTCAAATTAAAAAAAAAAAGTGGAATTAACCGTTTTGCCCTTAGGGAAGTAGGGTTCTTCTCCTCATTATCATTTGATCGGTCTCGTTTTCGTTGCTGTGCAGAGAGGCGATTTCGGCGGTCTAAGAAGAAAGGCGATCTGAGAAGAGAGGCGACGCCTGCGAGCTTCGAAGAGGAGCAGCGGCAGAGAGCTTAGAAGAGGAGCGGCAGCGGCGGCGACGAGCTTAGAAGAAAGGCGGCAAATAGGCAAGCTTCAACACGGTATGTTCTTCCTCAAATCTATAGTTTAGGGTTTAGGGTTTCTTCATATATATGTTTTTCTATTTCGAAATCTGAAATTTTTGCTTGATATATGAGATTTTTGTTCTTTGATTTTGATTTCAAACCAGTACACATTGAGTTGGTCTGTGCAAGGCGTTTTTCTAGATTTTTAATGTTTTTGGTTTTTGTAATGTTTTCCAGTACAAATTGAGTTGTTCTGTGCAAGAGAACATTTGAAATTTGCAACTGATTTTTGTAATGTTTATGATTATGGGTGAAGGATTACATGAATTCCAATTTCGGTTCTCTAATATCTGAGAACAAAAACAGTAATCAAGAACAGAAACAGGGCCTATTTCCAGTTTCGGTTCTCTAATATCTGAGAACAAAAACAGTAATCAAGAACAGAAACATGGCCTATTTGAGTCAAGAACATAAACAGGGCCTATTTCCAGTTTCGGTTCTCTAATATCTAAGAACAAAAACGGTAATCAAGAATAGAAATACTAAACAAACGCCACCAAGAGAGAGACAAAATTATCAGAATTACTGCCTCCTCTAACGTCTATTTAAGATTATTGGTTTTTGTAATATTTTCTAGATTTTGGTTGGTAGTGAACAAGAGAACATTTGAAATTTGCAACTGGTTTTTGTAATGTTTATGATTATGGGTGAAGGATTATCTGATCTTAATGGTGTTCTTTGAGAGTGATTTACCTGATCTTATCTTAATGGCGTTCTTAATCATGATCTCTCATAGAAATTAAAATATACGGTGTATGTGCTGCTTAGAATAACCAATAGTTGTGCTTCATCAAGTGTTCTTGTGCATGTGAATTTTTTTCTTTGGATATGTTGGTGACGGTCATATATTTTACATATATTTGAATACAGATTCTTCCAAGTCGATCAACATATAATAATTTGATCATTGTGTGCGAATAAGCTACTATGTTTTTTAATTTACACTTGTATTATGTTTTCTCAATCAAACCGGTGTAAGTATGTTGACTAATGATGCTAGAGCTAATTGGAAAGATCCAAATCAATATAAACTTTTTCTGAATTTATGTCTTGAAGAGGCGAATCATAACAAGAAATCTAGTGGAATTCTTAGGAAAGAAGCGTGAGATAATATAGCAAAGAAGATTGCCGAGAAAAAAAATATTGTCTTAACTCAAAAGCAAATGAAAAATCAGTGGGACTATATGAAGAAAAAATATCAAACATGGACCAAACTAATGAAAAATACCGGTCATGGAGATGATCCATTGACAAACACGAAGAATTGGAGTGTCGAGCAATGGAACGCATACTTAAAGGTAACATGAAGTACAATATTATTTATCAAATATATATTTAAATTACATAATAAATAATAACTTATAAATAAAAAATATGATACCTTACAGGACAATCCCGAAGCTAAACAATTTCGATATGTTGGTCTGTAATATGCTGATGAAATGAAGGCGTTGTTTGATGGTATAACAGCGACAGGGGAAGCATCATGGGGTCCTTCTAGGATAGGATTACCTTCCGATGATGTCCAGTACTCATCAACGTCTCAATCTATCGGACGCGTACAAATTAACCTAGAGAGTGATTCTGTACCTTCATCTTCAAAAGCTAAGCGTCAGAAAAAGATGAAAAGTGATGATATCGATAAACAGCTACAAGCTGTTTTGCAAAGCTTAGAGAAATCAGATGGACCTACCATGGAAGAGTGTAATGGAGCTTTGGATAGTATGATAATACTCCAAATGGATGACCCTTTATATATTGCGGCGCTAAGTATCTTTTGTGAGAGTCAATCACATCGAGAGCAATGGATGACATTAGTTCGAAAACTCGAAGAAGTTAGAATCAACTGGCTAAAAATGAATGCGAAGAAATTAGAATTTCTTTGAATGTAGCGGATTTTGAATTATCTTTTGTTGAACTTCAACTATGAATTTTTATGTTAATGTAATATTTGGATTTATAAGTAATTGAGTATTCACCTAGTGGTTTTAATATGTGACTTATTATCTATTTGTTTTTTTTAAGGTTTTATATATATGTGATATTTGACTTTTTATTTCAATGAAATATTTTTAGCCGGTGATTAAAGTATTTTATTTTTGTTATAGAATGAAATAAAGAATTCAAATATCGTCTTAAAGAAAGTTGCAGTTCTTTTATTAATGAAAAAAATAAGGAGAAATAGAAAAAGACCCGATATCGATTCCTCTCTTAGTGGAAAATTATATGTAGAAGAAATTGTTAACGGAAATGATTCTCATTGTCTCGAAATGTTGAGGACGAAGATTGACCCATTCATAAGGTTGAGTACCTACTTCGAAAACAAAGAATGGTTAAAAGATAGTCGTTACATTTCCATTAAAGAGAAAATGGCAATATTTCTCTTAATTTTAAGTCACAATTCAAGAATTCGTTGTGTGAAGAGAAGATTCAACCATTCAACTCAAACTATACATAAAATTTTCCATTAAGTATTGGATGCAATGATATATTTTTCTAAAGAAATGATCATCCCGACAACAAGCAATGAGAGTTCAAATCAACACCATCAACGCCTTAGGCAAATATTTCAGGTAAAATATCTAAATTGTTTGTTTAGTAGTTGATTTTGGTGTTTTGTTTGAATTAACCGATTCTTTTTAAAGAGTGTTGTAGGGGCACTTGATGGAACTCTTATTCATGCGGTTATTTCTCCTGATAAGCAAGTTCCATTTAGAGGAAGAGGGAGAGGACAGTGTTATCAAAATGTGCTTGCGATATGTGACTTCGATATGATTTTTACATTTTTATGGGCTGGTTGGGAAGGTGTTGCACATGACGCAAGAGTGTTGTCAGAAACTATGAATGATCCAGCGAACAATTTTCTATTTCCTTTGCCAAGTAAGTTATTTTTATATTATTTTTCACATTAATTTAATTGTATAATACAATTTAGTATATTTATGAGTTATGCGATTGAATAATATTTTTACATATTAATTATACAGATAACTATTATTTATGCGATACTGCATATACGCATACAAGGGGATTTATGGCGCCCTATCGTAATGTACGATATTGGTTGTCTGACTTTAGGAACAACGGTCCTAGAACGAAAGAAGAACTTTTCAACCATGCTCATGCCAAATTACGGAATGTAATTGAACGAGCTTTTGGGATTTTGAAAATGCATTTTCCAATCTTGAAGTTGATGCCATCATATACAATTAGAGTGCAGAGAAATATTGTTATTGCTTGTGTAGCTATTCATAACTATCTTTGGAAAACAATTGTGACTGATGATTTTTTCGACCAATTTACTGAAGATTATGAAGTAAATGAATCATCTGATGATGAAATAATTACTTCAGAAATTGAAACTAGAAGGGAAAGCAAACAAGCAGATCAAGCATATATGATTAACTTGAGAGAGAATTGCAATTGAATTGTTTAATTCCCGAATTTAATTTTTTTTTGTTGAATTCTATGTTACTATTGACTTGCGATAATTTATTTATTTGAACTTCTTAGTATATTATTGGTGTTTTTATTTTATTGTTTTATTCTCTATTTTTATTTATTTATTTTTATTTTATTTTTTGTATTATCTTGATTCAAGGGCAATTATGTAAATTAAACAATTTCAGCAATTCAAATTTTGCACTTATCAAACAAACAAAAAAAATTCAACACTCAAATTTTTAGCACAATTTATCAAACAACCTTCTTAATTTTTCAGCACTTAAAATTTAAGCACTTAATTTTCAGCACTTAAATTTTCAGCACTTAAAAATTAAGTCGTTATCAAACAAGCCCTAAGTCTGAATATTTTATTTTATTTTGAAAATCTTTTCCTTCCTATGAAATTTATGTGTGTGTGTGTGTGTGTGTGTGTTGTGCCTGTGTTATTTTCATAATTAATTATCCATACTAGGTCCTAAAAGGCTTTGGAGACAGTAAAACCAATCTAGTCCCACTCTAAATAGAAGCCAAAGAATCAATATCATCCTTTTTTCGAAATGCTTTAACCTTCACCCATCTGCATTCAGTTCACGTACCTGAAACTATGAAACTATGAAAAACACGCATCTAGGCAGCTTTATGTTCAATTAATTTATTCCTTTTTAAGTGCCTTTCAGTTCGATAAAAAAGTAAAAGCATACTAATTGACAATGAAATTCAAATGTGTCTTGTTAAGAAGCTCCAGTTCAACCATTAGACCAAAAAACCGTATGATTGACGACCATGAGGATGCAAGGAAACATAGCGCACCTTCAAGGGCCACAATTCTTCCTTGTTGCCCACTTATCTGATCAATTAGCAATCGCATCTGACTTGTACAATGGTTTTCTGCTTCCACCTGTATAATTCGATTAATTTGGTATTGTTGTGATATAACTGATATATCTTGAAAGTTGAAATAATTAAGGCCCCGTTTGGTAACCATTTCCATCCCATTCCATTCCCAGATTTTTGGGAATTCTGTTTGGGAATAGCGTTTGGTAATTTTTGTTTCCGTTTCCATTTCATTCCTATTTGAGAATTGTGCCCACTTTTTTCTTAAGAAATGAGAAACAAAAAAAAGTTGTTTCTCATTATTCCCATTCCATTCCCAAAACCCATGATCACTATTTACCTACCAGCCTACCACCGCCCGCCGCCGCCGGCGGCGGTCACCGTCTGGCGACCGTCTCCGGTCACCGTCCAGTCGGAATTTTTCCGGCCACTTCCGGCAGTCGCCGGCGACGGCGCCACCGCCGTCCGGTCATCGCCGGCGGGGGCACCGCCGTCTCCGACGCCGGAGAACCGTCGCCGGCCGGCGACGGCGCCACCGCCGTCAGGCCAAAACTGAAAAGAGAAAAAAAAAAAAAAAAGATTTTAGGATAAAATCGTTACCAAACACAATTCCCTTCCCAAAACAAAAAAAAAATTATCGTTACCAAACGCAATTCTACTCCCAAAAAGAAAACAAAATTCTCATCCCATCCCATCCCATTCCCATCCCACTGCTGGAATTGAAACAGAAACGGTTACCAAACGCCACCTAATTTTCCCTATCACGTTAAAAAATCATAACCAAATGGGATGGAAAACAATTGATATTAACTAATGAATCTAATTTCATAGTGACACGTGTACTCTGCAGTTGACAACCCTAATCACATCATTGTTACAGCTTTCAATCTATCATTAAGAAGATTCAAGTGGCATGCTACCCACAGATACCTCACACAGGTGAATTTAAAGGTTACCCACTATATGTGTGCTTATTTTCTTAGTTACAAAATGATTAAGGAACTATGTTCCGAAAGGTTCTAAATAAATGATTAAAAAAATAAAAAACATCATCGTGGCTCGTAGCAATACCTGTGTAATTAAAGGAAGGCCCAAGGAGGAGAAAATAGAAAAAACTTAAATTTAGATGCAGGACCAATAGGTGGAAAAATAAAAGAAAGAAAAAGAAACCCTCAATCAATCAGTTCTTAAAGTTGCAATTATAAGCTTTCTCAATCTAATGCATCTAAATTTGGTCTGGAAATCAATTGTTGAATCCTTAATAGAAGCAATCAATCAAGCAAGCAAAACTAATGACTCAAAAAAGCTAATATAATAAAACTAACTCCTTAGGCTAAGCTCCTGGATTGATCAAATGACGGTTTCCTCTTTCGTCTAAGCTCAAACCTAAGTGATGGGCAAATAAAGGTGATTGTTAGATACTTTTATTACTTAATAAGGGTATTTAAGTCGTCGTGCACTTTAGGGTCTTTATTAGTAAAATTAATGGTGTAGAGTGCAAGTTTATTCTACAGTCATTTCATCTCCATCCATGCTTCCATAATTTCTGTCCTTAATATTTTCTCTCTCAAATCTTCACATATAACCCTAAAATAACTTCAACTTGGTACCAGAGCAATCCATTAGAGGTCAAGAAGAGAGAATTTGAAAAAAATTGTAAACCAGATTGTCCATCAGCACTGAAGCTTGTTATCTTTGCGCTTCGGGCAATGACGCAGCTAGTGAGGTAATAAACGAGGCGCGTCAATTGCCGGTTGAAAACTATTTCCAAACCCCCTCTTGGGCCTGGGTTCACCCCTGGCCTTCAAGAATTTCTGGAAGGGCTCCCTCTAACCAGGGTAAAGCCTTATTAAACACCAAAAAAAAAAAAAAAAAAAAAAGAAAGCACTGAAGGTTGTTCGCGTCAGCATCGCAGTTGCCGATGTCAACATGGCATCATGATATTGTAGTCAATTGAACATACTAGGCTCTCTATTTTTAAATTTTAATGCGGGACTCATCAGATTGTCCATCACACTGAAGGTTGATGTCAGCATTGCCATTGCTGACGTCAACATGACATCATGATACTAGGCTCTCTATTTTAAATTTTAATGTTGAATCCATTGGGTAATTTTTCCAAATCCTTTGGAGTCCATTTGATTGGTCATCCATACTTTCCAAGCATTTTTTAAAATCAAGGCTCAAATTTTCAGATTTGTTATTTAGACTTTAAAACTGCTTTGGCCAATTTCCTCTAAAATGTTTCAAATGTGCATGGATTTTTGAACTTCTTGGACTATTTCATAATTTTATGGTTTTGGTAAATCAACTCCAGCCTGTTTTCAAGGTGATCGCAAGCTAGAAATTTGTCAGAACATCTTTAAGGTCGTTTTTTATTTTGTCTGTTGTTTTTCACATTAAATTGGGTTATTGGACTTTGGATTGTTTGGGATAGGTCATGTTTCTTTCTGTTGCTACTAGAGCATCTCCAATAGGAGTAGCAAAAGTTAAAACTTGGCAAATTGTTATATCAACAATTTCGAGCCCTAACAAATTCTTCAAAATAGTAACTTTAGTTTGAAGGGTATATTTTGCCCTTCATGTATGAAGAGTTAGAGAAATTCTTCAAATGTGAAGAGTTAGAGAAATTCTTCAAATGTTAAGATAGTATCATTTTATTGCTAGGAATTAGTGCACCTAAAAAGATACCTAATAATACTTACTCTTAAAACAACAACAACAACAACAACTACATCATTGTCCCACTTAAGTAAGGTCGGCTTACTCTTAAAAACAAAGATAATAAATCTATTCTATATATCAAGATATACTTTACATTTGAGACATTTTTTACCATTAGATGGTTGGAGACATTTCCAACCGTTTATTTATATTTTGTTGAGAAACTAAATAACAAACCCTAAATAAAATGTATTTTCATTATTAATATATTCGAACTAACTCTAGAATATTAAGGATTAATGTATCGCATTAAAATCTATGTAATTCTGAAATCAGGACATATTTTACATTTGAGACATTTTTTACCATTGGATGGTTAGAGACATTTCCAACCGTTGATTTAGATTTTGTCAGAAACTAAATAACAAACTCTCAATGAAATGTATTTTCATGATTAATATATTTGAACTAACTAGAGGATATTCAAGATTAATGTATTGCATTAAATTCTATATGATCAATTAATAAATCAAGACATGTTTTGTATTGCATTAAAATCCATATAATCTATTGTATTAAATTAAAATATATATAATGTATTTCATAAATCAAGAGTTATTTTACATTTGAGAAATTTTTTACAGAAGACATTTCCAACTGTTCATTTAAAATTTGTTGAGAAACTAAATAATAAACTCTCAACAAAATGTCTTCTCATGAGTAATGTATTTGAACAAACTACTATTGGATATTCAACATTAATGCTAATTTTTGCTAATTCTCTTGGAGATGCTCTTAGTCATCAATCATTTCAAATGTCAATTCTTCTACCATTGTGTAGAGTCAAGCAGTGACAGTGTAAATGAGGTTGGACTTTTTGCTAATAATCCTTCTATTAAAATTAGTCCAACAAAATTAAATGAGAAATATGATGGGGCATGATCCAGGGAATGGCTTGTCTATTGAAGCAAGTTCACTTCGTTGGTGCATAAGCAGTGTAACTAAGTTACTAAGATGCCTAAGAAGGTTTGCCCAACACATATCTGGCTTTCTCTGAATACTCTTGTCATATCCTTGCTATTTAACTCCATGAAACCTAATAGTAAGCGTGGGTACTCACTCCTTGATACGGATTCAAAGATTTAAAGACTAGTAATGATGCACACACTAATCAGTTGATGAAAAACATTTATGAGATTCATCGGAAGGGATTGTCAGTTGTTGCATACTACATCAAGTTGAGTTCATTGTCGCCAAAACTTGATTAGTATCAGGATTTTTAGGCTGTGTGTTGTACATGCTGCTAAATTTCAAAAAATGACTGCGCAGAAGTGTATGATTTTCTAAAAGGTTCATAACCTAGTGCATGATCAAAATTGAGCTTAAATATGGGACCACGATCCATTTTTTTCGATTTGGGAGGACTTTGCTTCCACCTAGAAAGAAGAGAGAGAGAGGGTGTCATGTTACATACTCTTATTCTAGACTGCTTCGCAGTAGCTGGAGCCTCTCAACCAACGTTCTAAATAGCAGCGGTTATGGAACGTATCGGCCGTTATGTAACAGGTTTTTGGATCTCCGGTACCGTTGCTAGTCGATACAGCAGTGTGGTTGAAATTAACATGCACAACGGACCGTAACAGGCTAAATGATCGTTACATACCGAATATCATCCAGTTTCTTTCACCAGAAACACAAAAAACATGGATTTTAGCCTCTTTGAGTCTTTGAACGGTCTTCCCGACTCCGCGACTCGTCCTCTTTGCAAAACTATGGAGAGTGGATTTAAGTGTCAGCTTCTCCCAGTCTTTTTTACCTTTGAGCCTCTTTGACCTAGTGGGCTTTGTTGACCCTTTTTTAGATCTGTTTAAGATTTCTAGTTTTCTACCTATCCTCCTTTTTTCAATCCTATGAGATTTCTATGCAAGAGCCTTCTAAGGATTCTCTTAACGCCCTACATTTACATATCCGGTTTCCCCTTTTTTTATATTTTCTTTTCTATACATTTTTGGTTTAATAGATTTTTCTAGTTTTATTATATGTCGTCATTGTAATTATCTAGGTATCAATGACGACAATGAACCGAGTTAAATGTGCTATTGATTTGTATTTTTTATATTTATTGATTTGTATTTTTTATATTTATAACGTGTCAGATATATGGTTAAATGTCAAAATATATCTTGGAATGTGTTTAAAGGAGTTGAAACATAGAGTTAATGATTTAAAAAATTATCGATCACAACAATTGATTCTCGTTAGTTATGGACTGATACTCCAGATATAGTCACAACGTAACTATTACAGTTATGTAACCCAATATTGCTATTTTAAATATGCTCTCATAATGAAAGTTATGAAACTATTGAGCCACTCTAAAGGCTCTGGGAAGGGAGATCCAGAAAAAGAGTAAATGAAATGTTATTGTGAGAAGCCTAGGCATACTCAAGGTTTTGTCGGAAGCTACATGGCTATCCTAACCAAGGGTATGGAGGATGTCAAAGTGCTTCTACACGGTTACAATCCCAAATTAATGAGGTTGACAACACATAGGCCCCATCCTCTCATTAAGCAACAGACGAGATGCAACTCTTTAGGCATCAGATGGCATGGCTTGATGTTTCTAAAACTTCTCCTTCCCCTACAAGTTCTTTCCATGCATTATCTTCCACTCCTTAAATCGTAAAATTTGGCACCATTGATCACATGACGTGTTCATCGAGTCTTTATTCTTTCTATGCCATCATCTGGAAAATGTTCCATTCATGATTCTGCATCTACTTGTATATCCATTATTCGTCATATTACTAAACTTGCTACAACTCTTCTTTATGTTAGCAATATCAGTTCTCTAGAATGTTCAGTAATTTTCATCCTACACATTATGCTTTTCAAGAACTGGATATGGGGAAAGCGCTTGCCAATGGTAAAACGCACATTGGTCTAATTTTCCATATCTCAATGCTTCTCTATTTTCATCTTGTGGTGAATCCCTTCAAACTAATTTCGGTAATGCTCTTCATAATTTGTTCAAATGGCATTGATGTTTAGGACACCCTTCCACGGCCTTTTCCATGATTTAATGGACTTTCCATTTTTATTTCGACGGTTGCAGGTTTTGTAGAATGGCATAATTTGTAAATTGAAGGTCAAACATGGTTAATTGTTTAATGTAAAAGGAGGACTATTTACTAAAATGCCTTAGAGAACTAAAAACTTAATCACACTAGTTTGGGGTTCTTTTAATAGTTTATGCTACTTTGGATGACTAAATAATAAAAATTCCTCATTTTTTTACAAGTTAAAATTATTGACAAATAAAAAGATGACAATTCACAATCGTATAATAGTACTTCAAAAATATAAAGTATTTAAATCAATACCATAATCTAAAATACAACAATGTCCAAATAGATAAAAATAAAGATTGGATTAAAATATAGATGTCTATTACTTGTAATTTTTAAGATTTTTTTAAGGACAAAAAATTAATTAAGTTTTGATGTGGGTTATTTTGGTTGACCATCGACCTCCAATCAGAACAGAGCCTGTGGCAAGTTGGCCCACCCACCGCCCCACCCCCGAATCCACTTCACCTTTGAAGAACCTCATGGGGAACCATTTGTGTGATCCCTACAGGGCTCCGATCAGAGAACAAAAAAAGGCCCTCTCCTCAGATGGATATTGTTGGCCGAGCTTCGGGCTCCTTGTCATCAAAGCTCGTCAACATAGAGACCCTTCCAGTATATCCGAGCTCTGGACTCCTTGTCATCAGAGCTCGTCAACATTGAAACCCTTCCAGTCTATTCGAGCTCCGGGCTCCTTCTCATCGAAGCTCGTTGCCATGGGAACCATCTAATCTATTCGAGCTCCTGGCTCCTTATCATCGGAGCTCATCGCCATGGGAACCTTTCCAGTCTATCTGAGCTCCTTGTCATCGAAGCTCGTCAACATGGAGGACATTCCAGTTTATCCGAGTTTTGATCGGTGCTCGTCCACATGAAGATCCAACCAATTCATCCAAGCTCCTTATGCTCGGTCATCCTGGTACCAAGCCTCCAATGGTCTTACTGAGCTCAAAGTAGTGACCTCCAAGCAGTGTCTTCCGTCCTACAATCTCCACCGGTAAAGGCTCCATTACTCCAATAGGTTGGGCTTGATCTCCAAATCACCTGGGTCAGCCCATGGGCTCCTCCTGATGGGCCGAAAGTCAAGGCCCAATGGCCTAATCACCTCGCGCGCCTCTCCATTAGCTGCGCGCCAAGTTACAGTAATTAACCGCGCTTAGAGCCTAATCTTGTAGCTCTAATTGTGCTCCTCGCCTATATACACCCTGGCATTCAATGCCTCAAGTAATGCTCAACTAACCAATTGAAGCATATTTTAGCCTTTTCCCCCGAGCTCTTATTCTCACGCTGGAGGGATTTCACCGGGCACAACCTCGGTGAGTCTTTGTGCAGGTACCAGCTCGGACCTCAAGATTTAACAGTTGAAAAAGTTGATTGTTGATCGCGGACCGCTCAGAGAACTTCGAACTCAAGACCTCCACCTCAGCAACAATTTTCCACGTCTACTCTGACTAAACCAATTAAAGGTGTTAACTAATTTTAGACACCAACAAGTTTATTTTCAACAACAAATTTCTATGGTTGTGCAAAAAGTATATGGTTTTCCACAACCATGGATTTTTACAATTGGAACCCTTTGACTACATTTTACACGCTTCTACCGCAAAGGGTGTAATTATTTACCAAAACACAATTTTGGGAGTCCAACTGCACCTCACTGCAGCCAAAACACATTGTTGTACCCACATTTCGTATTTACTCTAGTATGGTGATACGTAGTTTGTGTTAGATCTATTGAAGAACTTTTTGTAAAGTTTATTGCAAGGTTTTAAATATCGGCCGTTACGTACCGTAACGGCCGATTCGTATCGGAAATCGAACCCTCCGATACCGTTACACGGCCGATTCCGGAGTCTAGGGACGATTCGCACCGTATCGGGCCGTTACGGACCGATACGGTGCTGTAACGGCCGTTACGGCCGTTACTGAGGCCGTTACGGCCATTACAGCTCTATTTTCAGGTCCGACACCCATGTGAGCTCTAGTTTTTCAGCTTTCTTCAGAGAATCTTCCATATAATTGAGCAGAGGTGAAGAAAAAAATAGTAGAAGACAAAAAAAATTTTACCAATTAGCAGAAAATCAAAAAGCTGATATCAATCGCGGCATCGCCAAACCCTAATAGAAACAACTCGTCGCCAAACATAACTCTCGCCGTTGCTGGAGACATCATAGTCGCAGCTCTCTCCGTCGCGTCGCAGCTCCTCATCTTCGCCTCACTCCATTCGTCTCTCTCTCTCTCTCTCCATCTCATTTGGGCGTGTGAGTGAGTGTGTCGGTTGATTTGGGTGGGTCATGGGTGTGTTTGGTTGATAATTAGGGGGGTTTGGAAATAATATTGATTTATAAAATGATAAATGACTTGTTTACAATTTAGTCCTAAAATTTTCTAACTTTTATTTTTATAGCTTTTTTTTTTGTCATTATTATTTATGACATTATATGTATAACTATATATATAATGGTTAATTTAGTGTTAATTAGCTTTAATTATGATTTTAGTAAATAGTATGAATTATGCCGACGCCGACTATGAAGAGCTTAAGCACAATTCGTTTTGGTATTGATAATTTTATATGAGTGTATTGTTTTTGTAATATGATGTAGAAGTATAATTTACTCTTTTATTATGTTTGTGTAATATATTTTTATTAAGTATTGTGTGCATCATCTTATTCTTTTAAGATTGTTAAGTACGACGGTTTTTCGTATTTTTTTTGTCTTTATTGTGTTGTATATAACCCTAAAATGTCATAATACCTATTATAATGTGTTTATTAAAGGTTAAATGAGTTAAACAATTACTCTTATTGAGTTTTTGAAGATGTTCTGGTGATTTTAATAAATTCACGACCGTTACGGCCGATTCCCGTTACGGACAAGCCGATACTCCCGATACCGTTACACCGCGACCGTTACCGTTACGTAACCCGATACCGCGATTTAAAACCTTGGTTTATTGTATTACTTAACTGAAAAATTATTTGCTCAAATTGTTTTGAATGCTGACTATGCCATTATTGTTGCAAATGGTTAATAAAAGTTAATATTAGAAATAATAATGTTTGTGTGTGTGTATAAAGAGTCATATTAGTTAGTTGTACCCTTGTTGTATTAATACCCTAGATTTCTAAATATATTTTTGGTAGCACGTATTCATTCTTTCCCATCTAGCAGTCTATTGCTACAATATCATTAGGGGGTAAAGCTAGGATGAAATAAATAGCGATAAAATAGAAAGTTTGTATTATCAACAAGTCCAGCAAGAAAATCCTTCAAATAAAATTGGTCTCATACGTGATACGTTCAATGTGATGTTAATGATAGTTGAAACATCTGTAGAGCAAGGGTGAAATTAATGAAGCTGGACATACCGCAGCAGCAAGACGGTCAGCATACTGTGATTGTGTAGCAAAAAGTCGCATCTGGGTCAACAAAATAAATAAATAAAAAGGTCAAAGCAACAAGCAGAATACTAATGGAAAAATTATATATGAGGCGTGGAAACGACAGTGCTCATATGAGTACTCACTAGAACTGCTATAGGAGGCATTGGGTTATGGTGCCTTACACCACACCCAACAGTACATGATAATTTGATGGGTAACTGATTTCTGGCAGTGACGTAAGACCTTACGTAAGCTAGCAAGCAGCTATAGCCTCAGATGATCTACTGTTGGATCGCTAATGATGAGCTGGTGGGTTTTAAAAGGGAAGAAAAGGTCTTAGACCAGGGAACCTATCTCTTTGTCCTAGGTCCAAGGTATAGAAATTTCAACAGTTTATCATTAGCAGGAGGATTCAAGAATGCAAAGAACTCAGATATCTGAAGATGTGATAAAATCAAAATAGCTCAGCTATGTTTTGCTGGTGATTTGCAAATGTTCTATAGGAGATTAGGAGTGATTGCATATGTGCTGAAGTGTTGAAGAACTCTGGATCTGTTTCAAGACATGCTAATATTTGAAAGCCAACTCCAAGTAAGACCAATTTATTTCTTTTGGTGTTACAGAGGATGTCGCTAGTCGCTACTTGCATTTCTGAGTTTTATAGGTTTATTTTGACTTCATCTCCAATTTGATATTTGGAAATCCCTTTGCTCTCAAATAAACTGAAAGGTACACCGTAAAGACATGATTGGTAAGGTGGATAGAAGGATTAAGTATTAGATTAATAAGACGCTCTCATGTAAACGCTTATAAATTTTCTTTGGACTGGCCATGAGATGACACATACTGGGGAGGAATTGAATGGGACAAAGCGTGTCTTCCCAAAAAAGAGGGGAGGGTTGGGAATTACAATTGCGATAGTAGGGAAAAAGGTTCATATGCGTAGGCATCTCTGGACTATGTAAGCATGAAGTTAAAGTTCATTATGGTGGCTTGGGTGCAAGAGCTTATTCTCTGAAAGGGAAAAGTTTGCCGTCTGTCAAACCTCCTTAGTGTTGTTCTTGGAACAGCAGAAAGTTACTATTGAAATTAGACCGATTGTCTGATGTTTCATTCAGTTGGAATCGAAAATGAAGGAAATACTTCTCTTATATGATCACCGGATTGAATCTATTCCATTGAAAAAATAATTGGGCTATTTTCCTTCAAATTCTGAAAGCATAAGGTGTCTCTGGAGTCTAATTTGACTCAGATGAGTATCAATCAGACTAAGAATAATATTGGAAGCACAATTCTTCCAATGAGTTCGGCACCAAAGTTGCTTGAAATGCAGGCATCAAGGTCGTTATGTCCCAGGTTTCCATTTGTATTCTGAATGCAGTCCAACAAAGATTGCAAACTCGGTATATATTGATTGGTTGTGGATATGACCAACTCAACTTGTGCGTTTTGCAGCTATTGCAGTGTATACGAAAATTACACTAGAACTGAAATTGCAATGGTGGGAGTTTGTGCAATGGGCTTCTACGGAGTGGAAATTAAACTAGAACTGATATTGTAGGGCGTACAAACACTAAAACTGAGTTTTCATCAAAACAAGATCCAAGTTGACGGGATGAGAACACAGCAACATCTATTCTATAAACCAGAACATATTTTATGATTAGGACATTTTAGACCGTTGGATCAAAAATCAAAGGGAGATCAAATGTTCAATCCCCAAAGAAAGGATAAACATCAAACAATTGGATGTAATCTAAGAGCTTATATCATATAACATCTCAACAAATTAAGAACTCAATAACAAAAATCAGGTTATTCATTCTCCACATCTCCTAAATCCTCTCATTCTCCACCATACGTAGCGGTAAATCTCATGTATAATATCAAACTTTTCATCAACAATTCTTGCAGGTCTAATATTCCTCCGACGTTGAGTTTGAGCAGTACTTCAATCTGCGATTCATTTGCGTTATTTCAATCGGAAAAAAATGAAACTGACGGTGGAAAAGACGAGGTGCAGGGGCATGAGGTGGCAACCGTGGGGAAGTTCCGGCATTAGCTTACGATAGAGCAACCTTCGAGATTAATGTATTGAATTAAAAGCCGTGCCTTTAAGCATATTTGAGAATCGAATTAAAATAGTGCCTCACCTGGTATATACTAATAAATATATAAATCAAAGTAAGAAAATGGAAAGAAAGAAATTAGAGAGTAACCTGTATATAGATGAATACAATCGCGGCAACGACTAGAAAGTATCGAAAATCGCATGATGAATAATTGGCCATTTTTGAAAATCAAGTGAAACGAAGTCTTGGATCTCGCAACAACGATCACGATCAAAGTTCTCCAATTAGCTTGCTACTTGAAAATTGAAACAATAAATTAAAAGTTCCAACACTAAGGATCAGGAAAGTAAAAACTGAATGAAAGAATAAAACGAGAAATACCAAGGAGTAGGGGCGACGAAGCTGGCGGGGTTCGGCCGAAGCGGACGAAGAGTGGAGGACAACGACGGAAGTGGACAAAGGTTGGCCGTCTCTCTCAAATTAAAGCTCAACTCACCGTTGGTATCAAAAAATGTAACGCCTGTGTATTTTTAGTTTTATGCTGGGTGAGTTGTCTCTCAAGGGTTCAAATAATCGAGATCATCATATCTAGTGCATTGAGGCCCCGTTTGGTAGCCGTTTTTATTTCAGAAATTCTCATTTCATTTCTAGATTTTTGGAGTTTCTGTTTGAAAATAGCATTTAGTAATTTTTGTTCTCATTCGCATTCAATTCCTATTTAAGAATTGTGCCCACTTTTTCCTTAAGAAATGAGAAATAAAAAAAAAATTGTTTCTCATTATTCCCATCTCATTCCCAAAACCACTGTCACTGTTCATCCATCGGCCGACCACTGTCTGCCGCCGCCGTCCGTCTCTGGCAACAGTCTCCGGTCACCTCCGACATCATTACCAAATGCGATTCTGTTTTCAAAACAAAAAAAATAAAAAATTATCGTTACCAAACGCGATTCTACTCCCAAGAAAGAAACAAAATTCTCATCCCATCCCATTCTCATCCCACTGCTGGGATGGGAATAGAAACGATTACCAAACGCCACTTGAATATCTAATTATTTATAAACAAGAGGATCAGATTAGTCTTAAAAAAGTAGAGTTTGAGTTTGGATCATCATTCTAATTTGGGGTGTAGCGATCAGGACGACGCCCAGCGTGATTAGACCAATAGGCCTTGTCTAGGAATGATCATGGGCTTGGGGGCTCGCTCAGCCCGCCTAGCCCAGCCCAAAATTTTTAGGGCTTGGACCTAAACTTTTAGCCCATGGTTAGGGCTTGGGCTACAAAGTTTAGGCCTGAATAAAATTAGAGACGGGCTTAGGCAAGGCCAATATTTTCTAGGGCCAGCCCAGCTCGGGCCAAGGATTAAATTAAATTAAAATATATATAATTATCTCTCTCTCTCTCTCTCTCTCTCTCTATATATATATATATATATATATATAAACATTATACATTTATACTGAACTAGTGAACCCTAATGCGCCGCTCCTACCTCCTGTGTCCTGCCATATATATATAGAGATTATACTCTCAACCCTAATTCATGCACCGCTCCTGCCTGTGATTAAACTCTTTCAACGCTAAATCACTCGCACCTCTTGCCTCCTGCCTCCTACTCGCAAGTCGCAACCTCCCTCTCTCTCTCGTTTCATTCGCAACCTCCATTTATCCCTCTCTGCTTGTCTTTCATCGCCGCTGTTGTTCGCCATGAATCGATTTTGTTCGCCGTGAATCGCTTCTATTCTCCATCGATTGCTTTGTGGAGTTGTCGTTGATCATCAATTTCGAGTCTCGCTTGTCGATCGATCGCCGCTGCGACGGATTTCGAGTATATTCCACAGAATACTACTTCCTTTGTAGTTTGTACTAATATGAGAAAGAATGGGGTTGATCTTTGATTCTTTGCATATGTTGTTTAATTGGCTTGCATTCATTCAATGGTTTGTCACTACGATTGAAAATTTATGTTGGTATTAGCATTTATTATTACTGTTTCTGTTATTTACAATGATTTGTTTACAGTGATTGCGTTCATTCAATAATTTGTTATTTCTATTATTTACAGTGATGTGTTACCCATGGTGTAGAAATGCATGGTGATGAATTTGTTTTTGTGTAGATGAATCTGTTTGTGTATAAATGAATGGTGATTATCTTGCAGCAATTGTAGATTCATCTATGCAATTGCTATCTTGCAGCAATTGGTGATTATTTGCAGCAATTGTAGATTCATCTAATGATTATTTTGCAGCAATTGGTGATTAATCTAATGATTATGTTTTTATTTTTGTTTAATTTTAAAATTAAAAAAAATTATAGGACGAGGTCGGCCCGAGGGCTGGGCTAGGGCCCTAATTATTTTGATAGGGTTGGGCTTGAGAATAAAAACAAGGGCCTAGTTGGGCTAGAGCCTTGCATATTGTAATATCCTACCTAAAGCCCGCCCCGAACCCGGCCCAGTCCGACCCATGACCAACCCTAGCCTTGTCCAAAGGCCCATGGATCCCTCAGAGAGAGAAAGAGTCAAGTGTAAAGTCTAGTTCATACACATCCATATTTCTAGTTGCATTTTAGAATATTTAAAAAATAATGGGGTTCATTGTGTTATTTAAATTTTACTTTAAAAATTTTTAGGAGTTACTTGGATATTTAAAAAAAAATTACTTTAAAAATTTTAGGGACTAATACGTTAATTTTAATTTTGACTTTTAAAGTTTAGGAAATTATTAAGTTATTTAAAATATGACTTTAAGAAATTTTGGGATATAATTAATATTTTCTTTTATTTTAAAAGGGTAATTAGCGTAAAAAAAAAAGAAAAAAAAGAAGAAGATAGAATCGAAAGAATTGTGGGTAAAAGACACTCCACATGCCATGATCAAACACCCAAAAAAAAAGTTAGAATATAGGCGGTAGACTTATACACAAACATATACACATATACATACATACATACATACACATATATATACATACATACATACATACATACATACATACATACATATATATATATATATATATATATATATATATATATATTATATCAATATATATGTATGTGTATTCCGAAACTATTAAAAAATAAAAAATAAATAAAAAAAGAAATTATCTTCCTCTATCTCTCGCTGCTACAGGTATTCCCTTTCTTTTTTCTTTTTTTTTTTCTTTCTCGTCATTTATATGTACATGTATGTGTGTGTGTGTGTGTGTATTGCTAAAATAAAATATATATCATGTTTAATTCATGATACTATTTATACGGACAAATATACATGTATATTTATATATCAAAATGTATACGTAGGTTCGAGAAATATAGTATACATAGATATATCTAATTTGCAAAGAATACATGTATTTATGTGTTTTGAGATGTATTTATATGATTTTAACGTAGTTAGGTATTTTGAGATGTATTTATGCACTTAAGAAGTATTTATGTGTTTTAGACGTATTGCAAAAAAAATTATTATTTGAAGTTTGGAATGTGTTGATATTTACCAAAAAATTTACGAGATTATTGAAATTTTAATGTGGATATTAGAATTGAGTATTTTTAGTCTCACGGGACAGTCCACAAGAAATTGGGCAGTCCCGATTTTTTTCGATTTTCAAGACGACACACATTCATCGTGAATAGGCCATGAGCACGGACAAGCCTTCACCATGGAGAAAATAGAAGCGTGCCCCAAGGGGGGCACGCGGCAAGTGGTCGGGAACTCTCGCGACCGCCGCCGTGCAGGGGGCGAAAGCCTAGCTCGGGCCAGTATCTGCTGGGGCTAACTAGCGCCTAAAAGGATGCTGGTGTTTACCCAGCGCCTAAATAGGTGTTGGGCTATCCCCAACACTCAATTTGGGCGTTGGTCAGACAATAACGCCCTTTTGGGCGCTGGGCTGACCAGCACCCTGGGGCCAGCTGCCCTCCATCCCTTTTGGGGGCCAGCTGCCCTCTCCTCCCTCTGTTGGGGGCCCGCTGGCCTCTATTGAGGGTTGCGCCCCTAAGGTGGGGTGCAGCCCCTTGGCTTGCCCCCTCCAATTTTAATTTTAATAATTTTTTTTGGTGGGGGCAGCAAGGAAGGGAGAGCATAGAGCTTGGAGTATGGAGTATGAAGGAGGAGCATGGAACATCTCTCACACTTAGAAATTTTTAAAATTCTTGGAGCTGTTAGTTAACTTCTACTTTGCACCCCCCTTAAAGCTTTTGAGGGAAGAATTTAAGATTGGCCCCCATCTGTGCCCTGTCGATCAGGAGTAGCGCGACAGGGCGGTACCGGTCGTTGTTTGGACCCTGCTGGCTAGGAACAACGCGGCAAGGTAGTGGCGGTCGTCATCTAGACCCTGACAGCTAGGAATAGCACGGCCGAACGATACCGGTCGCGGGGCACTAAGGGTGAAACCCTAGACGGAGCCTCGGGAGAGGACCACCATGACGACTATCCACTGTGTGCACTCCGATTTCTCTATCGGCCCTATGGGGATAAAGTTTTTAAAGACGGAGAATGGTACCACGCATAAGGGCACCGAGCAGAGAGATGCTGAGGAGGCAGTGCTAACAAGGGAGCCTCTAAGGAGGGCAAGATTGACGCCACTTTTCCTTACATTGACGTCCCTCATAACGAGGGTAGGGAGGACTGAGCTCCGGACCATTCCTTTTTTTAGGACTTAGGATTTTGTAGACTTCTTTTCCCTTATTCATGTTTCTCTGCGTGCGAGTATATAAGCTTCTGAGCGGTATAGCTAGAGTACTTCAGAGTTTACTCATTCATCTCGACGTTTTTACTAAGTCGCTTTCTGCTTGGTCCTGTTTTCAGAGTTGTAAAATTTTGAAAAAAATTCTCATTTCTGCCCAGGACCATGGACCACTAGCCCTCCCGGTTCGGGACACGAGTTGATTGTAAGAAAATCGTGTTATCGACTTCGAATGAGGGTTTCATCTACTTCTCATTCGATCGACTTCTTCTAGCTCGTTGTATGTGTCTCAATCGTCGAAGTCAAACTTATCGAGCCTGTCTTAGGTTGTTTCGTCAGATTCCTAAAGACAACTCTTCTGCACGCCCTCGATATACATTCTCCCAATAGGCAGCATGATCCTTATTAGTAGCCCATTGGAGTTGTAGGTCGGCAGATCTAGTGGGACATGGGGGACGAGCACTTCCTAGGGCTTATCCCTAACATAGTCATCCTCTTACAACACCATCATTGTCTAGCCTACGGTAATTGCCCTCAAGTTTGTTTCTTCAACCTACCACTAAGTGATGAAATGTTCAATTGATCAGAGTATCGATGAGGTGTGCCGCATCCTGAAGGTTGCCTGAGTGTATTTGTTGGGCCCTTTCGAAACCATAACAATTATAGGACGTGGTCAACATCACAGTTTTTGAAAAGTTGGGCCACATAACAATCGATGACCCTTGTGACAAAGAGTTGAGTCCCCAATTAAAAGAGAAAATTGTTGAGTAAGAAGAAATCAATGAAAGCCACATAGGATGACTCGGAGTCGAGTAGCTTGGAAAAATCGGGCAGTGATGATTCATCTATGCTTACATTGATGGCTACTAAAGATGAGGTAACAAAAGTTTCTAGTTCTTGTCTTTTAAATTTTGATGATTTATTTGATATTTATCAAGAACTAACGCATGTTTATAAAAATCAGTTTTCTCAAATTAATGTCGTAAAAAGTACAATTAACACACTTAACATGCAAGTGATGAAATTCGAATATGAAAACATTGAATTGAAATCCAAAATTTCGGATTTACGTTAGATAGTTCTTAAATTCATTGGTGGTGAAAATAATTTAAAAATACTTTTGGAGAGTTCATGAGGTATTTTTTGATAAAGCTGGAATTGGATTTCATAAAAACCTTAAACAAAAGAGATTTCATAAATTCTTTTTTTAAAATCAGGAATCTTGTTAGATGTTTTAAATGTTACATTGTGGGGGCATACTATCAATAAATACTTTTCTAAAGTATCTAAATGCAGACAAGTTTAGATTCCTAAAGGAACTAAAATTGTCCCGACTAAAAAGATCGGATCCACTTAGATTGAGTATCATTTAGGAACTATTTGAGATGCTCATTCTAGGTTATTCTGAAAGTATCAATAGGTAAGAAAAAATAGTTCCTGGATAGTGGTCGGTAATGGGTCTACTACTATTAAAGAGTTCTTTAGTAGACGATCTTAAACATAACCTACTTAGTATTAGTCAATTATATGATAAAAGTTATAACGTGGCTTTTGTTCATGATAGATGCATTATTAAGAATAGGACACTGGGGCACGTTCCACAAAGGCTGATGAGCAATCATGTGCATAGTTAAAAGAACGAAGAACTCCTTATGCATTTCATAAACGTGAAAGTCCCTCAAGTGACTTACCACTCAACGGGTTATTACCTATCCTCGCTCCACAATCATGACGCACCTCATGAAGAAACGATAGAGCACTGAATCATCATGAAACATCCAAGTATTTTCAGGGCGTGAAATCGTTGCACTCTTGGGAATAAGGGCATTTGATGAAGAGAAATTCTGCCGACACCAGGGATCTACGTGTCCTCGAACACACCACATGTCCGGGGTCTCCAGAACCGACTAGTCGAATAGGCCCCTCTATATACTTGCTCCGGGTCATTAAACTTGCCCGGGTTTCCTTGGCTATCTTGGTCAATACTTCCAGGGCATGAGCACTATCATGCTCCCGCTTTAAAGACAGTCAGAGTCACCTCTCCCACAAAGGAAAATGTTGTTGTTGTAACAGTCTCGTGATCTCCGCCTGCCATCCCCCCATTTCTATGGAAAGGGAGCCGAAATCCTCACTACTTACCATATCGGTATCTAGAGAATTATGGAAGGTTTGCCAAACGATTCTTCCTCCACTTTCTATATAAAGGTCAGAACCTTAGAGGTTTGAGACATGAAATATTACGCTCTTTACACCATACTACATTACCTTTTTCTCAGAAATCTATATTGGTTCTCACACCGGAGGCGCAACGCCGGCAGACCCACTCACGGTGCATTATTTTGTAGGAACCAAAACAAGAGAAAGTGAGTTAACCACCACCGTCAATCACCTCCTCGGTCTCAGAAGCCAACGTGTCCGATGATCCACTTTTAGGTATCATCAATAACAAATAGTTGTTCAAGTCAAAAGATCGCATGGACCATTACAATTTAAATATTTTATTTTGATATTAAGAAAGTTTACCATGATAAAACATCAATTATGGTCATATTTAGGCTCTTGTTATCGATAACTAGTTCGGTTGTTCTTAAAAAGATTATTGAATAAAAAAATTGCTAAAAAATATGTTCATGTTTAAAATAATTTAAAAAAAATTGCTCTAAAATAAAATTTAATTTAAAATAAAAAATCTAAAAAAATTGTTTCTTTATCTTTTTTTTTTTTTTTTTTTTTCCTTTTTTCCTTGTTTTTTTTATAGTTATGATAAAATAGACATGAATGAATTTGTAGGGGAAAAAAAGGGATACTTGTGTAAAATTTAAAAATAAAATAGGCAAATATATATGATTTACCTCAAAATAAAAATAATTTTTAACCTTCTTAAAAATTGACGTGATATTATGGAAGAACCACTGTCTCTCTTATTCAAATACCTAGGGAAATGGGCTCTTCACACAACTGCGTAGCTTTCTCTATCGCCTTTATTGCTGGTACGTGCGACTTCTCTTTCCTAATCTGCCTGATTGTGAATTTTGAAGCTAACTTACAAGTATCAGAATGAGGGATAAAGAGACATGTATGGTGGAGTTACCTTTGAAGGAATGCTTCAAAATTGAGGACGCGGTTTGTAACCATGGTTACTTCATGATGGCTCCGAACGTATGGATTCCGTCCAACAACACCCTGCAACGTCCATTAAGGCTTGCGGACGGCACCACTTCTCTCACTATTTCCATCTCACAACCCTCCCACCGCAATTCTCTCCTTCTCAAAGTTAATGGCACCAATCATCTCTCCCTGCCCGACACACATGCAATTCTGGTACTTTCTTTCATCTTATATTGTCATGCCTACGCCTAGATTCTCTCGAATAGAATCGAATGAGAATAGATTTAATTTTGAATTAGTATAGTAATAGAATTAAATAGTTATTACTATTCCAATATTTAATAATAAAAGAGGTTACACATGGTATTATAACGAGGTAAAATAGTAATTTAATCAAAATTTCAACAGTATAATAGTTAATTTAATTAAATTTCATTTCAATTTAAATATTTGATTAGTATTTGATCTCGTTTTTTAACCGATGAATGATGAAAACCTAATCAAATGTAATCAGGATTAACTAATATATGTGATTAACCCCATTTTTACCTAAAAAAATTAAACTAGACTCCAAACCCTTATTTTTCTTCCATTAAAACACTATTTATAAAAAAAAATCTATATTTTTATATTTCTATTCCTAAGCTGCCATTTGAAATCAATAGAAGAACGACCAAACTCAATATTCCATCATCATCACTTTTGCTTACTCTCTCTCTCTCTCTCTCTTTCTCTATTCACTGTCTGCAGTGACCGCCACACTGCCGGTGGTGGCGGCGGCCTATATTCGGCAAAAAAAAAAAAAAAAATTCATCACAAGATACCACTGTCGCATCACCATCACTACCACAATGGAACTATGATCTGATTGAAACAACGATTATCCCTCTCCTCTAAACAAATCACGGCCACCGCCACAATTCCGATGGTGGCCGTCAGTGATTTGGCCACAAACGACCAAATCTGGACCGCCACCACTAGATCTGGCGGTAGCGACCCAGATCTGGCCGTTCACGGTTAGATCGTGGCCCTCTCTCTCTCTAAAAAAATCGTGGTCACCACCGCATACCGATGGTGCCCGTCGGCCATCTGGCCTAGAATGGCCAGATCGCTAGCCTTCTCTCCCTCTCTAAATAAATCACGGCCACCACCAGATATTCGATTCTGGCCGTCGGCAATCTAGCTGTTCGCGACTAGGTCGCCGTCTCTCTCTAAACAAGTTTAAGAACTAAACTGGGAATAGGAATAAAACACAACAAAAACCAAAAGTAGAAACTAAAAAAAAGAAAAAAGGAACAAGAACATAAATAAAAAAGTAGGAACATATGTGTTGAATTCAAAAAGTGTAGTGTCAACACATAAATCATAATAATACTAGTTTATGCATGGAATAATTTTGGTGTATGGCAACAGGATCAGGTGTCAAGGATGCTTAGGTTATCCATGAAAGACGAAGTGGATGTTAGGAAGTTTCAGAATATTCATTCAGAAGCAAAGATGAGAGGTTTTGGTAGGCTTTTTCGATCGCCAACGTTATTTGAAGATGCTGTTAAGTCCATTCTCCTATGCAACTGCACGTAAGTAGTTTTAAACTCTAAACAAAAATATTTGTATATGAATGCTTGGGCATATTATTTCTTGAGTGGCAATTTTTACCTCATCCATTGCATACATTAAATCTACCACATAGTTTAGTAACTTCAACATAAACCTAAAAAAAAAAAAACCATACAAATTAAAAATAAAAATCTAGGTCTTAAAGAAACAAAAATGTGAATGTCATTTAGTTTTATTTTTTTATTTATTTTTTGTCAAAATATCATCATGAATTAGAAAAACAAAAATTCTTAAAAAAGAACAAAAAATGAAAGCGGAAGCACAAAATGGGAGATTTAGCCCCATTTATTTAGGTCACGTTTGATAATTACTTAATTTTAAGGAATGGGTAGTGATGATGCCTAAAAAAGGATCACCGGACACGTTAACTTGAGATTCAAAACAATGGAATATCCTTTGGTTTAGTTCACTTTCTCTCGGCTAGGGTTCCTGCAAAACCATGCGCCTCGGGTGGGCCTGCCGGCGTTACACTTCTGGTGTGAGAATCAGTCGAGAGTTCCCAGTAGAATTTTGGCAGGGTGATAGCTAGGAAAATGTGTGTGTACCTGATTATCCCTTTGTTCTCATATTTTTGGGTGGGCAGAGACTTGTTTGATAAGTTTTCCCTAATTCTTGATGCACCATTAAGGTGATGACGTCAATCTCGGCCCATTACTATTGAGATGGCAGTGAATACATGTGTAGATCGTGAAGCTATTATCCTGTGAGGGTAACAACTCTTTCTTTATCAGGCGAAGACAACTTGGACTACTTTCGGGCAAGAGTGGGGAGTGCTCTCGCCCGAGGTTACATGACCCTGGCCTAGATATAAAGAAGGGAATTGGTCAAGTTGGTTGGTTTGTAGTCTCTAGTCGTTTCCCGGGCTTGTCACGTGTTTGTGACACATGGCATAATTATATGAACAATAAGAACTAGTATTCTCTCTTCCAATCTAGTCGGAGTGGAGTTTGGACTGGTTGACTGTTCAACTGATTGAATCGGTTTGTTCCACTCGATTTTTAAAATATTGGGCACAGATGGTCTAGATTGTGGCTGTGGTGGGGAAGGGAGGCTTTAGCGGTTGAGAGAGGAGAAGAAAAAAGAAAAAATGGAAATATACAAAAATAGAAAAACATCTTGACAAAATATAGAGGGTAAAATAGTGTTATGCTTGTTTTTTGTTTTTTTTGTGTGCGTGTTTTTTTTTTATTGTTTCAAAAATTTTGAAACAATAAAAAAAAAACACACACAAAAAAAGAAAGAAATCAGAACGAGCTACTTTAATTCGGTTTGTGATAGAATCGAATTAAAGCCAAATTAGGAACTTATGTGCTATTACATCTAAACATAGAAGAATGAAAACTAGATTTTTGTCAAAATTGAGGGCAAAAGAGAAATTTTATATTTTGAACTAATCAGTGTCAATTCGACGATCCTTTGAACCGACACTGGTTCGGTTCATGTCCTGAAAAAAAAAAAAAAAAAAGAGCTAGTTCGATTCGGTTTTGTTTGGATTTGGTTTTGGGGGGTTAGGTTTGTGAACATAAATATGGGAAATGGCACTAACTAGAAATACGGAAGCAGAAGAATAAAAACACCGATTTCGGTAATCAACAACAAATGAGACATGCAAATTCAAACATTAACCAGTGGGAAAGATCTGCTCGCGAGAAAATGATTGAGGTTGCCTATGAAGTTGTGACATTTTTTTTTTGTTCGATTTATTCTTTTTGTTTTGTTTACTATTTTTATTTGAATTTTATGATTTTTTCCACTTCTTTATTTATGTTTTTAATTTCATCTTAGTTTTCATTTTTATTTTTGTTTAAAAAAAACCCCACAAAATATAAAAAAACAATAAGATTGTACACAAAAGGATAAGGGGGAGATTTGTTTTCTATTTTCTTTTTAATAAATTTGTGATGAAGAAGATAAAAGTAAAATTTAAATAAAAAAATAAAATTCAAAGATGGCAAAAAAAAAAAAAAAAAAAATTAAAAACACATGATCTTATTTTACTTGTGATTTATGAAAAGAAAAATATTATTTTATTTATGTTTTCATTTTATTTGTGTATTTTTTATTTTTGATATCATATTTTATTTATTATTTTCATTAATTGAAATATGTAAAAAATAAGACTTATCAAAAATATTATAAATAAAAAACAAAATTGGAAAAGAAAGAGAGGTATATATATAGAGAGAGAATGTGATTAGGAGTGAAAGTTACGATTAAGTAACATGGGGCCGACAATCAAGAACTAACCTAATGGACATTATGAGAGAGGATGAATGAAAACTCTAAAATATCCATAACATAATGGGTTTCATCCAATTTATTAATAGATTTTCCGATATAATCAAATTAAAGCAAAAAATAGGAACTTGAGAGACAAAGTTCGCTATTTGTGAAATGTCAAGATCTATTTAAACAAAGAATCATAAATTAAAGAATGAAAAGTAAATCTTGTCAAATTTTATAGCAAAGGGTGTTATGATGTATTTGTCAAAAAACAAGAAAAATAATGGTTGTTTTGGTAGGTGGGAAAGGAGTTTGAAGATGGCTCAAGCACTTTGTGTTCTTCAATTTAAGCTTGTGAATGGCCATATTTCGAAGAGAAAGCGAAGTAGTATTAGTTCAGAGAAGGCGGCTACCTTGGGAAACTTTCCTACTTGGAAAGAACTGGTGAGTTTGAGTGAAAAGACTTTGGAAGAGCATTGCAAACTTGGTTATAGAGCATTTCGCATTCTTGAATTTGCAAGAAAAATTAAGAGTGGCAAAATTCAGCTAAGAAAATTGGAGGAAATTGGTGAACCTGAAATATTGTATCGCGAGTTAATGAAAATAAAAGGGTTTGGTCCTTTCACTTGTGCCAACATTATGATGTGCATTGGGTTTTATGAAAGAGTTCCCATTGATGCCGAAACTCTAGGACTCTTGAAAGAGGTACTATTGCATTAATTAACAAATGCAAACACATTTGTTCTTTAAATTTTTTTTAACTAACAAACTCTCTTTTTTATTTTTTATTTTTACATTAGGTGCATTCAAGGAAAGATTGCAAGAAAGCAACGGTTGAAGCAATTACGGAAGAAGTTTATGGGAAGTATGTACCATACCAGTGTTTGGTATATTGGTATGTATGTATATATGTGTTTATACGAGATAAGTAATCATTGTTTGTGTTTTCATAATACTTTTATTAAATTAAATTATGGTTTACAAGGTTGGAGTTGGTGGAATACTACGAGAGCAAAATTGGGAAGCTGAGTGAGCTGCCTTCTATCAACTATGCAATGGTAACTAGTACCAGAATCAACTCAACCCATTAATTTCATTCAACTATTTTCTTTTCTTTCCTAAAATTTTGTAATTGTAAACTCCAATGTTCTCTGGGCTTGGCATTTGGTTGTTAATGAGGGGGGACAAAATTGGGAAAAACTACATTGTTGGTCTAAGGATAAGTGCTTAAATGGACCTTGATATCTTACAAATGACACATTCGATTTTTCAAGTTTCTATTTTGACTAAAATTGGTCTAATTGAAACATTCCTTAAAAAAAAAAAATTAGATGAATTTTGTTAAATTAAGAGTAATTTTATAATTCTACACATCCTCTCTCATAATTTTAATAAATTAATGTAAGAGAAAAGTTAATGTTATTTTATTTTATTTTTTTTATTATTTAACATCATCTCCTCTCTCTTGTCGTCTCTCCTCTCTCTTCCAAGTTCGAATCCTTTTGATTTTTTTGTTGTGTTTTGTTTTATATTTTTGTTATTTTTTATTTTTATTTTGAATTTTCTGATTTTTGTTTTTGTTTTTGTGTTACACCTATGTTTTTTTGATTTTTTTTTTACTTTTTTATTTTATTTTGTCTTCATGTTTTGTTTGTGTTTTTATTTTCAACTTTTATATTCATTTTTTTTTTAATTTTTAATTTTGGTTTTATTAACCTTTTTTTAAGTTATATTTTTGTTTTAAAAACATAAAAATAATACCAAAAAAAGAAAAAGAAAAATTGTAATCGAAGAGGAGAAGGAAAATAAGAGTTTAAATTCTAGACGGTTCCCGTCATTTTGAAAAATCACAAGAACACTCCCTATCATTTTGTAATACCTAAGACACCCCTTCTTTTTTCATTTTGGTTACCCAAAACACCCTCCTTCAAATTTTATTGTAAAAGATACCATCACTTTTTTTTTTTAATTTCTATTTTCTACTCTTTTTGTCTTATTTAATATTTTAATTTTATTTTTCACTTTTATCATGTATGTTTTGTTTCATTTTTCATTTTTTGTATGGAATTTGTAGAAATTTTAAAAAAATATAGAAAGTAAAAATCTAGAAAATAAAATAAAAAAATAAGATTTAAAAAAACATTTTTTTTGACATTGAACTTCTCTTTGTTTTATTTATGTTTTTTGTTTTCAAGATTTTTTTACTTTTGATTTTTTTTTTTTTTTAATTTTTTGTAAACACCATACATAAAAATTAAAATTAAAATATTGAACAAAAGCAAAAAATTAAAAAATCCAAAACAGAAAACAAGAGAGAAAGAGAGTAGAAAATTGGGAAAGAAAATTAAAAATAAAAGAATACGAAAAAAATATGGCACAAATATTTATTTGTCAACAAGTTTAAACTCAAATTTTTAAGGAAAAAAAATCAAATAGAGGTTAGAAATGAAGAATAAAAATCATATACAAAAAATAAAAACAAAAAATGAAAATTAGAAAAACAAAAACACATAATATTGTTTTGTTTTAATTCTTGTGTCTTATGATTTTTTTTTTTTTTAATTGTGTATTGTTTATTTTGTATATAATATTGTTTTATTCCTTTTTATTTATTAAAAAAAATAAAATAAAAATAAAATAAAATAATAATAATAATAAAATATGAGGCACTTTATTTTTTGGAGACATTTTGTGGACACATATTCAAGCATTGGTTAAGGCACAAATTAATCAAATTAATTTTATTTTACGTAGGATTAACCGAATTTCCCCTAATTAACGTTTCCCCCTATTTTGCTTCAATTTCTTAGTTACAGATTCAAACCCCTTTATCTCCGATTTCGCTTCTTTTCCTATTTCGCTTCTTCTCCTATTTGTTCTTTCTCTGATCACGCTCTGCCTACACGGTTATCTCTTCCAAAATAAATATCTTTCTAAACCTAACACTTCCCTTCCACCCAACCCTGCATTCCTCTATCTCGATTGACTTCGCCACAAACGCCGCCATCGCTAACCTATCTATCTCTTTACGAATCTGCCATTGTCAAATAATCCATTTTTCAATGTTGAGTTGTGGAGCTGACGCACCCTGAATTTTTTAAAAGTAGAGGAAGCATAGATCGGGAAGAAGAGGAAAATAAGTTTTCATTCCTCCCTCTCAAAATCCATTCATTTTCAAAAATGGTTTTCAGGGGCTTTTTTAGGCGCTAGTTTTGAAAACGTTATTTGGGCCTGGATTTTGTTTGAAAAAGAAGTTGTCACCTAGTATGGGTTAACTGGTGTGATAGGCCACTGGGATTATATATATATATATATATATATATATATATATATATATATATTATGAAAATTACCCAAGTTTTGACTCAAAACAGTTGGCCTTTTACCAAAGATTTCTTTAAGTTCGGGGGTCAGTTATGCTCAGGGAAGGTGTTAAGCACCCCAAGACAGCCGTTCGAAGACGGTATCTCAGTTTAAATTGATGTTCACGTTTAAATAAAGTCCAAGCAATTTCCTTTGGTTTTTGTTTAACAAAATAATTCCTACTTTTTTTTTTTCCATGCATTTTTATGTAAGAAAAGCAAGTAAAGTTAACTATTTATCAACAACAATAGATAAAACAGATTGAAAATTAAAATATTTTTGTATTTTTGATGACTGAACCTTGTAAAGGTTGCTTACGTATTCTGGTTTTCATGGAGTATCAGGTTGAAACGTAGTTCATCTGTTCAAGATGAACTAATTTTTTATTTAGACAAGTGACCGAACCCGTATGTGGATTACCTACGTATCTCAGGTAGTTGAGAATCAGGTCAACACGTAGTTCATCTCTAGATGAACTGATTTTTATTTGAATAAGTGACCGAAACCATGTATGGGTTGCCTACATATCTCAGGTAGTTGAGAATCAGGTTAATATATAGTTCATTTGTTCAAGATGATTGATTTTGTTTTGATTTATTATGAGACAATGACATGAGTTATATTGATGATAAGTGGATAATACCTTTGATTTTGTCATGAACAACCAATCGAACTCACTTTCTTAGGCAAGTTTGGTGTATATGTTTAGGTTATTAATTCAAAAAGAAAGAAAAAATATATAGTATACTTGCTAGTCTAACTCGTAACTAAGAAAAATGAAAACATTTCTGAAGGAGGTTCACATACATCCCCGAATGAATAAAGGTCATCCATTTATTTCAAATTTTTAGCTACAAGGGTCTCAACGGTGTAGTGTGTGTATGTATTTGGTGTCAGTCCACGAGCCTGAAGACTTAGTGCCATGCTGTGATCTAGATTATTGTAGAAATGTAAAGTCAGTTGTTAGTAGTTAGTGGTTAGCAGTCAGTTAATTAGAGATTTGATTTGAGTTTTTGGAGTTCAATTTCATGTGTTTTTGAGATAATTAAAGATGCTATGCACAACTCATGGTGTGATTGATATTTTTGTCATGTTCTTTATGTTCTTGATATGTTCTTGATTGTTCTTGATGTTCTTGACATATTTTGGATGTTTTCTTCACAAATTTTGATGATTTTGACATGTTTTCAACGTTTTTGACTAGATTACTTAATATATATACTATGTACATGGAATATAAATCTAAGACCTACATAAGCATACTATGTACAAGCAATATAACCGTATTTAAGACAAGATCGAAGAGCGTTTAAGAAGATATACCTAGCTTAGAGGAGTTGTCTTTCCCTAAGCGATTTCCTTCTTTTCATTCTTTGAATCTTCTCGGTTGTTCTCGATCGTTCTTCGACAACTTCTTCAGATCTTCTTCCAAGATCCTCAAAAAAAACTTCAGGATGGTATTTCAACAGAATTTTGAGGTGTTTTTGGAATAGAAGACTTGAGAACTCCCTAGACCCGAGAGAGGAATTTGAGACTAGAGAGAGAAAGTCTTGGATCAAGCCCTATAAATTATGAAAACAAACCCTATATTTATAGGCTCAGGCACCCTGCGCATTGGCCAATGCATAGGGTATCCCAGCATGCTTCTTAGGAGCTGTTTGGTCTAGGGATCACTCTTTAATGCCTTGTAGTTTGATATTTTTGATTGAATTTGAAAGATTCAGTAAGATTTCCTAATATTTGGTAATGATTACCAAATCTTAAAATATATTAGGTAATGATTGCCAATCATTACTCATGATTGGTAATGATTAGTTATTGTTAGAAATCATGACTCATGATTGACTTGCACATGGGGCTTTTATTGCTTGATGTGACACTTTCCGGTTTGGTTTGCTTGCTAAGTATCGGTTACTCGAACTATTTTGGTTAGATTTCAATTAATGCTTTGAAGGTTCAATGTATGTAGTCACCATGTGTCATTTGGAATCTAATGCTTGATAATTATACTTGATTTGATGGGCATTAAATACTCTCTAATGGGATGGAATTGGTTCAGTTGGTCTTGTAACCGTTTAGTTACATTTCAAGTATTTTGGTTTCCTTATATTTTGCTCAAAATATTTAAATACCTTGAATGTAGTCTCCTAAGGTCATTCCAAGCATTAAATACTTGATGGGAGGTTGATTTGATGGCTCATTAATGGCCTGTCATTATGGCAAATCGATTCGGTTAGATTGGTAATCGTTAGTTACTTTTCAAGTAACTTGGTTTCTACCCTAGATATTTTGGTAAAAATATCTTGGGAATATCTTGGCATTTAATGATTATTTAATAAGTTATTAAATTCTTGATGGGGCCCTTGGTGTGATAGGCATTGATTACTAATCATGATGACTTCGGTTTGGTTGGTTTCGAACCAAGTCCTTATCCTTAGTTACTTTGGGTAACTTAGACTTGTCATGGAAATTCTTTGACTTGGATTAAGTTCTTTTGGCTTGATTTATAGAGATTAGTACTTCAAATAGAGATTTAAAGAAGTATTTTTTGTGTCAAATAGATAAAACCAGTGATAGTAAATGTTTCAGGGGTCAAAATGGGTAACAAGGGTAATTGGTGAAATTCCCTTAAATTAAAGGGTAGTAACTAATTTTGATTCATATTAAAGGTGATTTCATAAAAATCAACCTTTAATATTGTCATTTTAGTCCCTCTTAGGAATTTCGAGGTTGACCCAAAACTTTAACTTAACCAAATTCAGTCAATATTTGATAGTTTTACATTTTCTTGTGTTTTTTGCTATTTTTGGCAGTATCCAGTGTGATCTAAGGTATAAATTCATTCATTTTAAGCCTCAGTTTAAAGTTTTTCTGAACTTGTACTTTTGATGCGATACTAACTGGGCGGGACAAAATGTGGTTTCTACAGATGTCCTTATTTGTCATGCTAATTTACTTGTAATGACAAAGAAGGAAACATAAACATTTTGTTCCACGAGACATGAAATTTAAAGACAAGAATTTAAATTTTAACTTGAGCAAAGTCAAGAGTGTACCTGAATATTGCTGCATCTACCCTATGAAAGCGGTAAGGAATTTTCTCAAAGGAGGCTGAATGATTGGTCCTTGAGAATCTACGGAATCCTTCAAAGAAGACTAAATGACCTATCCTTGAAGATCTCAAAGGAGGTTGAATGACTGATCATTGAGTATAGACAGAATCTCTTCAAAGGAGCCTGAATGACCGGTCCTTGAGTATACTACGGAATTTCTCCAAGGAGGCTGAATGACTGGTCCTTGAGGATGCTACAAATAGGATTTTGACACAATAATCCAAAGATAGAAGGAATATAGTGATAGGTTTCTAACACAATGATCCGAGGATAGTGATGAACACAGTGAAAGGTTTTTGACACAGTGATCCAAAGATAACGAGGAAAACAGTGAAAGTTTTTTGACACAATTATCCAAGGATAGTGAGTAACATAGTGACGGGAATATAGTAACAGGACTTTGACACAATGAAAGGTTTTTGACACAGTGATCCAAAGATAACGAGGAAAACAGTGAAAGTTTTTTGACATACTTATCCAAGGATAGCGAGGAACATAGTGACGGGAACATAGCGAGGAACATAGTGACGGGACTTTGACACAGTGATCCAAAGATAGTAAGGGACACAATGAAAGGTTTTTGACATAATGATCCAAGGATAGCGAGGAACATATTAACGAGACTCTGACACAGTGATCCAAAGACAACGAGTAACATAATGAAAGGTTTTTGACACAATGATCCAAGGATAGCGAGGAATATAGTGACAAAACTCTAACACAGTGATACAAAGATAGCGAAGAACATAGTGAAATATTTTTGACACAATAATCCAAGGATAGTGAGGAACATACTAATGGGCCTCTGGCATAGTGATCCAAAGATAGTGAGGAACACAGTGAAAAGTTTTTAACACAATAATCTAAGGATAGTGAGGAACATAGTAACGAGACTCTGACACAGTGATCCGAAGATGGCGAGGAACACATTGAAAGGTTTTTGACCCAGTGCTCCAAGGATAACGAGGAATATAGTGAAAGGATTCTGACACAGTGCTCCAAGGATAGTAAGGAACATTGTGAAAGGTGTTTGATGCTAGGGTTTTGTTTAAATGTATGACCGAAACCACATGGGGTTTTCCCACATATCTTAAGATAGCTAAGAATCAGGTCAAATGTAGTTCTAATAGGTAAAGTAAATTAGACATACATTAATTGATTGAAGCAGTAATCTAGAAATTGATCGATCGATCGATTGATTTATTTATTTAATTGATATGTCTAGACCGAACCCCATCAGGGCGCCTACATATCTCATATAATTGAGAATCAAGTCCAATTTAGTTTGAGATTTGATTTTATTTAGATCAGTACTTAGTGGAAAGGGTTTTTGGTTAGAGAAATCGATTTTTGAGTCGTCATATTAATACATGATTGAAAATGACGAGAATTCTTACTAAATAAAACCCTCGGGGAAACTTGACACTTAGTGGAGTTTCATGGCAACATCCCTTATAGGACTACAAACGAGGACTAAACAAATTTCACGTGAGAAATTTACCTTGGATAAAATGTGCTTCAGTCGTAGACTGGGGCTTGATGATGTTTTTTTTAAGGGATTATAGATTTCAATTCTTGAATTTTGATTTTTTCCCCAATCGTAGCTGGTGTGAATCTTATCAATAAATCTCGATAGAGAAATTTGATATAATATGCCCCAGCTTTAGCTGGGGCGACTCCTATCACGGAATCTTGATGGAGAAACCAGATATAATGTGCCCCAACTCTAGTTGGGGTGCAGAAATATGTCCTGGGTATTCAGGAGAATACGACAGAGCCCATATGCCCATGTATCTGAAATCGAGTGCTTGACTTTTAATGTCCAATTGAGACTGAGAACCTCGTTGCGTTGTTTTTTTGTCTTTTATCATGTTTGTAGATACCTCATTTTGTCTCGCTCAGTTAGTGTCAAATCAAGTACAAGTTTAGATAAATTTAAACTTAAGTTTAAAGGGATGAGTTTATACCTTGGATCACACCATAAAATACAAAAAAATACCAAAAAACATGAGAAAACACAAAAACTGTTAAATTAGATTGAATTCAGTTAAGTAAAAGTTTCGAATCAACCTCGAAAATTCTATAATTTAATGGGCTCTAAAATGACATTATTAAAAGTTGGTTTTCATTAAATTACTTTTAGTATGAATAAAAATTAGCCACTACCCTTCAGTTATAGGATATTTCAACAATTTACCTTTGTTACCTATCCTGACCTCGAAACATTTTCTATCACTGGATTTTGTCTGTTTAACGCCAAAAAAATATTGTTCCAATTACGCATATTACAAAAAATACTATCTAGAAACAATCCAATAGACCATGATAGCCCTAAATCACCAAGGTGATTAAGGATTTGGGCTTGGTTTGGATTTTCACAAATTATCATGACGAACCACCTAAGCCCAATGAATCAAGGGCCCAAACCATTATTAAAAGGCTTACAAAGGATCATTTGAATGACCAATAAATCCTTAGATATTCTCTACACAAAATATCTAAGGAAACCGTGACACTTAGAAGGTAACCAACTGTTATCGAAACTAAACCGATTCGGTTCACCATCTAAGTTAGGCATTTAATGTGCATTAAATTCCCATAACATCAAGCATTAAATGATTGGGATGACATAGATATTCCACATTCAAGATATGTAGATATTTAATTAAAATATCTTACGTTTAACCGAAATCTCTGAAATGTGGCTACTCGTTGTCGAAACCAAACCAATCCGATTTGCCACCTAGCCAAAGCATTTAATACACATCCCATCAAGAATTTATTTCTTGGGATGACATGGAAGGGGTGGATTCATTGAATCAAGATATTTTCATCAAAATATCTTAGGGTTAATTAAAACCCTTGAAATCCAGCTATTGGTTAAAAAGAAAACTAACCCAATTTAATCGAAAACCAAGCGAATGAGTTCCCACCAAGTAATGAGTCATAATTAGGCATTAAATGAAAAATAACTCATTGAGACCATATACAGTGCACCTTGGAATCATTAATGGTAACCAAATTGAAATAGGAAAACTAATCGATACTTAGCCCCTAAACCAAACCAGAAGTCTCACATCATGCCATTAATGCACGCATGTGCAACCAATCATATTTAAGAGAGTGTAATGATTTCTAATGATTGCCAATCATTACAAATTCTAGGAAAAGATTTGGTAATCATTACTAAATCTTTGAGAATCTTCCACTATCCCTAAAATTCGTCCAAAGCTGATCAAAACCAAGACAAGAGAGCATGTCTCCTAAGCCAAAGGTCCCTAAGGAAGGGACTGGAATGTCTTGTGCATGGCTGAGTGCGCAGGTGTACGAAGAGGGATTCGATCCTCGCTGTGTTGACTACTCGCAAGTATACGAGGTCAAGTTTTAGTATAGATCGGGAGAGTTAGGGTTATCGTGTCCACAGAGATTGGTTTTGACTATTATTGAGTACTACGTTTATCATGACCTAACTTTATCTAGGCGAAAATAAATGTGTTTAAAATTAATAATATTAATACTAAGTTAATTAATCTAATTAAATTAACTATACTAATACTATTATGAGATGTTTAGGGAAAGTATTGCCTAGGGATTAACGTGTTTACAAATACGTGTTCGATCTCGATTTACTCACGTTTACGATGTTCAACTTATTTAACAATCTCGGTACGTAAACTCCATCGCCATCTCTCTCGAGTGTAAGACGGGGGAATACATGACTTTGAGTCAATGAATAAGTCCCCCTCAACATCTTAACAACCCTAGGTCACATGAGTCTCACCCAACGTCATTGATTGCACACAATCCAACTCCCGACCGGGTCATTGGATCGTGCGTTGTATTTACCCTATCGACTATCTCCGTTCTAAAACTTCCTCGCCACCTCTCCCAAGTGTAAGTCGAGGGATATAATGCAACTTCGTGTCAACGAAGAAATTCCCCTCAACGTCTTAACGACTCTAGGTCGCGTGAGTCTTGTCTCAACGTCATCGATTGTCCACAATACAAACCCCAATCGGGTTATTGAATCATGGCATTTGTTTACTCTAATCTGAATCCATATGCCTGATTGGGGTCCACTCTCCACTATTGTAGATTTAGTAGTTCATAGAGATCAGAAGGACTTGGTTCAATTAAGGAATATTTGGCCGAGGGTATTTCGAAAATGAAAACGGGTCAATGTTGTTAACTTAACGTTACCCAAGGCTCAACACTTGGCACACACTCTCTTGAACCCCCATACTTAGATTGGAAACAATCCTAAACTAACATTTAAGAATGTAGTACTCACTTGTCAAAAAGAAACGAAATTTAACAATATTTACATTTTTTTTTTACGAACCACACCCCTAAACTTATTTGATTAGTATGATTTCCTGGGTGTGGTTAAAACGAAAGAAAAATGACAAGTGAGTACTCGAATAACGAACCAATCCGAAGTTTTCCCTAAACCTAACTGCTCACATCAAGTAACATTTGCAATTGCTAGCTTGATTAACTCAAATGTGCCTTTAAATTCAGCGATTAAGGTTTGTAAAAAAGATCAATTGGCCAGGGTATTTGTTTATGTGTTCAGAATTGAATTGGCATTTAGGCTTCGACAGGGTAACGACGGATAAACATGTTACATGGTAGGCTTTAAAGGCTCAAGCAACAAAAAGAATGCCTAAATCACGTCTCTTGAACTACCTTGCTTAGGATTTCGCCTCAAGCTTCCCCTTAATCAGGTTCTAGAATCCTTAATTTGTCATGAATTTAGCTAATCGATAATCGTCCTCAAGTCAATTGAATGGAAATATATTGAGTCTATGTGCTCGTGCAAATTAGGATCTACAATAATTTTGACCAAAACACATTATCAAGCACACAAAACACACATGCATGGGTATTACCCTTGACTTCAAAAACAATTAGGGGTAATTTCATCATCAGGTAACGGCCCAAATGAATGCAAAACTCAACATGAAAACAACAATACAAAAACATAAACACATTCTAATCTAAACACATATGCAATACGAGAAAATGATAACACATAAACTAACATACTATACTACACCTCACCGCTAAACTCAAAATGGGCAATGTCCTCAGCGAACCCAATCATCATTCTCAGTATATGAAATTTAAGCATGCTGATGAAGGGGGTTTAGAACACGTATCTGGGAGGTGAGAGAATCTCACTTTCGTTTAAATTCGACGGAGATGGATTTAACTTATTTGACCTTGGGTTGCCTCCCAAGAAGCGCGTGGTTTAATGTCCTCGGCTTGACATTTTTAGAACGCCCTCAAGCTTGGTGAGATTTTGCTTTGTTCGGCTCAATCTTTCAACGAAATGCCTCACCGGCTTATGTGCGTGGCCTCGTACAATAAACAGCTTAGAATCCCATCGAAAGGGATGCATCAATACCCATTGATCTAATATTGCCAAGTACCCTGCATAAGAAATAAAAACAAAACTATAAACAAAAATTATATACAAAAGAAATGACTAAAGTAAAATCGGGTCATTTACTCACAATATCGACAATAACGAACAAAACAATCCCCATAAATCGTTACCAAAAACTTGGTAGTGATCGCCAAAAATTGAATTCGCCTAATGACCAATCCTCGGCAATGGCGCCAAAAACTTGTACGACGAGGGATTTGATTCTCGCTGTATTGACTACTTGTAAGTATACGACGTCAAGTTTTAGTATAGATCGAGAGAGTTAGGGTTATCGTATCCATAGGGATTGGTTTTGACTATTATTGAGTACCGCGTTTATCATGACTTAACTTTATCTAGGCAAAAATAAATGTGTTTAAAATTAATAATACTAATATTAAGTTAATTAATCTAATTAAATTAACTATACTAATACTATTATGAGATGTTTTGGGAAAGTATTGCCTATAGATTAACGTGTTTACAAATACGTGTTCGATCTCGATTTACTCACGTTTACGGTGTTCGACCTATTTGACAATCTCGGTATGTAAACTCCACCGCCACCTCTCTCGAGTGTAAGACTGGGGAATATATGACTTCGAGTCAACGAAGAAGTCTCCCTCAACGTCTTAACGACCCTAGGTCACATGAGTCTTGCCCAGCATCATTGATTGCACACAATCCAACTCCCGATCGGGTCATTGGATCGTGCATTATATTTACCCTATCGACAATCTCCGTTCTAAAACTCCCTTGCCACCTCTCCCGAGTGTAAGACGATGGATATAACACACCTTCATATCAACGAAGAAGTCCCCCTCAACGTCTTAACGACCTTAGGTCGCGTGAGTCTTGCCCCAACGTCATTGATTGTCCACAATCCAAACCTCGACCGGGTTATAAAATCATGGCGTTTGTTTACCCTAATCCAAATTTGGGATTTGTCAAACCCCGTATTCTCCATGTATCTAACTAAGCATGATAAACAAATAATATGATAAACACAATCAACTATGAAGAACAAACATAAACGCAACACCGAAATCATCCCAACACTTATTCATAAATTTATTGTTAATCTCTATACAATCCATGTTTAACTATGGCCATAACCGAATTTACAATGAAAGAACGAACTAAACATGCTCACATGATCCTAAGTTAAAGAAATAAGGAAAAGAATCGAATAACTTAGTCTCGTCAAAAGATTAGCCGCTAAGAACCCTTAATGATTGCTTCGCCATCTTCTCCACTTCGGGATGTGAGCTCCACCTCTAAAACACCTAAACCTAAGCCTAAGTATGGCCTAAGGTGCCCAAATGGCTAGGAGGGTCAAGAGGAGGGGAGAGGAGTGGGTATTTATAGATAAAATATCTCAAAATATCTAATAAAAATATCTAAGCTGTGTAGAGGCCACCGCCGCGGCCGTGGGATTCAGTGCCATGGTGGTGGAGTAGGTCGGTTAGTTGATCACTGCGGCGGTGAGGACAGCGGTGGATTTGGAAAATATTCTGCTGGTTCACTACCTAGGTGGTGAGTGTCTAGTAGCAAAGATGTCTTCTCAGTATTTTCACTGCCGCGGCGGAGGTCTGGACGCCGGGCGGTGGGCTTCTTTCACAATTTTGCCTTCGTGCTTATTTTTCCACCGTTCTTGGTTCGATCTCATCGTTTTTGCTCTTGTTTAGTATTTTTTTATCCCACACACATGATTTAATACAAAAAGATAAAAACTAATTAAAACATAATAAACATACTATATAAACGCTCGAAAACTAACTTAATTAGGTTTAAAAATATGTAGGTAGATCACACCTATCAGCAGGCCGTTGGCCTATAAATATAGGTGGCCTGTTTTAATTTTGAACAAGACTTGAAATCCTAACTTCTCTCTCAAGCTCGAGCAACTCTCTCGGGTTCTAGGATTCTCTAGTATTTCCATTGAATAACACATCGCTATTCTATTGAAATTCTATCCCAGAGGGTATTCTCGAGGTTCTTGGAGTCAGAACTCAAGAAGTTGACGGTGATTGATCGAGTTCAAGCCAAGAAGATCAAAGAATGGTAAGAAGGTCTATGTTTAGGGAAAAACCATTCCCCTAAATTAGGTATGTGTCTTGAACACCTTCAATCTTGTCTTAATTTCTTGTATTATGCTTGTATATAGTAGAATCATGTAGTATCGATGCATTAAATTTATGTATGTAACACATATAAACCATAATCAACCAAATAACACTTAATTTTTGTTATAAGATTCAAACCATGTCCATTTCATACAAAATCATATCAAGAACATCCAAGAACATTTTAAGAACACGTTAGGACTTAAATCATCCGAGAATATGTTAAGAACATATAAGGATTTAAACAAAACACCTATCACACCACGAGTTGTGCATAGTCTCTACGATTCTCTCAAGAACACTTCAAACTGACTCTTAATAACTATTAATCTAACCATATATATCTATTAATAACTGTTTTACTTTTTGCTAAATATCAAGATCGTAGCTTAGCACTAAGTCTTCAAGCTAGTAGACTGGCGCACACACACACACACACACATACACACACTACATCGATAGACCCTTGTGGCTAAAAATTCGGGATAAAGGGAGGGTCTCTATTCCTTCAGGGATATATGTGATTCTTCTTTAGAAACCTTCCCGTTTTTCTTAATTATGAGTAGGACTGACATATATATATATATGGTATTTTTTTTCCTTTTCAACTAACAACTCATATACTAACACTAATTTGTCTAAACGAAGGAGTTCGGTTAAGACGTTCTTGACAAAATCAAAGAGGCCATGTCAATATCGTGTTGTGATTCATGTGTTGTTTACTAACTAAAATCAACTAAAATGAGCCCAACCAACCAGTTATAATTTAACATAAACGAACTATGTAAAGACCTGATTCTCATTGATTTGAGATACATAGGCAACCCTATGGGTTTGGTCACATATCTTAATAATTTAGTCTTAGTTTGCATAATGGAACTACACATCGACATGATTCCTTGTGAAAACAAGGATATGTAGGCAACCTATATAAGGTTCGGTCTCTTAAAAAATACAAAAAATGTTTCATTTAGTATAGCTTGCATGGTGGAATTACATGTTGACCCGATTCTCTATGAAAACAAGGATATGTAGGAGGCCTTTATAAAGTTCGATCGTTTACATTTTTGCATATTATAAACTGTTATTGGGTTGTCGCTACCTAGATTAGTATAGCTTACTACTTTCATTATGTCAAAAAATACAAAAAATATTTTCATCAATCTGCTTTACTCATATAGATAGTCAAACCATTTACCAGCTTTAATCATGCTAAAAAGGGAAAAACTTAAAAAAGGGGAATTATTTTGTTAATAAAATCAAAGGCAGTTACTTGGGTATTGTTTAATTGTGAATATTCATTTAGATAAGGTACCATTAACGGATGGGTATCTTGGGGTGCGTAAAACCTTCTCCAAGTATAACCGACCCCCAAACTTTAAGAATATCTCTGGCACATAGACCTTTACGAGTCAAAACACGGACCATTTTAAAGTAAAAATGAATTTCTAAGATTTTCGGTGACCTAGCACACCATTTAACTCCATGCAAGGTGGAGACTCAATTTTCAACATAAATTCGCGACCCATGAAGTTTTTTAAAATCAATGCCTAGAAAAATTCTTGAAAAACTATTTTCAAAATGAATGGATTTGGAGGACTTAGAGAGGGTGGAATGAAACTAGTTTTCCTCTTCTTCCCAATCTCTACTTCTTTCGCTATCAAAATCCAGTGTGCGTCAGCTGACGACTCTGCTTGGACCGATTAGAGGGTCAAGCCTAGTAGGCATATAAATTTATATTCACGGTTAAATAAAACCCAAGAAATACGTCTTTGATTTTTAAACATAAGTAATTCCCTTCCCAAAATAATAAATAACAATAAATAATAATGATAATGAATAATAATAATAACAAATAATAAATAATAAAGAAACAAACAAATAAAAATAAAATAAAATAAAATAATATAAGAATAAAAATAATAACACGATAATAATAAAATTGATGAGGGTAGTTTGGGGTACCACTGATTCAACACTTAGGATCTAGCTACGTGTTCATCCTCGTAGTGACATGGATGCATTTCGGAATCCACAGCACTATGCTAGAACATACGCCAAGCATAGCTCTTCCCTGGTCTTTTCTTTGCACCTAGGGAGGAGTAAGGTGCCCCGCAGGGACGTACCGCCCTGAGCTCTACGCTGTGCCCTAGACTACCAACTTTAGGAACTTAGCCATTCACCTCGATCAGCTCCCCATTCCAGCTTGTTTCTCCTCTAGGACTCCATGGATCTCCACCCTCTTCTACCAGCTAACCATCATAGGTCTAACAGAGGCCCACGGGCTTCACCAAATAGACCCAAATGCCCAAGCTTAGTGATTATCTCCTAAACGCCCCAGATTATCGACTAAGCACATGGTTTCACCTAATTAATCGTATTTAGTCCCGACTAATCATCTTCAATGCCTATATATACTAGGGGCTATGCCAGTCACGCACGAATGCTTTGAGTTCATTTGCTTACTTGATGCATTTCTGTACCTCTTATGTTTGAGCTCTTATTCTCATGCCAAGACAAATCCCATTCTGAGTTTTCTATAGGTACCACTCCTCGAGGAGCAGGACTCTGGACATAACAGGTCAGTTCTCCTAAAACCTAGTATAGCTTATGTGAGGAATTTTCAACCACCGACTCCACCTCAACATAATGACACCTGTTACCTCGACTGGATGATACTCGAGGTGTGTACCAATTTTATACACCAGCAGTTTGGCACAGTTTATGGAACTGTGCCAAAAGCTTTCCTCTGATCACTACTCTTTGCTCAGCTGAGCCTAGATGATCACAAGGTCTGGTTGAAAAGATAGATACAAGACAAAAGATTAAAAAATATGGAAAACTCCAAGGCCACACCCTTCAGCTCCCACCAACGAGGATAACTGCCCCCCCAGGACCAAGTTGGGCCATTTAACCTGCCACCTGGGGTGCAAACCTTGAGAACCGTGGAGGTATCTTGGATTGATCTTCTCCAGTGCCAGATGGTCGAGTTCATGTGATATGTGTAGCTCCTCCTTGCGTGCTTATCGCTACCTCCCACCTAGGAGGGACCAACTCTCTAGATTGTAGGGCCCGAGAAGTGACCCCTAGACCGTGATGTTCATATGGAATCTCTGAATGGGCGTACACCTAGGGACTATCCTCCACCTCGCGACCACGAGTATGCAAGACTAGAGAGGGCCTCCCCGGCAATGTCGAGCTCTCCATTGGCTATCTAGGTTCGATCTTAGGGGATGGTATGAACATGAAATCAGCTACTACTTGCCTTCTTCTCGTCATTCTGTGGCCCAAGGTGCGGGTAGTCATATATGGGGGGAGCTCCGAGCAGGCTAGGCCACGGAGGGACGTTTAGCTAATATGGAAGCCTGCCTCCAAGAGGTGAACGGAGGCCAGCCAGGACAAGGCATTATTTTGGAGGTGATGTCTCCGTTCGTAGAAAAAGTTCTGGAAGTAGTAGTGCCGAGGTGCTTTACTCACCCCTAAATGAGTCCATATGATGGGATGTTAGATCTTGTTGACCACTTATCCATGTTTAAGTCTCATATAGATATTCAGGTAGCCTCTGTAGCTCTGCGGTGTAGAGTCTTTCCCATCACCCTTATAGGTGCTACGAGGTACTAGTTCTAGGGTCTGAGGCCAATATCTATCTCCATCTTTAGGGAGCTTGAGAAGCTGTTCCTGGCTCATTTCAGTCTCTCCCAGCAGAGGCCGAAGACCATGGCTTATATCCTTGTTCTTCAGCAGGAGTCTACTGAATCTTTGGGAGACTACGTCGAATGCTTCAATTGAGAAGTAAACGCATGCGACGACCTCTCTGAGAGTATAGCACTGAATGCCTTTGTGGATGGGCTCTGGCATCAAAGGTTGTCTTATGACCTCTACTCCAACCCTATTTTCGCTCTCGATCAAGCCTTAGACCGAAGAACTGAGTTCTATGGTGTTGACCTCTATGCTGCAACCAAGAAGGAGAGAGAATGAGTGAATAAGCCAAGGGAACCAAGGGATAGATCTCCAAGTTAAGACCAAGGCTTGAGAAGATTACAAGATAAAGGAAGATCAAGACCTATGCTGGGGACATGAGTCCACTTCATCTCCCAGGGCGTTACCAACCATGGTTCACTCTGGTCACGGCCTTTGTAGCTACCATATTTGTAGAAAACTCAGGGCATAATTTCTTTCCTCCTCTACCACCCCTGAGAGGGATGCCAGCCGAGAGATCAATGAACAAGTACTATGAATTTCATTGAGACTGGAGCCACTCTACGGAAAATTGCCTCCAGCTCTGACAGGGGATTGAAGCTCTTATCCAAAGAGACTATCTCGGGAACTATGTTCAGGGAGAAAATCAAGAGCAACCCAGTGAGGATGAACCTCAGGGAGAGCCTCGATCCTAGATAATACGGGAGAACCATGACCATCCACTACCCCGGGGGCTGAGGCTGGGGATGATCACTAGTGCGTGGATAGTGAAATCAATGTCATCCATGGCGGATTAAGCTCTAGGGATGTGTAGAGTCACCAGGTCACACGTCTAGGCACATAAAATCTTGAAACAGAAGAATGTATGCCACTTAGGCACCCGCGGAAGGCTGACCAACTGAAGCGCAACTTCTGTGGGTAAGATCTACTTCTTGTGAACAACTTCCAGTTTGTACAAATTATTGCCATTTTGCTTATCATAATAAATAAGGTATTTTATGCAATGTGCCTTGTGTTATCTCTGGTAAACAACATTCCAACCCCCCTAGAGTCGAGGATGATTCTCCCGATTAATATCCCAACTCTCGATGTAGCGGATGATTTTCCTCAACGACATTCTGACTCCCTGAGTCACGGATAATTCTCCAAATCAACATCCCGATTCCTAGCATCGCGAGTGATTCTCCTAAGTGGTATTCCGACCTCGTGAGTCATGGATGATTCTCCAAATCAACATCCCGGCTCCTGACATAGCGAGTGATTCTCCTCAGCGGCATTCCAACCCCCGAGTCGCGGATTATTCTCCAGATCAACATCCTAGCTCCCAACGTCACGAGTGATTCTCCTTAGTGGCATTCCAACCCCCTGTGTTATAGATAATTCTCCAGATTAAAATCTTGACACTCGGCGTCGCAGATGATTCTCCACAAGCCTCATCCCGGTGCTTACTATCGAGGGTAACAACCAGACCCTCTTTGGAGGTTAATAGTTCATACTCGGGGAAAGACTAAGGTCATTTACTAAGGACAGGGCATTGATCGGGTTTGAGGACCTGCAGCTGAGTACCTCTCCCTACCAGTAGACTAAAAGTCCTGCGTTCTAAAAGGGAAGGTGTCACTGCATGGATTAAATGGAGATAACCTGAAAGGGTTATTGAATGAACCTAACTACGAAAAACTCCTCGAAGACCAGCCACGGGGGACCAACCACCGCGTTATTCTCTTGCAAATTGAGAGGACCAGGAACCTTTGGAAACCCTCCTGCTACGTCCATAACATGATGTTCTTACAATTAACTTGTGTCCCGGACTAGGGGGCTAGTGGTCCATGGTATTAGGCAGAGACGAGAAGTGTTTTCCATTTTTTTTCAAAAAATTACAACTTTGAAAACATGACCAAGCAGAAAACGACTTGGTAAAAACTTTGAGAGGAAGTAGTAGACTCTGAAGTACCCTAGCTATGCCTCTTAAAAGCTTACACACTTACGCGTAGGAAAATAGGATAAGTAAAAAGGAGTCTACAAAATCTTAAGTGCTGAAGAAGTGTCAGTTTAAAGCTCAATCCTCTCCACCCTCATTCTGAGGGGCATCTATGCGAGGAGAAGCAGTGTCAATCTCACTTTTCTTAAGGGCCCCTCGTCAGCATTATTCTCCCCGACATCTCTCTACCCGGTGCCTTTATGCTCAGCACCGTCCTCTGGCTATGAGAACTTTATCTCTATAGGGCCAGTGGGAAATCCAATTGCAGATAGCGGATAGCCATCATGGTAGCTCGGTCCCCTAACTCCAGGAAGTCATTATCCATCTTATCTTGAAGCTCTAGATATTCGGGGTTCTTCCTGCATTGTTTTACTACTTCCAGTCAGGTCTTTTCCCTGACCCCGGTTAGCGGAGTTTTGCCACTTCTTCTTTCAGCCATGATCATGTCAACCAGGAAATTAAGGTTTAGGTGGTCAATGCAGAGTCTGAGGTTTTAGATTCGAATAACAGAAAGGTTGGCTCGAAGACTTGCCTGAACCTTGTCATTTTTTCAGAATTGTGGATCAGTGAAAATCCAACTCGGCGAGAGACTCGCTCTCCGAGAAAAGTTGATTCACCAACCCAGTGAAAGTAAGTTTAGGAAAGAAGGTAGAAAATCAGAGGAGCTCTACTCAAAACTCTACTATGTGGTCTCCGACTAGAGCTCTGCAAAAGACGTCTTCCTCTCCCCTCTTTGGTCTCCGACCAGAGCTCTCTAGAGTTTGAGCTCTCCGCTCTCTTCTCCAACAAAATCTCTACATAACCCAAGTGATGGGTGGTTCAGGTGACATGTGTTGTGAGGCTATACAAGTCTAAGTTTTGTGTCATTTAGAGGTCAACAGTTAGAAAAACACCACTCATAGGAGTGTCCCTCAGAGCTCGCCGCCTAAAATCTCTTTGCTCAAGATAGTTCGTTAACACATTGAGAATCACTATTTAGAATTCTTCCTGTCAGCGGTTCACTCAGAATCTCTTCGCACAAGATTATTTTCTAACAATTAGAAAAAGTGTCATTCTGAATTCCTAGGGGGTCACCCATCCCAAAATTGTTACCGCCCAAACACGGTTAACTGGGAAGTTAAAAAATCTGTCGCCTAGAATTACTTGGGGGTTACCCATCCAGGAATTACTGGCGCCCAAGCACGTTTAACCACGGAGTTGAGAAACCTATTGCCTAAGAATCTATCCTTCGTGAGCCAACAACTTGCCTCCCAAGAGCCAGTAGCTTGACCCTAGTAGCTTGACCCCCAAGAGTTAGCAGCTTGACCTCAGCAGCTTGCCTCCCAGGATCTAGGGACTTGACCTATCCGGAGCTAGCAGCTTGACTTCTAGAGTCTTCTTTCCAGGAGCTTGACCTTTAGGTATCTGCCCTCCAGGGCACGAACACCCAAGATTCTGCTCGTTAGGAGGGCTATGCAGAAGACATGACGGCCTGTGCTCCAGAAAATCAAAGAAATTCGGGGTCGTCCTGCCGTGCTACCTGACCCCAGACCTCAACCATAGGACGCCTATTTCAAATTCGATCCACATAGAAATTCAACTGTGAGAAAAGTGTTGTCTTGAAAATCAAAGAAATTTGGGGTCACCCTGCCGTGCTACCTGACCCTAGACTCGAGCCGTATGGGGGCCTATTTCAAATTAGCTTCTAAAAAAAAAAAGTTAACCATGGGAAAAGTGCCGTCTTAAAAATCAAAAAAATTCAGGGTCACTCTACCATGCTACTTGACCCCGACCCCGGCCGTATGGGGGCCCATCTCGAATTTACTCCCTAGAAAATGTTAACTGTTGGAAAAATGTCGACCAAAGGTATTTCTCATACTTTGAAGTCTTCAAGTCTCTCGTTCTAGCCAGAAATTGATATCTCTGATCGCTTCGCTTCCCTCGTTGCACAGGGCTAGGAGGAAACTAATGAGGGTATTTTGGGGCACCACTGAATCAGTACTTGGGACCCAACCACATGTCTATCCTCGTAATAATATGGACGCATTCCAAAATCCACTATACCATGCTAGAACATATGTCAACCATGGATCCTCCTTGGCATCTTCTTTACACCCAGGGAGGAGCAAGGTGCCCCATAAGGATGTGCCGCTCTGAGTTTTGAGTCGTGCCCTAGATGACCAACTTCAGGGACTTAGCTGTTCACCTTAACCGGCCTCCCTATTCCAGCTCATTTCTCCTCCAAGACTCCATAGATCTCTACTCTCCTCCACCATCTCACCACCACAGGCCTGAGAGAGGCCTGTGGATTTCACCAAATGGGCCCCAAAGCCCAAGACCAGTGATTATCTTCTAAACACCCCAGATTATCGGCTAAGCACATGGTTTTACCTAATTAGTTATGTATAATCTTCTTCGATGCCTATATATACTAGGGCCTATGCAAGCCCAAGGTATATTTTTATTTTACACGTGAATGCTTTAAGTTCATTTGCTTACTTGATGTATTTATGTACCTTTTATCTTTGAGCTCTTATTCCCACACTAGAGGGGTTTTGCCACGATAAATCCTAGCCTGAGCCTTCTGTAGGTAGCACTCTTCAAGGAGCAGGGCTCTGGATATAGCAGGTCAATCCTTCCAAGACCCTGTATAGCTCACGTGAAGAATTTTCAACCACCGAATTCACCTCAGCAAAAGAACACCTATCACCTGATTGAACCATACTCGAGGTGTGTACCAATTTTATACACCAACAATAATAATAAATATTAAATAAATAATAATAATAATGTTAATGTTAAATAATAATAAAAAATAAAATAAAATTTGAAGTTAATTTTTTTTTTTTTTACATATCCTGTCTATATTAGCATGCATGCATATTTACTGCCTTCATTTACTGTTATTTACATTACTTTATTTTAATACTGCATTTCAATTACTGTCTTTACATTTATGCATTTCATTCCTATATATTTTCTCCAATGCACGAGCACTCACAATTGCATTGCATATCACGATGGAAAAACCCAAACCGTAACCCTCCTAGGGATAGAGAGGCCTGCAATAGAGGCTGATGTTGGTGATTTTATCATGCCGATCTAGGCCCCCAAAACCCATTTAGATAGAAAGAGGGGTTAGTAGAAGCAAGGCCAGGTGGGTCTCTTTCCCAGGATCCAGCTACGAAACTCGACTCGCTTGGACCATCAACCAACGATGGATGTTCCCCCGGGAGGACATCGAAGTTTTGAAGGTCTGGGAACCGAAGCTTTTTAGGATGTTCTAGAAGAAAATTCATAACCTCATATTATGAGCCTAGGATAGAGGATAACTAAAACCCTGTTGTACTTAGAACACTGTCTTGGAGAGAGACATTTATATTGTTGTCAGTATATAACTACCTTGAAATCTTATAAAAGAGTACCTCTAGAACTAATAGAGAATAGAATAGCCAATTAAGAATTCTCATTATTCTTTACCTATAAGCCTGGTCATAGTCTAGAATTGTATCCAAGAAAAGTTGACTGTTGAACATACCATAGGAAGGAATAAAGAGAATCCTTATTCTGACTATACGAGGCTCTATTAGATTTGGAAACTCCATTTTGTTCGAATTCAGGTATTGCTTTAGTTTGAGGTTGATAATGACAAGAAGTTGATACAAGATTTCCGTGCATCCAAATACAAGTGTTAATCGAGTCTATAAATATAAGGCACCCCTCCTGAGGGGTTGTCATGTCAAAATCTTATGTGATTTGTAAAATTTGGAAGTAGTCGAAATCTTGTCTCAAACTGAGTTATAGTAAAAACCCTGAACGCCTTTTTAAGCAAATAATAATAACACGATCTAAGTTAATTAGGAAAAATTACGCCACGTAGAAAAAAAACTCTCGTCTCCTGTTAGCCAGTTCGCACTCATACGCAAACGCAACAACCTATCCAAATGGAAGACATAGATGAATGCCCGAATGAACCTTTCGGGGTAGTCTAAATGAAAGAAGACATGGTCTCACTAAAATAGTCCTTTAGCCAGATTTTGAAACTTTTGTAACAACTCCAACAGTCTCAACAAAACCTTATAACCTCAATTCAAACACCTAATCTGATGGAACCAATGACTAACCATCAGCCTTCCAGTTCCCAAGGCCCTAGCCCGGTTACTGGAGAAACAATCCCTATTGAACCTTAGCAAAAAGTCACTCCTATTATAATTGACCCAAATCTAAGTACCACCCCAGCTAAACCAAATACTAGCCCAGTTATACCCAAAACATTCGAAAATGAGGTGAAAGAGCAACCCGAAAAGAGATCCCTACAGACTGAAAAATTACTACAAATGGAAATAGAACTTTGAGAAGTAAGGAAGGGAGAATCACATGTCAACACCCAATATTTGGACCTATCCTCGATATCTTTACTTTTCCAGTAGTTGTTAGAACGACCCGCTGCTCGTTGGTACGCAATAATTGGACAATCAAAAGTGGAAATGTTTCTTGAGATAGTCAAGATTTTCTGTGAACAATATGGCTACAATCAAGAGGTTTCACTAGACAAAATTCCCTTTCGAAATCTATCTAGAAAAAGTGGGGAAAGTTTTTGGGAATATGCTGACTGATGGAGGAAAAAAGCCACACAAGTAGTACCGCTAATGAAGGAGACCTATATGGTCCAAATGTTCATCCAGATCCAACCTCACCCTTATTTTGGGCCCCTCCTCAGCGTGCTAAAAGATTCATTTTCTGATGTAATACTCTTGGGAGAATATGTGGAAGAAGGCATCTGAACTGGTAAAATACAAAAACTAGCTGATAATGAGGTAAAAAATTGATGCCTATGAGAAAAGAAAATCTTAAGGTGTCAGTGGTTGTCCAGGGTCAGAAGAATGAGCAAAATATCCGAACTCAACCCAATTATTGAAAGACTAATCTTTCGGATACTAGGACTAGCCCCTGCAAAATCTTGAACTTCCTTGGTAGGCACTATTGTAAGCACCTATATATAACCCTTACCCGTACCTAGCTCCATACACAACTCCATTGCCATCTACCCAAATCCCTTGTAACAACAATAAAAATAATTAAAATTCTAAACACCACCGCTCGCCTAAAGAATAATGACAAGTCACCATTTTTCTAGTACCACTCTCTCAAATCTTCGAAGAGTGCGTCAAGAACAAATTTCTTGTACCAATTCCACAAAGTCAACCAAACATTCGTAGATCATACTACAATCCAAACTAATTCTGCGCTTATCACTTTGTAGCACTGGATCAGCATACTGATAATTGTATCACTCTGAAACACAAAATAGAAGATCTGATACAAGCCAATGTGATATGTTTTCCTAAAGAGGGGGAGACATCTCAACCTATCTGTTAGCAAAATCTGTTCGCAAAACATGACAACCCAGCCCCGACTGTTAACATGATTGAGCGAGTAATGGCGAAAGCTAATCCCAAACCTGTTAGTGTTAGCTTACCGTTTCATTGGCCAAGGGGTTTAATATGTTGTATCCCAAGAGGAGAGAAAATTAAAAGGTACAACGTCGGAACAACTGAATCTTCCAGTGGCCTTGGTAACTAGGGAACTTGCCCAATCATAGTGCACCAGGAGCCTTGGTGACTAGAAAGCAGAAAGCTCTATCTCAATATCTGACTAGCCACCAGATAATTGAGATTATCCTATCCCTAGGCTCTTTTGTTGTTAGAAATTTTGTTTGTAGTAAATGTTATGTTAGATAGGTAGAATAAAATTCTTGGATAAATAGGGGCATAATAAACAATATAAGAGAAAGAATCTTTACTTCACTTAAATAAAATAAAGAATACAAAATATCAAATCATTAATGACCATTTTAACCGAATAATGTACTTAAAGCTCATTCTAAATCATAAATGCATTTATCTTTATATAATGCACGAAAGTCCCCCTCGATAAATCAGAAATAATAATCCTTTGCCAAACAAAGTTGTCTAAAATTCATCTGCCGAGACAACGTGAAAAAAATCTACTTCGATCATGAAAAATCACACCGATTTTACCAAGACATAAAAAAGAGTGCCATCACGTAGTTAAATCAAGACTGTGTGATTCGAGCAACAAATATACCTTGGGTCACATTTCTCTGGGAGATACATGTCATGTCTTAAGTGTAATGTCCTTTCTCGTAAAGCCTATACCATAGGAATTATGAATCGTTGGGAAGACATTTAGTTTAGGTTCGAAATGTCTTAAGTAGGTCAACATTTTTTCAGATAGGAAGCTAATTAAGGTTCACCAGTCAGATTGTCAAATTTTATCCTCAATAGATATCATGAAATCAAAGGTGTTCTAGACCCTTCCTCAAGTCGTAGGAATGATGATCTGTCTTTTGAGGAAGAAAGATAACAGTTCTGCCATTAGGTCCTAGGGAAAATGATCCACGTTTTGAGGGAAAAATATAGGATAATTCTGTCATTAGTTCCTAAGAACAATGATCTATTTTTCAAAGAAGAAAAAGGTGATTATGTCATTTAGTTCTAGGAGCCATGATCCATGTCTTGAGGAAGAAAATGACGACTTTGTCTTAGGGTCTTAGGAAGAATGATCCATATCTGGGGAGATAAAAGGTCAATCATGCCATAGTCCTAAGATGATTATAACTTCTAAATTTGAGGATAAACTGAAACTTACAGATTAACCCGATCCTACGAAGCTAAGTCCAAGTCAAGGTTTATCGAAAACATCTATGAGAATTTTAAGAATTGCTTGCTAGAGCTATGTCTACCTAAGATTGTATGTGTATAACATGAATATAATCATCCATGTAGACAAACTCAAATAGACTCAAGAATATAACCATGCATAAAGATAGGGTAATTTGCATCCTTAGTAGACGTCTAGGTTATTAATCACTTAATAAATCTAGAAAAATCTGCTTTAGGTGACTTTTTCTAAAAGTATCCGAGATCTACCCTCAAGATTATAAGATGGACCCAATCCCTTTCTCTATTAGAAGTACTTTGAACGACTCCAAAATTTAAATGATGTGAGAAGACATTACCTCCGTGAAGCAAATGCTGAGCCAGATGAACCTAGCCTCGCTATTCCAAGAGATGGACCAATTACCGTCACTTGGAAATGCCTTTAGCATGATAAAATATTGGGACAAATTATGAAGAGAGGCTCCCTCATGGAAAATGGATTGCTGTTGAAAATCACAATAGCCTTGCTAAACAGGAAGATGTCATTTGTGCCACCGTCGCAAGTCAAGACCTGCCTAGTTGGGAGAAGAGCCATGAACCTAAGTAAAACTCAGTCCAAGGAGATATACCCAAGATATAGAAGTAGATAAACTACATGAACCAGTCTATTAATGAGATCAAACAAGTCATCTGGACCCCAATTCACGTAGAACACCAATCTTTCATCTATTCTTTATTTCCAAGAAGTTCTTCTCAAACCTGAACCAATTACAAACTCCAATTCAATTACCTCACCAAATATTCAAGCCTACCCAAGCACCTAAAAATTTGATGCAGTTCACCTCATTCCCTGTTCCACTATCTCAAATCTACCGCTACTGCTTCAAGAATAAGTTGTTAGCACCTATTCCCCCTGACCTAGGAGACCCTCAGGATCTGAGGTTTAATCGTCGCACTATCTGTCAGTATCACTCCGGAATGACTGGTCATCACACTAATCAATGTCAGGACCTCAAGAACCATATCGAGGATCTCATCCTGATAGGGATCATAAATATCTCAACAGAAAATCTGACCATCAAAGAATAGGGGAAGAAACGTCTATATATTCATTCCCTTTAGTTTTTTAAGTACTTTCTAATTAACTAGGTATTATCTTATATGACTATGTACCAGATCTACAAATTACTAAATGCAAGCTTATTTTATCTAAGGTCGAGTCCGGTCTTCATACTCCAACTTTTATAAATTAATTCACTTATCGTAATTCACACACCATGAATAATCAAAATAATGATACTAAATTAGACCATTATCCAAAGGAAAGAGTTAAAAGAAATGTCTTGTTTTAACTAAACGATGGTAAGATATTGACAAAAGCCTTGATGTTGAATCGTTACATATTTTTTAACCTGGGGGTTGTGAAGAAACCAAAAAGAATTTCAGCCAACATACCTATCAAGAAGACTTTGGTTGATATCATTCTTAAGGAACCTTGAGAAGAGGAAAGTAATAGTAAAACCTTGCCTCACCCTAAAAAAATTCTTAAGAGAGGGGCCGATTGATAGGTGTAATTTGTCTATATATTCCCAAGCCGATTTTGGTAGTTTTCGAGTACTTTTATAGTGTTTTAATATGTTTTTATTTATTTTGTTATAAATCAGGTATTTGGGGTGAAAAGAGACTAAAATGGTCCATAAACAAGTAAGTCGATTAAAGAACGGTGGAGAAAAAGAGCAAAAAAGAAAACATTCAGAACCTGCATCCACCGCTATAGCGGTGAAAATACAGAGTTGTTGAACTCTCTACCGCTGCAGCGGTTAAAATGCAGAGAGTTGTTGAACTCTCCATCGCTGCAGTGGTCAAAATGTAGACAGTTGCTGAACTCTCCACTGCTGCAGCGGTCACCCTCCAAATGCCTACCAACTTCTCCACTGCTATAGCGGTGATCCCACTGTTGCAGCGGTCAGGCACCAAACAGTTTAGATATTTTAGGATATTTTGTTGATATTTTGGATCCTATAAATATCGTCTCTTCTCCCCCAAACACAATAGTTGATGTTTTTGGGAATCTTGAGAGCTCCAAGACACTTCCAACCAGGAGAAGATCATTACGGCCAAGAGGAAGAAACGTTCTCAGAGTGATTTAGTGGCGGATCTTCAGATAACGGCTAGTCTCCTTATTTCTCTCTTTTATTTCTTAGTTTGGTTGGTTGGTTTGCATATGTTTAACTCATTTCTAATTGTATACAGGGCTATAGCCATGTATAGCTAAACATATATTGTATAGGGAGCGATCTACTTAACAAAAACGTTGTTTGTATAAATTGATGTTTCATTAATGATTGTTCTTGCCTATTCGATTGTGTTTACTGTTCTTCCATGTTTATATGTTTGTTATGATATATTGAGAATACGGAGTTTGACACTCGGGAGAGATAACCTCAAATTTGGATTAGAGTTTAAACACAACGCGATGATCTAATGACCCGGGATGACGTTATAAAGTGTGCAATCCATGGTCAGTTTCAGGATTTGTGGAATTTCGGGATTTATTCAAATACTAGCTATTTTATGGTTAGGATATGAGAGATATCTTAGGGATATAAACTTAATTGAGATATGATTTATCTATTCTATTATCCCTATTAATTTGGTCTATTTAATTAAATGTTATTTTAATTAAAGTGCTTTAATACTTTCTATTTTGATGAATTTAGATTTAAAAATGTTTAAGGAACAAAATAGATTTTCCAATAATATTTTTAAATGAAAAATATCTATTTTGAACATATATAATGTATGGGGTCTTGGGGTGTCATTTAATGAAGTAGTATTTGAAAAGTAACCGTTATAAGAAATCTTTGAAATCCCTATATTTAAACCTGCGAATTTTGAGTTTAAATATTGCTATTTTGTTGGAGAATATTTTGGGCCTAAAATATGAGAGAGATTTAAGAGATTTTATTTTGATCTTACAATTTAGTCCATATATTTAAATATAATTCTTTCGTTACTGTTGACCCAGTAGAATACCTAAGAGGGGGAGTGAATTGGGTAATTAAAAAATAATCAGAATAAAAATCAATTAATCAAATAATTAATTTTATGTCTAAATTAATTATTATCTTTATAACACAGCGGAATTAATCAATCAACTAGGTGCACACACAAACAAAAAAAATAGACAAATTAAGAAAGCAGCAGACTAGAGATTTATACTGGTTCACCAAGTTACTATTGGCTAATCTAGTCCCCCGAGCTTCACGGAGGTCGCACCCACTAAAACCAAGATTCTTTTAAAGGTAGGAACCAAACTCGCATACCGATTCTTTTACAAGCTCAGAATCAACCTTTACAATTTCCTTTTCAAAGGCTAAGGAATAACCTCTACTTTCTACAGGCAAAAGAATAACCTAATTCTTTTTAACACTTAGACTCAAGAATCAAAACCTCACCAAAACACTCCAAATATCCTTTTACTCGGTAAGGATTGAATCATTACAAAATCACTCACAAACACGCAATTCTTATCTAGGAAGAATCACTATCTCAATCTTTTTACAGGAAGAGACTGAAACCCAGCTACCCTTGATTAAATATCCCCAATGATATTTAATCCGTCACAACTCACAAATACAAAAATTGATAAGTAAATCTCACTCGGAGCTTCTACCATCCCAGATATATATAAACTCAATTAATGTCCCAACTAGTGATAGAATTATGTGAGATGCAAAAATCTGATTTTAACAATATATGGGTAGCAAATTGGAGCACGTAATTAGATTCAAGAAATTGTTTGAAAAAATATTTTCTTTAAAAATCAAAAACAATTTCTAAGATCGATTTCCAAAATACAATAATAAACAAGTAATAATCAATATGGAAAGATCTTACCTGGAATCCACAGAATTAATGATGAAAACAATGTAGCTTCAATTCCGGTATCAACACAAATTGATCGCAGTTGATTATCAGAATCACTTTCTTAGAACAGCGCACAGTATCGTAGAATGATAACTCTTATAAACGCTCTCTCAAAAAGATATAGACTGATTTTATCTCGTAGAATGATTAGCTCTCTTAGAAAATTCGCAGGTCTATATAAGGGCACATGAAATCAGCCTCCTAACGGGTAATTTATAAGTGTCATGACAATAAAATACTCTTATAAACCATTCATAACATGAGGACTTCATTTAGGTTCAATTTCACTTAATAACAACTTTTAAAACTCTCAATTAAATTCCCAAAGTATTTCTCAATCAAAACAAATAAGTATAAAATCCATTTTAAGTACCAAATTGAGAAACTTTAATAATTAATGAACCATATTGAAATGATTTAATTAGAATATGAACCATATCTCAAATGTTAAGAATATCCTTGAAATTTCTCTCAAATCTTAACAAAAAATAGCTACTTTTGGATTTAAAATCAGATCAACCAATATCCTGAAACTGCCCGTTCAGTTGACTGAAGGATATTGGAATTAGCCCATGCACTTGATCAGTCGACTCCTCAGTTGACTCGCAGATTCAGAGAGTTTGCTAAGCTTCCACCGGTCGACCACTCTATTGATTCGCAGATTCAGAGAGTTGCCAAGTTTCTATCGGTCGACCTCTCTGTCGACTCGCAGACTCAGAAAGTTCATCTTCTTTCTCTGGTTGACTCTTCAGTCGACTGCCCCCTCCTGAATCTCTTCTTTGATCTCGTTTTTAACTTATTAACTTTTACAATTTTGCCCCTTTATCCATATTTATATTCAAATGAACTCTACTAATACTCTTATATTCTATTTTAGTCATTCAAAAATATTTCTTTTTGATTCACATAGGAGCAAATAAATATACTCAAGTAAAACACACATAAAAGATAAAATTCATTTTGTGCCGTGTGTGTGTTTCTAAATGGGATATTAAGAGTTCATATTTACCTGGGTTGTTTTCCCTAATGTTTTCAAACTCTTAATACTTCTTCTTCATATTGATATATTCATTTAGCATCCATTCACTTTGACATCTTCATTATTGGAACTTTAAATCACTAAAACACTTGATCAAACATTAGTTCCACCAAAACATCAATACTTAATTGTTCATCAAAATCTTGGGATCAATAATCTCCTTCTTTTTGATGATAACAATTAACTTTGATATTTTCTCTAAAAATAAAATATAACCACACTCCCCCTGAATCCAAGGACGGGTTCTTTAACTCATTTAAACATCATAATGAAGATTTCAATAATTCACAATTTTTAAATTTCTCCCTTTTGATTAAAACACAGTTTTAGAATTCTTCTCCTAAATAAAACATCACTCATTTCTACCCCTTTGTCATCTTCAAAAATAATTTAGGTCGGGAAGGAGAAAACAACAAACATGTAACTCACTCTAGGCAAACATCATTATAAGCACATTTGATTAAATTTCTAGAAGTTTTAAAACTTATTTGTATAAATAACTTTTTAAGCCCAAAATGTTAACACTTATAGATAAATATCACATGTAGTCAATTCATTTGGCATATCAAAACCATTTTCAACAAATATGATGTGGATCATTACTAAAGATAAAAATCTAACCAATTGGGTCAAATCTAGGTACTTCATCAAAATCTAAACACTATTAGTTAATTAAATCCAAACAACCTAGATTTAATATTACAGACCAAAAAAAAAAAAATGTTGTGGATCATGTTTTGAACAACACAAGGATAAAATCTAAAGAGGGCTCTATCTAGAGGAATGGTATTAAAATCCTATTGGACTAATGGTTGCCTGCTATGGATATGGGACACTTGGCTGAATCACTGGTCCAGGAGTCATCTGCTGGTGAAATAGCGTTGAAGGAACTGCTCCCAATAGCCCTGCACCTGATGGTCATGCTCCTGATGGTCCTGCTGCAGTAGGTCCTCCGAAGGACTACTGTGCTCCATACATAGAATGGCTAGCAAAATATGGCTGAGCACTATACTGCTGCGAGTATCCATGGTGAGATGACTCCATATACTGAAACATTTGATCCAAACTTCCTGTTATTTTTCTAAACCCAACTTCTATGTGCATATTCATCTAAACCATTTTATTTTCTAGCCCAGTCATCCTCTCATCCATCAAATCGACATGAATTCTTAAATCATCAATTTGATCATGAAGATAGTCTATCTTCTGATCCAGGCTCAACTCTCATTCTTCTTCTCCCCTTTCTGCAGCCTGCGTTCTCTGCCTTTTCTGAGACTTCTTCTTTACCCATCTATTTATTTTGAACTCATACCCCATCAACGATGCATTTTGTACATTAATCCACCCCGGTGTCATTGTCATAATCCTCTACTCATCTGGATCAATCATTATTCCAAAGTGATCGAATATTTTCTGAAGTGCATCTGCATAGGGGTAAGTCCAGCTTTCTCCTTTCCACAATTTCATTCATCAAGTACAAATCAAATTCATTTATATTAGCATTACTTCCTCCTCTAAGCATAACCGAATAAGTTAGCACTAAGTGAAGAAATCGATGCTCAATGGATAACGAGCCTGCTTTGTCTTCCTCTAAATCAAATTTTTCTATAATTGGTCTTTTATTAAAATTTCTTGAAAGCCAATGAGACGTATTATATGGAAATATATCTCCGCTTGGTAATTCCAAAATGTGGCTTAACAATACCGCATCGAAACAAATTACTGTTCCTTTAACAAAAGATTTAATTTCAAGTTCATTGAAGGTCATATTACTGTAAAACATTCATACCCATACTGGCATCCACTCTTCCTTTTTATTGACAAACTCAATCTATCCCAAATTTCTAAAAAATACTTCAATATCAATGTTCTTCTCTTTTAACTCAACAAAATCAGTGGGTTTGCATCCTAACACCCTTCGATTGACAAATTCATCATTGTATTTTCTCTCGGCCTCTTTACTTCGAAAGTAAACAGTGTCAAACTTAGGCCTATTCACACGACTCTTGATTTTAAGCATTTTTGCACAATCTCAAGAAACCAAACTATAATATCTCAATAAACCAAAGCTAAACAACTAACTAATCCAAAAATAATCAAGCAAACTGAGTTCAATCCGCAAGAACAGTCATAGACCTAGAATGAGAGAAGACCAACCTGTTTTTTGCGAGAGAGAGAGCACTTCCAACAAAAATCTGAGCCTTAGGCATGTTGATTCATCCAAAACTCCTTCAGATCTTAGCCAAAATAGACTAATTTCATGAGATTTAGGCTTGGGCAAGCTTGGGAGAGGAGGGGTTTTGAGAGAAAAAGGGTTTTAGAGTTCGGATGAAATAAAATAAAGAAGTGAGGTTTTTATATCCCGAGACATTCGATTGACCGTTCAGTCGACTGATGGAGTTACACTGACTCTTGGGATTCCAACTTGAAACCTTCGGTCAACTGATAAGTCGACTGCATTTTTCTGTTTTGTCCAATTTTACGCATTTAGCCCTAATTTGATCCTCTTAGCTTAATTTTTACCTCTTGTTTTGATCCACATATATTTAATAAATATTTACTCACACACTTAAGTGCGCGCAGACACACACACACACATATTGCAAATATCTAAATTTCAAAATGAACAGGATCAGTCTCCCTAACAAAATTAATAAACTTAAACTTTAATTTTTTTGACATACCTGGATCATCTTTGGGAGCAGGTGGTGTGTGTACCTTAGGTGGATTATTAGTCTCTGATTTTAAGTTCTTTGTATCCTCCAATACTTGATTTTTTACCTTGATCTCCTCCTTCTTAGAAACAATAATTCTTTGAGCTGATTCGGTAAGAACCTTTTTTCCTTTGTTTGTTGCTTCATGCTGCTTTGGAACCACTTTGTAAATGAATATTCTCTTGTGATAGTATTTTTTCATTTGTTGTGGATAAGCTTTGTCAGCTCTCACATATTGAGCTTGTTGCTGCTCTACTCTTGTATTTGGCACGTGCTTATTCTTCTTAATAGATACATTGAACCTTGATTCCTTCTTTGGCATGATATATTTATTGTACCTTCTTGTCTATTCATATCTGCTTGTCGGCACATGGTATTCATTGCACTTTCTTGTTTGTTCATATCTCTTTGTCGGCATATGGTATTCATTGTACTTTTGTCTGAATCTCTGATTTGTACCTGCATCAAAATTTTCTCTTTTTGGTATCCAGTTATTTCTGGATCCAACAGGATAGCCATGCAATAAATAACAAGAGTTTTCATAGTGACCAAATTTATCACAACAGAAACACTTAGTACTGTTAGTACGCCTCTTCGAATAGTCAGTGTTTCTTACTGGAGCATAGGATTTTTTGCGATTTTGAGAATCAGTTTTAGTAACTATTGGTTTTTCAAAACATCTAGTACTTTCAACATCCTTGAATTTATCCATTGCTCTTTAAGCTCCTTTTGAGTCTTCTCAAGTAATCGTTCATTAGTGCTAACGTTTACTTGTAAATCAAAATTCTTTTTATGCATAAATTCAAGATCATTCTTAAGAATTTGGCACTCACTTTCAACAGAATAGATTTTTAAATGAGCTCTATCAAGCTCACACCTTGTATTGTCCAATTCAATACTCAAGGCCTCATTCAAAGTTTCAAGATTTTTCCTTTTAAATTCATTCTGTTGAAGCTCATAAAAATCGTTTTTCAAAACCTCAGTCTCATCCTCAAGAGACTCAACTTTATTATACAACTTAGTGATTTTTGATAAAGCAGTTTTAAACTCAATAGCTTCAAAATATTTATCCAAATTCTTTTTCTTGAGAGATTTGATAGTACTAAATTTCTTGTTTTCAAGAGTTGCAATCTTTTGCTCTAATTTAAAATTCTCTTTTCCAAAAACATAAGTAAAAGCAATAAGTATCTCAATAGCTTTATCTGCATTCTCATCATTGCAAATAATATCAGACACATGATCAGAACAATGACTATTAGGAGAGGCAGAGTTAACAGTAGCACACATAATATTAGAATCAGGACAATCCATGTGATCTTTGTTAGCTACTAAATTCGAGCTAAATCAGCTCTGATACCAATTGTTGGCCCAGTAGAATACCTAAGAGGGGGGATGAATTGGGTAATTAAAAACTCATCCGAATAAAAATCAATAAACCAAATAATTAATTTTATGCCTAAATTAATTATTATCTTTATAACACAACGGAATTAATCAATCAACTAAGTGCACACACAAACAACAAAAATAGACAAATTAAGAAAGCAGCAGACCGAAGATTTATACTGGTTCACCAATCTACTCTTGGCTAATTCAGTCCCCCGAGCTCCACGGAGGTCGCACCCACTAAAACCAAGATTCCTTTAAAGGTAGGAACCAAACCCGCACACCGATTCTTTTACAGGATCAGAATCAACCTTTACAATTTCTTTTTCAAGGTTAAGAAATAACATTTACTTTTTACAGGTAAAAGAATAACCTAATTCTTTTTAACACTTAGGCTCAGGAATCAAAACCTCACCAAAACACTCCAAATATCCTTTTACTCGGTAAGGATTGAACCGTTACAAAATCACTCACAAACACGCAATTCTTATCCAGGAAGAATCACTACCTCAATCTCTTTACAGGAAGAGACTGAAACCCAACTACCCTTGATTAAATATCCCCAATGATATTTAACCCGTCACAACTCACTAATACAAAAATTGATAAGTAAATCTCACTCGGAGCTTCTACCATCCCAGATATATATAAACTCAATTAATATCCCAACTAGTGATAGAATTATGTGAGATGCAGAAATCTGATTTTAACATATATGGGTAGCAAATTGGAGCACGTAATCAGATTCAAGAAATTATTTAAAAGAATATTTTCTTTAAAAATCAAAAATAATTTCTAAGATCAATTTCCAAAATACAATAATAAACAAGTAATAATCAATATGGAAAGATCTCACTTGGAATCCACAGAATTAATAATGAAAACAATGTAGCTTCAATTCCGGTATCAACATAAATTGATCGCAGTTGATTATCAGAATCACTTTCTTAGAACAACTCACAGTATCGTAGAATGATAACTCTTATATACGCTCTCTCAAAAAGATATAGACTGATTTTATCTCTTAGAATGATTAGCTCTCTTAGTAAATTCGCAGGTCTATATAAGGGCACATGTAATCAGCCTTATAACGGCTAGTTTACAACTGTAATGATAATAAAATACTCTTATAGACCATTCATAACATGAGGACTTTATTTTGGTTCAGTTTCACTTAATAACAATTTTTAAAACTCTCAATTAAATCCCCAAAGTATTTCTCAGTCAAAACAAATAAGTATAGAATCTATTTTAAGTACCAAATTGAGAAACTTTAATAATTAATTAACCATATTGAAAGGATTTAATTAGTATATGAACCATATCTCAAATGTTAAGAATATCCCCGAAATTTCTCTCAAATCTTAACAAAAAATGGCTACTTTTGGATTTAAAATTGGATCAACCAATATCATGAAACTGCGCGTTCAGTCCACTGCCCAGTTGACTGAAGGATACTGGAAGTAGCCCATGCACTTGAATGGTCGACTCCTCAGTCGACTCGCAGATTCAGAGAGTTTGCCAAACTTCCACCAGTCTACCGCTCTATCGACTCGCAGATTTAGAGAGTTTGCCAAGCTTCTATCGGTCGATCTCTCTGTCGACTCGCAGAGTCAGAGAGTTCATCTTCTTTCTCCGGTCAACTCCTCAGTCGACTGCCCCCTCTTGAATCTCTTCTCTGATCTCGTTTAACTTATTCTCTTTTACAATTTTGCCCATTTATGCATATTTATATTCAAATAAACTCCACTAATACTCTTATATTCTATTTTAGTCATTCAAAAATATTTCTTTTTGATTCACATAGGAGCAAATAAATATACTAAACCAAAACACACATAAAAGATAAAATTCATTTTGTGCCGTGTGTGTGTTCCTAAATGGGATATTAAGAGTTTATATTTACCTGGGTTGTTTTCCCTGATGTATTCAAACTCTTAAAACTTCTTCATCATCTTTATATCTTCATTTAGCATCCATTCACTTTGACATATTTATTATTGGAACTTTAAATTACTAAAACACTTGTTCAAACATTAGTTCCTCCAAAACATCAATATTTAATTGTTCATCAAAATCTTGGGATCAACATATACTTTCATTGATTAAGATCAAATTATTTTAGGGACTAAATTGAGAGCTTTAGAAGTTATATTGTTGGTTAAATATAGCCGTTATAAATCTATATGATATATGGGGTCCATATGTGTCATTTATTGACATAACATTTGAAAACTAGCCGTTGCAGGTCTAGTTTGAGGGCTATTAAAAGAGACCTGCGAATTTCACATAAGATACACACAATATCAAGAACTATTGAGTTCCTAAGATTTTTTAAGAGTGATCGTTCTGATATTATTTTAAGAGATCAATTGTGAGATCGATTATTGAAAAGTTCTTGAGTTAAAACGCTATTTGAGTTAGCATCACCGATCTAAGCTGTCTTGCGATACTACATGCAATCTATTCAGTGTTTTTTTGGGTGAGATCGTTCCAAGATTATTCTTTAATTGAGTATTTTATTATTATTATTTGCTTGGTGAATTGATCTTTTTGAGAAATTATTTTTGAACTTTAAAAGCATAAAAATCTTTTAAAAACGATTAGTGTATTAATCTGATTCCGTGCTTAATTGTGCTACTCGAATTCTTTATTATAATCAAATTTTGTTTTCTCACTTTATTTTTATCACTAGTATCGCGACATTAATTGAGTATTAATTAATTTGGGGTGGTAGAGCTCTGAGTGAGAAAAAGCTTATCAATTCTGTAATTGGTGAGTTGTGTATGGATTAGATATTATTGGGAATATCTAATCAGGGGTAACTTTGGGTTTCGATATATTCCTGTAAAGAGATTGAGGTTTGATCTTTACCTAGAATACAAAAATATTAGGTTACTCTTTTTCCTTGAAAAGAGCTTAGGCGTGATTCTTCCTGATTAGGATTAATTATGAGTGAATTGTAAAGGTTCCATCATTACTTGGGAAAATGATACTTGGAGTGATTGTAAGGTTTAATTCTTGAGTCTAAGGTATAAAAAGAATTTGGTCGTGATTCTCCCTGTAATAGAATTAGGTTAATCCTTAGCCTGTGAAAGAATTAAGTTAGTCTTGTGCCTCGAAAAAAGATAAGGTTATTCCTGAGCCTGTGAAAAGAAATTGTAAAGGTTGATTCTGAGTCTATAAAAAGAATCATTGTGAGGGTTTGGTTCATACCTGGAAAGGAATCTTGAGTTTAGTGGGTGCGAATCTCCGTGGAGCTCGGAGGACTGGATTAGCCAAGAGTAGTTTGGTGAATCAGAATATATCGTGGTGGTCTGCTTTGTTTCTTTATATTATTTATATTATGTTATTTGGGTGTGTACCTAGTTGATAACATATATCCGCTGCTATAAAGATAATAATTAATTTTAGGATAGAATTACTTGTTTGATTTTTTGAAGTGTTATATTAATTTGGATTAAATTTTAATACTATCCAATTTACTCCCACTCTTGGGTAGCTCACTGGGCCAACACGTACTATGAGTGGAAGCCGCTCTTTGAAGAGTCCTTGTCTGTGTCAGGCCGAGGACAATAAACCAAACGCTTCTTGGGAGGCAACCCAAATTCAAAATAAATTAGATCCATCACGACCGACTTCATTCAGAGGTGAGATTGTCTCGCCTCCCAGGTACGTGTTCTAAACCTCCATTCGTTGGCATGCTTTATTTCAAATGTTGAGATTGATGATTGGGTCACTGTAAATACTATCCGTTTTAAGTTTGGGGGTGATGTGTAGTATGCTATTATATTTTATTGTTTAATTATTTGCATGATTGTTTAGATTAGTTTAAATGTGTTTATGTTTGTAGTAGTTATTATATGAGCTGAGTTTTGCGTTCATTTGGACTATTACCCGATGATGATATTATCCCCTGGTTGTTTTTGAGGGCAAGGGTAATACCCATTCATGTGTGTTCTGTGTGCTTGACAATATGTTTTGGTGAAAGTTATTGTTGATTCTAATTTGCACGAGCACGTAGACTCAATGTATAGCTATTTAATTTATTTGAGGCCAATTATCCATTAGCTAAATTCATGATAATTTTAAGAATTCTAGAACCTGATTGGGGGAAACTTGAGGCAAAATCCTAGGTGAGGTAGTCTAAGAGACATGATTTAGGCATTCATTTTGTTGCTTGAGCCTTTGAAGCTTACCTTGTAAAATGTTTATCCCTCATTACCCTGTCGAAGCCTGTTAGCCATTTCAATTCTGAACACATAACAAATACCCTGGCCAACTGAATTATTTCTAAACCTATATTGCTAAACCAAAGTCACAATTTGAGTGAATCAAGTTAGCACTCGTGTATGCTACTTGAAGTGAGCGGTTGAGTTTAGGGCGAACTTTTGATTGGTTTGGTATTTGAGTACTCACTTGTCATTTTGCTTTCGTTTTAACTACACCCGTGAAATTAAAATAATTGAATAATTTTGGGGGTGTGGTTGTTCATTAAAAAAAAAAAAACCCATATATAAATATAGTTAAATTTTCGTTTCTTTTGACAAATGAGTACGATGTTCTTAAATAGATGTTTTGAGTTGTTTCAAATTTATCTATGGGGTTTGAGTGTGATTGTGTGCCAAGCGTTGTGCCTTGGGTATCGTTAAGTTAACAACGTTAGTCTGTTTTATATTCTCGATATACCCTTGTCCATGTTCTAAACCGAACCAAGTCCTTTTGATCTTTATGAACTGCTTAGCCTACATTAGTGGAGAGTAGAACCTAATAAGGCATATGGATATCCTAATCTTTTATGGTTTAAGTCGTGAGCTTCATTGGTGGATAATTTAATCTGGTTGTTGGATAGTTATATAAATGAGCTTTTGCACACACACGTTGAAAGGATCTAGAATGACGTTTACCATTATTGAATGTTGAAATTCTTGAACATTACATGGTGTATTTTACTCCTGAACTCGATATGATTGGGAGTTGTTGAGGGAAAAATATTTTGGTCGATAGTTAAATTCAAAACTCACATATTGTTATGTTCAGGTTGTTTGTGTTTAGGTTGTTTATGTTAGTTATTTCGTTGTGTTTTTTTATATTTTATTTTAGTGTGAGTGTTTTGCTCGAGTACTAGCAAAATTCTAAGTTTATTTTTATAGCATTTTAATATGTTTTAATGCATTTTTATTTATTTTGTTATAAATCAGGTATTTGGGGTGAAAGGGGACTAAACGGTCCATAAACGAGCAAGTCGGTGGCAGAACGATGGAGAAAAAGAGCAAAAAGGAAAATATTTAGAACCTGCATCCACTGCTACAACGGTGAAAATACAGAGAGTTGCTGAACTCTTCACCGCTGCAGCGGTCAAAATGCAGAGAGTTGTTGAACTCTCTATCGCTGCAGCGGTTAAAATGTAGAGAGTTGCTGAACTCCCTACCGCTGTAGCGGTCACTCGCCAAAAGCCTACCAAACTCTCCATCGCTGCAACGGTGATCCCACCGTTGCAGCGGTCAGGTGCCAGATAGTTTAAATATTTTAGAATATTTTGTTGATATTTTGGATCATATAAATATTGTCTCTTCTCCCCCAAACACAATAGTTAACGTTTTTGGGAGTCTTGAGAGCTCCAAGACACTTCCAACCAAGGAAAGATCATTACGTCCAAGAGGAGGAAACGTTCTCAGAGCGATTTTAGCGGCGGATCTTTGGATAACGGCTAGTCTCCTCATTTTTCTCTTTTATTTCTTAGTTTTGTTGGTTGTTTTGTAATGTTTAGCTCGTTTCTAATTGTATATAGGGCTATAGCCATGTGTAGCTAAACATATATTGTCTAGGGAGCGATGTACTTCACAAAAACGTTGTTTATATAAATTGATGTTTTGTTAACGGTTGTTCTCGCCTATTCAATTGTGTTTACCATTCTTCCACGTTTATATGCTTGTCATGATATATTGAAAATACGGGGTTTGACACTTGGGAGAGGTAACCCCAAATTCGGACTAGAGTTTAAACACAACAGGACGATCTAATGACCCGAGAGGGTATTATAAAGTGTGCAATCTATGACATTAGGGCGAGACTCATGTGACTAAGTGTCGTATAGATGCTCGAGGGAGACTTCGGCGTTGACGCGAAATCACATATTCATTCACTTTACACTCAGGAGAGGTAGTGTGTGAGTTTACGATACCGAGATTATCGAATAGATTGGAATGCTGTTAATGTAAACTAGATTGAAACGAACACGTTTAAGTGAACGAAATTAATCCTTAGGCAATATTTTCCCATAAACATCATACTAGTATATTAGTATAATTAGTTTAATTAGTTAATTAATTTAATATATTATTTATAAAAACCTATATTTTTTATCACCTAAATAAAGTTAAGTTATGATAATTATGGTACTCAACAATAATTTACACCAATTCTTGTGGATACGACAACCCTTACTCTTCCCACTTTACTAAAACTTGACCCGTACACTTGCAGTGAAAGTAGCGACATAATTTACGCGCTACCACCGGTAATCATAAACTCTTCTCAAGGGAAAATCAAGTGACCAAGTTCATGTTCCAGGAAAGATTGGAAGATTCGATCAAAGAAGTCCTTAGAAATTTGTGAGACCTAACCTTACCCGAAGTTCCCAAAAGGAGTAAGGCAAGTAACTAGAAGAATCTTTCAGAAAGGAATCAAGTCATAAGAAGACAAGAAGACCTCCTCAACCGGAATAAAAGGAAAAAATAACTGGAACATTTGTGATGTGAAGAATGATAGATAAAGTCTTAGGACCTAACCCCTCCATAGAACATTTCTTGAAAGATCGGGTAGTTGAACAAAGAAAGATCGACTAATATTAACTAAGATTTTATCTAGACATAACCAATTCAGAAGCATGTGGAAACCTACTTAAAATAAAAGGTAGGATGAACCTTTTACGATTAAAAAACAATCAAGAATGGAAGAAGACAACAAGATGATATCTAAATAATGGGAAACGTAGTCGGGATAAGGGCAAAATCAAAAAAGACATTGAGATTGACTCAAATTACTCTGATTCTCCAAAAGGAAAAATCCTGAAAGTATGTGTTAAGAGAGAGAAAATAAATAAAGACTGGTCTCATAAAAGTTTCTTAACACTTAGTAGTCACACGAAAGTAATTAGGCGAGTCACGCTATCTATACAATCTGAGTATTAAGTCGCAGGGGTATCTAAACACCTAGTGACTTGGGCCAATTGGACTGAGAACACAACCCAAAGCTCCCTACATAGATTATATAGAAAGTATGACTCCCTACTTGTCGGAGTGAATAAAATTAAAGAAAATTCTCTTACCACTACTAGGACATAATAACATTTGTTAGTCGTCATTTACTAACACTTGTTTCTCCATTACTTCTTTTCTCTCTCCTCTGAGTCATCTTGGGAAAGGCCTATTCCGTTTGCCCTCTGTTAGTGAAACGGAAATATGCATGGCACATATAAGGTAATACCTAAATTGTTTGAAGTGAACTTGGGAAAATAGAGGAAAATAAAAGGAACCTTCTAAATTAGCCATTTATTTAAACCCTCTCCTAATACTCATTCAAAAATCATTTAAAGGTCGAGTGAGATTAACAAATGATCCCACTTTCGAACCAGATGTTCCCATTCTGGGAAATCCTGATCTCAACCAAGCGAGATATGAAATAACCCTCTGATATTCCTATTTAAACCTTTCTATCTCGCAACCAAAACCTAGAGACTGTTCTAAGAAGAAATCTCGTTCAGAATTCCAGTTGCAACATAAGTAGGAGCAAAGGATTAGAAATCCTCTCAGAAGCACCGATCAACTTTTCGTATCAGAAACTACATGGAAATAACAAGGGGAGATGGTTAATCGCAAAAGGTACCTAGCGCAAACATTTTAGGAAACATTCTAGGAGAAAACTAGCATCTCTAAATAGATGATACATTCCCTAAGAAAACATCCTAGATAAAAGGTCTGGGCATCGTAATATCATACAATACATAAGTCAATATCAATGTACTACACAAGCACTAAGCATCATGTATCACTTAGGCATGCATAACCTTCATACACATGAGGAAACTGCGGCATCATACTTTAAGCGAAAAAATAAATAAACTATGACATCTTTCATATCATGTTGCATCAATAGGTCTTTATCAATATAACACTTTCACCCATACACATTATGTGGAAGCTCTAGTAGGCTAGAAGGCAATCCTCGAACATGTAATCTGTTCAAGTAACCTCACAATGTCATCGTACCATTGTCTATCTCTAATATTGATTTTAAACCAACTCGAAAGTTAGACAAGGAGTCAACCTCACATAAAGTGTGTTGATAAAAGACGTTACTCATTCTTGAGAAGTATCGGGGTATTAGTAGAGTGTTATTAGAAAGATGATCTCCCCATGATCTAACACAACCTTCCTAGAGTTGAGCATTTCCTAGAGTAATTCAAAGTACTCTTAGTTCTAGGCCTCCAATAAAAGAAATCGAAACAGTGCAATTCAAAGACTTAAATAGACTACCATTCAAAGATGATGATAAATTTTAAACTAACTAATGTTTGGGCAAGACACACTATCTATTAGACTAGGGAAAGACTTGCTGCCAACAAATGTAGCTATCTTTACATACGATAGGTATGATTCTTAGAATCATCTGTTTTCAGAACTACGTTCGACCTGATCCTTGGTAGATCACCAAGGTATGTAGGAAACTCAAGTGGGTTTGGTCGAAATGAAAGAAAAGAGATGTATCATCCTTACGACACTCTCTTAGCCTTATACCAGGGCGCTCCTCTGGAATAGTCTTTTGACTCTCCTGAGGAAAGCCATATTTGCTCTCCTTGTTTACCAAACAATAGAGGAGGCCTAAGCAAGAACTACATTTAACCTGATCTTTGGCAATCTGCCAAGGTACGTAGGAAACCTATTGAGGTTCAGTTATCCAATTGTAGGAACCCTCCAACCATGGGCTAGAGCATGTTCTCACAGTTTCCATCATCGTACATAGATTGGAGCTGATAAAGTCTATTATATGCTCTCCACCAAGCGGTAGGGGTCTAAGTTCACATTGTCACTCATTTTTAAAGGGTTCTAGGTGTAAAAATAACAAACAAATATAGAAAGGAATCATTTAATTTCTGTTGCTTTGTTGTCACCTAAGGAAGTTCTTAGGCTCATGGAAAGACAACAATTCTAAAGTGGGGTTGAAAAATTCAGATTTAGACTAGTAATTCAAAATTCATTAGCATTAAGAGGAATGAAGGTCGAAAACTACTAAATATCTAGAAAATATGCATAGCAAACTATGACTTCCATTACTAATATCTCCAAATCGATAGTCGAAAAAATAAACAGCATAAGGAAAAGATGAGAGCCAAGAAACATCCTGTCCAACCTTAAGTGGTTGGAGAAAAATACCTACTGTCCTACATTAAGTGGTCAGAGAATCTATATAGAAACCTAGATAGAGATTTCAACATACTGTCCTACCTTAAGTGGTCTAGGATTCTATACTACCATCCTACCTAAGTAGTTGGCGATTCTGCCATACCATCCTACCTTAAGTGGTCAAAGGTTTTACTATATCATCATGTCTTTGTGATAACTCTTGATTTTATTAAACAATAGTCAATTTCAAAAAATGTTTCGTATGCCTACAGTCGTCACCAAACCAGCAATACACAACACCTCAAATTCCCATGATAGATGCCATCAATATATCAAAAGCCTTATTTAATCCTATCTTATGATCCAAATTCATTAAAAGGCCGTAGACCCGGAAAACCATCACACACCATAGAATACTTGGTTTTCGATTGTGAGACAAGTGTAGTACACTTTGGGGTTACCTTAAGGATGTATCGTTTGACAAGAAAAGAAGACTATCGATAGACGAGGATTTTCCAACTTCTGAATAAGGGAGCCAATGTACACCATTGAGGCGACAAGACCAAGGAGCGGAAACGGGGTTCGTTTTCTTCTAACAATACTTTGACTGTAAAAAATATAGAAAATATACATAGGTTACGTATATGCTGACATTCAAAGAAAAATATTTGAAGAAAAGGGGACTAAATGGAAAGGAGGAGGTTTACCATTCAAATCCAACAAATAATTTGTAAGTCTTGGCGATACAGATAATCCTTTTTATCAATACATGTCTAGACATCATAAACAATTGCATAGCCCGTATGTTACACCAACTCCTAAGATATTAGCTTCACATTTCGAAAATATAAATAGTGAACGCGTCGGTGAATGTACTCGGGGATTTACATCAATCCTGAATTCATTACATTCGACAAATAGCCAGACAAACCAATTTACCATCTCAACCTAGTAACTAATTAGTCTCCTCCCTAGCCTGTATGATGGGGCATATTTTACATTATCAATAATCACTAATCACGTGATAAGATGTGTCGGATTAGATTCCACAACGGAACTTATCCAATCACTGCCCTAGTCTATGACTAAGGCATATTTGATCCTATCCATATTTTCTTGATGGAAATAACGTTCATTTCATCTCATGATGTAAAATAAAGTCCTCAAATCATAATGAATTTAATTCAATTCAACCTAAAGCAGGAACTAAGCATCCACCTGATTCGCGATGAATTCTGGGATACGTAGGAAACCCTTATGGGTTTGGTTAACAAACTGACAAGGAACTATGCCTCAACCTGATTCCCGACGAAGTTTGGGATACATAGGAAACCCTTGTGGGTTCAGCTGACAACCTTAAGAAGATAAACTACGTGTCAACCTAATTCTCAGCAAAGTCCGAATACTTAAGAAACCCTTGTGGGTTCAGTTAACAAACTAAAAATTGGTGAACTATGTTTTGACTTGATTCTCGGCAAGTACGGGATACATAGCCAATCTTTTTAAGGTACGTTTGTCAATATTAAAACCATTCATTCAATTAAGGTTGAACTACATGCCAACCTGATTCTCAGTTATATGAGATACGTAGGAAACCTATAATATGGGTTCGATCACTATTAAATAAATTTTTCTATCAATCGGGATTAGGTTTGTGCAACAGATCGGTCCAACCAGTCAAAAATATCCAAACTGCCCAACCCGCACTGCAAAAAACCCGTCTAATACTAACCCAAAAATTGCATTGGTCATAAACCTTGAAACCCGCACATGAATGGGTGGGTTACAGTTTGGTCCATTTTTATACGGGTTCAACCAGCCCGCCAAGTAGAACACAAAAGGACATCATTTTATAATGATATAAATAATATCTAAGCCGTTGCCTACGGTTTCTATCTGTTCCAACCACCGTCCATCATTTCGCTTGCATCTTGTTCTCTTCGTTCTTTCTAAATCCTAATTCATTTTCCACCCTTGTGAAAATTTCTTCCTAAATTCATTCGTCGCCTTGGGTAATCTAGGGTTCTAGTTAGCCTAACCTAAAAATAGGCCTAACTAGTACACTATTGGGTAGCCTACAGTTTAAACTAGCTAACTTGCACACTCCAACCCACCCCAACCTGCACGTCAATGGGCAGTCCACGGTTTAAACTAGCCCAACCTGTCTAGTATTGGTTTCATCCACGGTTTTGGTCAAAACTGCCCTAAATTGTCCATTGCATATCTCTAATCGAGATTTAATCATATGAGACTTTAACATCCTACATCAATTAGGATTGAACTATATCAAACTTTAACATCCTACATCAATCGGGATTAAACCATATCAAATATAAGTTTAACCCATCACTCAAGATTTAATTATATCAACTTTAATCAATGAAAGATGAACTAAGTGTCGAACTAAGTCTTGGTAAATACTAGGATACATCGAAACCTTTATAGGTTCAGTTGTCACCTTAAATAAAATTCCACCATCCCCAGCAAACTACGCTTCGACCTGTCCTTGGTAGATCACCAAGGTACATAGGAAACCCAAGAGGGTCCGGTCGAAGTTAGAGAGATGCCAACCTTACGACATTCTCTCAGCCTTGTATTAGGGCGCGTCTCCCAAGAAGTCCATTGACTTCCCTAAGAAGATAATTTTTAATCATTTTGTTAAGTGAACAATAAAGGATAACGATGCTCAAACTACGAGTTGACTTGATTCTTGGCAAATTACTAATGTATGTAGGAAGCCCTTGTGGGTATGGTCGATAATCTGTAAAATAACACAGCGAGGGCCAAACTAAATTGTGACTGGATTCCTAACCTAGGAAATCAGTGTATGTAGGTAGATTACCCAGGTGGGTTTTGGTCATCCAACGATCATTATCCAAAACAACTCTATCAATATACACAAACAACCCAACAGGGTTTCCAAACTTAACCAAACATTACAATCGCACACTCAGTTTAGGATATTGAGGTAACCCATGTGGGCTTTGTTGCATCATTTGAATGCTCAAGAAATTGTCCTGCGGCCCAGTTAGAGTTGGGACACAGGTTTCTTCGTTTAGATTCTGTGACAGGACTCGTCCAAGCTAGAGTTGGGGCACATTATATCTGGTATCTCCGTTGAGATTATGTGATATGAGTTACCCCAGCTAAAGCTGGGGCACATTATATTAGATTTATCTATAAAGTTTCTTGATATAAGACTCGCACCAATCATAATCAATGTAAGATTCAAAATTTAAAACTGAAATCTATAATCCCTAAAAATAAGCAAGCATCGTCAAGCCCCAGTCTACGACTGGGGCATATTTTATCCGAGGTTAAATTTTTCCCTAGGAAGTTTTTTAGTCCTCATCAGGCAGTCCCAGGTGGGATATGGTCGAGAAACTCCATTAGTTGTTGAGTTTCCCCAAGAGTTTTCATCCGTGTGAATTCTCTTAGTCATTTTCAATCATGTATTGATATGACGACGCAGGAATCAGTTTCTCTAACTAAGAACCTTTTCCACCAAATATCGAATTAAATCACTTGTCCGAACTACATTTGACCTGATTCTCAATTAATTGTGAGATATGTAGGCGTCCTAATGGGGTTCGGTCAAACTAACTCATGAAAATTAATATTTAAATATATTGTCGACCTCAGTCTCAGATTGACTAGACACCCCGTAATTGGTTTATCTAACCTAGAGCTATTCCACCCAATCTTGATTTACTTTACTTGTTAGAACTAGATGTAACCTGATTCTTATTAATTTGAGATATGCAAGAGAACCCTATGGGTACGGTCACAATTAAGAGTCGATTAACCGAGTGTTATCTTTTTCAAATCCTATAGGATAGACCGTGCATCATCCTTTAGGAATATAGTAGTATAATACAACCAATAGTGTAAATCAATAGTAGTGTAAAGAAACAGTAGTGTAATGCGATAATAGTGTCATGCTCGGGAGGGATCGTACGGAGTGTCGTCCTCTCCAAGTCCTATAGCTTTGATCATTGGTCATCCTTTTGGAGTATAATAATATAGTCATTGGTCGGATTGATTGATCGTCATCCTTACCAAGTCCTCTAGGATTGATCATTGGTCATCTTTCAGGAATCCAAGTCATGGTAGGAGTAATCAATCATCATCCGAACCGTATTTCTTCAAGGTTTAGGCATGTCGTCGTCCTTTAGAAAACCCTTTACCGTTCTCATAGGGTAAAGGTAGCAATGTTAAATGCTCCTGACTTTTCTTAGTTAAATATCTAAATACATGTCTTTATATTTCATGTCTAGTGGAATAAAATGTCAGTGACTCCTTCTTTGTCATTATGAGTATACTCGCATGACAAAGAGGGATAGCTGTAGACACCGCATTTTATCCCGCTCAGTGAGTGTCGAATCAAATATAAGTTCAGATAAACTTTAACCTTAGGTTTAAAATGAATGAATTTCTACCTTGGATCACACCATATAATACAAAAAAAATACCAAAAAATATGAGAAAACACAAAAACACTTAAATTAAACTGAATTCAGTCAAGTAAAAGTTTTGGGTCAACCTCGAAAATCCTATAATTTAAGGGGATCTAAAATGACATTATTAAAGATTGATTTTCATTAAATCACCTTTAGTATAAATAAAAATTAGCCACTACCCTTCAGTTATAGGATATTTCAACAATTTACCTCGGTTAGCTATCTTGACCCTGAAACATTTACTATCACTGGATTTTATCTGTTTAACACCAAAAAATATTTTTCTAATTACGCATATTAATAAGTGCATGGAAATTTCATGACAAGCCCCAAATTACCAAGGTGATTAAGGATCTAGGCTCGGTTTGGATTTACACAAAATCCAAGTTGTCTTGACAAACCACTAAAGCCCAATGAATCAAGGTCCCAACCCATAATTAAAAGGTTCACAAAGGAACATTTAAATGACCAAGAATACCTTAGATATTCTCTACACAAAATATCTAAGGAAGAAAACCAAAACACTTAGAAGGTAACCAACCGTTGTCGAAACTAAACCAATTCGATTCACCACCTAAGTTAGGTATTTAATGTGAATTAAATGCCCATCACATAAAGAATTAAATTCTTTGGATGACATGGATAGGACACATTCAAGGGATGTAGATATTTTTATCAAAATATCTTAGGTTTAACCTCAATCCCTGAAATGTGACTACCTATTATCGAAACCAAACCAATCTGGTTTGCTACCTAGCAAAAGCATTCAATGCACATACCATCAAGAATTTATTTCTTGGGATGACATGGAATGGGTGGATTCATTGAATCAAAATATTTTCATCAAAATATCTTTGGGTTAACTAAAACCCTTGAAATCCAACTATTGGTTACTAGGCAAACTAACCCTATTCAATACAAAACCAAACGGACATGTGACCACCAAGTAATGAGTCATAATTATGAATTAAATGCAAAATGACTCATTGAGACCATATACATTGCACCTTGGAATCATTAATGGCAACCAAATCGAAATAGCGAAATTAACTAGTACTTAGCCCCTAAACCGAACCAGAAGTCTCACCTCATGCCATTAAGGCACCCATGCACAACCAATCATATTCAAGGGAGTGTAATGATTTCTAATGATTGCAAATCATCACTAATGATTGCCAGTCATTACAGAATCTAGGAAAACATTTGATAATCATTACCAAATCTTTTGAGAATCTTCTACTATCCCTAAAATTCGTCTAAAGCTGATCAAAACCCAGACAAGAGAGCATGTCCCCTAGGGCAAACAATCCCTAAGGAAGGGACCAGAATGGCCTGCACATGGATGAGCGAGTAGGCCCTTAGCCTATAAATAGAAGTGGCTTGTTTTCATTTTGAACAAGACTTGAAACCCTAGCTTCTCTCTCTAAACTCGAGCAACTCTCTTGGGTGCTAGGATTATCAAGTATTTATGATGCGAACCTCACCAAGGATTAGTGAGACTCGAAACCAACTTAGGGTTTCTTTGCGAAGATCGAAACTAAATCAGATTTTTGAACGAGCTAAAAATACAGAAATTAAAAGATAGATTACCTTGACCCAACATTTATGAACGAAACGCGAACCAATGGTATAATGATCTTGACCCAATGATTATAATGAATCACAAATCAAAGATATAAGTTTGAATGCCACAAGAAACTCTTGATAAGTTCAAGAAAAGTTATCTGAAGAACCAAAGAGAAAACTCTCACAATTTTTATTAATCAAAGTAATGTGAAATTCGTAGGTCTACAAAGGCCCTTAAATAGGTGGCCAAGAGAATAAGAAAAGAAACCCTAATACACTTTGAAATTCGTGGGTCTACACGGAGGAAAAAGGAAACCCTAAAATCTAATTGCTAAATAAAGAATAAGAAAGTTTCCTAATTTGCCTTACATTCCCAGTTGGAAAAGGAAATGATTTACTTGGCAATCAAGCTTACAAATCAGCCTAAAAATAATTAAAAGACTTAAAATAATAAAATAAATATGATAAGAATTTCGTGGTCCACAAGCCTTGGTCTATTTGAGTTCATGTCTAAACCTATTCACTTGCTTTGATGAGATGGATTAGGCCTTGATCATCATTTGGGCCTAATTTGGGCTTTATTGTTTTCGATTCAGCCGAAAGCTCTTGAATTAGCCCATTAATCCCTTCTTTGATCTTCTTGGATCTTACCCTTGTAATGGGCCCAACCGGGACATGCAATGTGTCCTTTGATGTTGCAAGTTGGTTCTCATCAATTTATCTTGAATAACACATTATTATTCTATTGAAATTTTGAACCGGAGGGTGTTCTTGAGGTTCTTAGAGCAAGAACTCAAGAAGTTGACGGTGATTGATCGAGTTCAAGCCAAGATGATCAAGGAAGGATAAGAAGGTATATGTTTCAGGAAAGACCACTCCCTTAAACTAGGTTTGTGTCTTGAACATCCTTTAAACTTTTCTTAATTTCTTGATATTTATTCTTGTACATAGTACAATCACATAGTACCTATGCATTAATTTCATGTTTATAATACATATAAACCGTAATCAACCAAATAATACTTAATTTTCGTTATAATCACCAAACCATGTCCATTTCATACAAAATAATAAAAAAAAAATCAAAAACATCCAAGAGCATGTTAAGAACACATGAGGACCCAAATAATATGAGAACATGTTAATAACATGTGAGGATTCAAACAAAATACCTATCACACCATGAGTTGTGCACAGTCTCTACGATTCTCTCATGAACACTTCAAACCGACTCTTACTAACTATTAATCTAACCATATAATTGTTAATAACTTATTTAATTTATGCTAAATATCAAGATCACATCCTAACACTAAGTCTTCGGGCTAGTGGACTGACACCTGTATACACACACACACACACACACACACACACACACTCTACACCGACAGACCTTTGTGGCTAAAAATTCGGGATAAAAGGAGGGCCTCTATTCCTTCGGGGATATGTGTGATTCTTATTCAAAAACCTATCTATTTTTCTTAGTTATGTGTAGGAATAGCATATATATATATATATGTGTGTGTGTGTGTGTGTGTGTGTGTGGTATTCCTTTTCATTTTTAACTGATAACCGACACACTAACACTAACTTGTCTAAACAAAAGAGTTCGGTTAAGGTGTTCTTGACAAAATCAAAGAGTTTATGTCCATATCATGTTGTGATTTATGTGTTGTTTAATAACTAAAATCAACCTTACCAACCAGTTATAATTTAACACAAAGAAACAACATAAAGACTTGATTCTCATTGATCTGAGATACGTAGGCAACCCTGGTAGGGGTCGGTCACATATCCTTATAATTTAGTTATAGATTGCATATTGGAACTACATATCTACCTGATTCCTTATGAAAACAAGGTTATGTAGCCAACCTATATAAGATTTGGTCTCTTAAAAAATACAAAAACATTTCCTTTAGTATAGCTTGAATGTTGGAACTACGTGTCGACCTAATTCTCTGTGAAAACATGGATATGTAGGAAACCTTTATAAGGTTTGATCGTTTACATTTATGCATATTATAAACCATTATTGGGTTGTCGCTACCGAGATTAGTGTAGTTTATTGCTTTCATTATGTAAAAAAATACAAAAATATTTTCATTTTAACCTGCTTTAGTTGTAGTTGCAAATAGATAGTCAAACCATTTACCAACTTTAATCATGTCAAGAATACATAAAAAAGGAAAAACTTAAAAAGAAAGGTAATTTTTTTTGTTAATGAAATCAAAGGAAATTACTTGGGTATTATTCAATAGTAAATATTCATTTAGACTAAGGTACCATTTACGGACGGGTGTCTTGGGTTGCGTAAAACCTTCCCCAAGCATAACCAGCCCCGAACTTTAAGAACATCTTTGATACAAAGACCTTTACGAGTCAAAACGCGGGCCATTTCAAAGTAAAAATGAATTTCTAAAACTCCCGGCGACCTAGAACACCATTTAACCCCATGTTAGGTGGCGACTTAGTTTTCAACATAAAGTCATTGCCCAAGAAGTTTTTCAAAATTGATGCCTAGAAAAGCCCTTGAAAAACTAATTTCAAAATGAACGGATTTGGAGGATTTAGAGAGGGAGGAATGAAACTAGTTTTCCTCTTATTCCCGATCTCTACTTATTCCGCTATCAAAATATGGGGTGCATCAATGTCATGTTGCTATTTTAGATAATGACCGATTCTCTTGATTAGAAGACCAAAATCCACTTGATTATTTACGTACCTTGATTTCCTTGGTTAGGAACTAGGTTAAAGCGTAGTTCGGTCTTTGCCGAAACCACATTTTGTCCCGCCCAATCAATGTCGAATCAAGCACAAGTTTTGATAAAGTTTAAACTTAGATTTAAAGGGAATGAATTTTTACCTGATATCACACTGTATAATATAGAAAAATACCAAAAAAATGAAAAAAAACACGAAAATTGTTAAATTTGACTAAATTCAGCTAAGTAAAAGTTTCGGGTCAACCTCGAAAATCCTATAAATTAAGGGGGTCTAAAATGACATTATTAATGGTTGATTTTTCATTAAATCACATCTAGTATGAATAAAAATTAGCCACTACCCTTTGGTTTTATGATATTTCAACAACTACTTCGATCACCTACCTTGACCCCAAAACAATTACTATCATTGAATTGTGTCGGTTTAACACCAAAAATAAATGTTTCATTTAAGAATATTACTTCGAATTATTTCTAGAAACAATCCAAGAGACCTTGATAAAGGCTTGGAAATTTCATGACAATCCTGAAATCACCAAGGTGATTAAGGATTTGGGCTTGGTTTGGATTTACACCAATCTAAGTTGTCTTGACAAAACACATTAGGACCAATGAATCAAGGGCCCAACCATAATTAAAAGGCCCAATAAAGAGCCTTTAAATGAATAATAAACCCCTAGATATTGTCTACACAAAATATCTAAGGGCGAAACCAAGACACTTAGAAGGTAACCAAGCGTTATCGAAACTAAATCGATTTGGTTCGTCACCTTAGTTAGGCATTTAATGTGTATTAAATGACCATAACATAAAGAATTAAATATTTGGGTTGACATGGATAGGCCAATTTCAAGGGATGTAGATATTTTGAGCAAAATATCTTAGGTTTAACCAAAATCCTTGAAATGTGACTACCCGTTATCAAAACCAAACCAATCCAGTTTTCCATCTAGCCAATGAATTAAATGCACATACCATCAATAATTTATTTCTTAGTATAACATGGAAGGGTTAGTTTCAATGTATCAATATATTTTCATCAAAATATCTTAAGGTTAACTAGAAACCTTGAAATCCAACTATCGATTACAAGACAGACTAACCCGATTCAATCCAAAACCAACCGAATGTGTGCTCCCAAGTCATGAATCATCATCTAGATTTAAATTCAGGATGACGCATCAAGACCAAATACAATGCACCTTGGAAGCATTTATCATAGCCAAATCGAAATAGTGAAACTAACAGGTACTTAGCCCCTAAACTAGACTTGAAGTATAACATCATGACAGAGAAGTAGGAAATTTCCATAAATGAATCATAAAGGTCATCAAAACAAATGAATGAGTGGAACCTGGATCAATAAGTATACATACACCTCTATCATATAAAGATATGATACGTGTAACCACATCTAGGATAGCTGGTAGCAGAATATTACATCGCTACTTTCACCGTAAGTGTACGGGTCAAGTTTTATAGAATAGTGAATGAGAAGGTTTGTAGTATCCATAGGAATTGGATTAGATGGTCGTTGAGTACCGTGATTATCATAACCGAACTTTATTTAGGCGATAAAAAATGAGTTTTTGTTTTTATAAATAATATACTAAATTAACAATTAATTAAACTATAATAGTAAATATATTATATGAGAATAGATTATCTAGGGATTAAATTTGTTTACTTATACATGTTTGATCCAATCTAGTTTACATTAACGGTATTCAAATTTATCCAACAATCTAGGTATCGAAAACTCACTCACTACCTATCCCGAGTGTAAAGTGAATGAATATGTGAGTTCACGTCAACGCCGAATTCCCCCTCAAGCGTCTATATGACACTTGGTCATATGAGTCTCGCCCCAACCTCATGGATTGCACACTTTTTAATACTCTACTAGGTCATTAGATCGTCGCATTGTGTTTAAACCCTAGTCCGAATTCAGGGTTACCTCTCCCGAGTGTCAAACCCCAATTTCTCAATATATCTTAACAAGCATATAAATAAAGTGATAAAATGGTAAACACAATCGAATAGGCAAGAACGACCATTAATGAAACACAATTTACTCAAACAACGTATATTAGTAAACTACGTCAATCCCATAGATAATCAACATTTAGCTATTGGCCATAACCATATATTCAATAATAATCCATATATACATGATCAAACAACCAAAAAAGAGTTAAGAATAAAGAGAGAAACAAGGGAGAATAGCCGTTATCTGATGGTGGTGTCTGTAAAAATTGCTCCGATCTTGTTTCCTCTTCTCCAATTGTGTTCATTCTCTTTGGTTGGTTGAGATCTCTCAAAACAACTTCTAAAGTGTTCTAAAAAATGTGGGAATGATCAGGGAACACAATAAATATCTAGAAATATATCCTAAAATACTTTACAGCTAGGGCTTCATCGTTGCAGTGGTGGGGATGTCGGCCGGCTCACCGCTGCAGCGGTGGGAAGTCTGTGGCATTCTGCTCTTTCACCACTGTAGCGGTGAGTGATCAGAAAGTTTCTGATCTTTCTGTTATTTCACTGCTGTAGCGAAGGATCTCACCATTGCAGCGGTGAAACTGCTGCTCTTTCTTTTGATCCTCTTGATCGTTTTTCCACCGATTTTCTCGCTTTTTGACCGTTTTCGCTCCTAACCCCTACTTTGAACACAAATAAATAAAAATGAATTAAAACATTACAAGAATACTAAAAAACTACCAAATTTGATTTGGAAATAGATAAATAAATTTCATCTATCAGTAGCTTGGGCATCTTGCTGGGTAGTAGCAAATATATGCCCCCAAGTTGGAGGTCCACCGGTTGATCCTCTACCTCACCCCTAAACACCAAGATGAGGCAATTTTGGGCGAGAAAACACCGGATGACGGCATTTTGATGTGAGATCGACTAAGAAAACATCTTTAGTGGCACGTGAGATTAAAGATTTGGAGTCTAAACCCAAAATAAGCATTTTCTTTTCCCTTCTCTATCCCTAATCTTGATTTAACTTTGTATTTGTAATAGTGTGTTAAACATGTTTACAATTATGAATTTATTGAAAAGATTGGTTATGAATTTGTCTATGTTGAGTTAATATCTAGATCTAGGGCTTGATTTAGTCTCATTTGAATCGTGTTGTGAATATTTTGTTAATTTTTAGATTTAATTTCATTTTATGCATCTCTTAGGCCTAATGTGTTTGATTCATAAAACTAATGAGTTGGACGAGTTTAAGTTGCGAGGTACTTGAAGATGTTAGATCAACAAGTGCTATTACAATTTTCTCAACAAGATTCCAAGCTATTTTATTGTGCTTGGGAATGTTACAAGGAGTTTCTCATTCGGTTCCCGAATCATGGCTTCCCGAAGAAGTGTCAATTACTGAACTTCCTCGACAGGTTATAAGCCACAACATGAACATGGGTAGAAGGAGGAAATGGTACCATCTCTTTCTACCAACTAACCGCGGACGAAACCTAATGGTTGTTGGAAAACATGACGGAGTTTGACTGTCAGAGTTGAAATTATTCAACAAGATACCAAAACTTGGGGGATAATTCCAATATTTTGGCACCATGGATTGACATCCCGGACTAACCTGTGGAGTCTTTCCCTGCCCTTGAAGAAATGTTCACTAGAGTCATTGGGGAAACTCAAATTTTCTTGAGGGAAACACATAACCATCTCAATGAGCATGAGGATCATCTTTATAATATTGAGACGACCTGTACTGATATCGACGTGACCGTAAAGTCTTTTGAGATGCAAATCGGTCAGCTTGTTTGCTTTATTGAGACCAAGTCAAAAGTGGTAGCACTGAGAGACACACAAGTCATATTCATGTATGAAAGCCACCAGGAGGAACTGAATACGAGCGGGAGAAACTTAGGTGCATTCAATGACGACATTTCGAATGAGGAGAAAACCCAAGCATGGATTGACGATGAAGAATCACAAGATGACAATGTGATTCTTCACCGTTTGAGATCCAAATTGTGATGCCACCACCGATTGAAGGTGATCACATCTATGAGAATTCGATGTGGCTCACTTGTCTCCAACTACCTTTAACTCCATTCTTTCACTCCCACTAAGCACATGAGCTAGAGAAGAATCAAGTTGAGACCACGTGCTGATTATGACACATACTATGGGCGGAAACCGCTCTTTGACGAGCCCTTCTCCGTGTCAAGCCAAGGGCATTAAACCAAATGTTTCTTGGGAGGCAACCCAAGTTTTCAAATAATGGGGCCTATGGATGCACGCTATGGGAGAAAAGCCCCACACCAGTTACCTTGCCTGGAGCATCACCGCCGACCTCACTTGGAGGCGAGATTGTCTTGCCTCCTAGGTACGTGTCTTATTCCCTTGTGTTTAATTTGAATATATGTTTGACTTTGAGTTTGGGGGTGAGACACATGTTGGCTTTTATGTGTTGGGTTAGAAAATGATTGTGTGTGTGATTTTTGTCCAATATCTTATGTTTTTTTAGCTATGTTTTTAGTTTGTTTTTCCTTTTGTTAGTTTGTTTGAATAAATTGTGAGTTTTGTTGAGATGAAATGACTTAAAATCGATTATGAATATAGGCACTTGATGTTTTCTCAAGTCGTTTGAAATGTATTGCATTGAAATTTCTATGTGCTTGACTAGTGTTAATTGACATTCACTCTCGACTAATTCAATTGAGCACTATGAATCATGATCACTTGGACTTTTGAATACTTTAATACCATTTATGAGCTTTAGGTAGGCTTTGACATCTCATGAACACTAGAACTTATTTGAGTGAAACTTGAGGCGAAATGTTAGGTTATGTGTTGTTGGAGAAATGACTTTGGCATTCTTTTTGGATCGTTTGGGCCTTTGAAGCTAACCCTTGAAAATTATTTTCCCTCTCATTACCCCCGTTGAGCCTCATTGCCTAATTCTTTCATTACCCACATTTGTGCATCCAACCCATTACATGTTTTTTCACTTCCTAAACCCATCACTAATTGGCATGTCTGCATAGATCGTTGAGCGTAAGGACTAGAGCGGGCTATGTTTGGAACGTCATTTGTGGATTGGGATGTGTTTTTCTTTTTGTATTTGTGTGTTGTTAAAAAAAAAAAGTTGTTCTAGTTTAATGTTGAGTATTCCTACTTGTCGCCTTATTCCCTGCAACATTGGAGACAATATTGATTTTGAGTTTGGGGGTGTGGTTCTCAATTGTTTTGAAAAAAAAAAAAAGTTGTTGTTTTGGTGTGTTATGCGAATAATATATTGTGGGATTGATTGAAAGAAGATATTTGATGAAAGAGGGAGTCGATGAAATTTTTTCTCGGAAATTATGCAAGATCCATGAGTTGTGATACATGCCTAGGGTGATATGAGCCTAAAAATGACATTTTCATATGCCTTTTATCCTAGCCATACATTACAACCCGCAAAGTCCTTTTGATCTCCAATGACATATATACCTATATAATTAGTGGAGAGCGACACGAAAAATGGGCATATGGTTGTTCTTAAATTCATCATCTAGCGATTGTTCATTGTCTCCTTAGCACATAAATATATCCGAGGCTCGTTTGTTTGGGTGAAGTGATTGTGCACGCACTGACACATCTAGAGTTTTGAGTGGATTGAAATTGATACTTAAAATTAAAATTCTAAATAATCTTGATGTGTGTATTTCCTTTGAGATTGGAGCATTTTGTGGTTGCGAAGATTATTGCACGATTTTTGATTTGATACGAAATTCACATTTTTTTCATTATCATTTTAGTACTTGATTTGTATTTTCCTTTATTTTATTTTCTTTTTGCTTGAGGACAAGCAAACGTTTAAGTTTGGGGGTATTTGATGAGTGGTTTATTTAACAACAAATCAAGTACTTTTAGATTCAAATATTTGTGTGTTTTCAATTATTTTTGTTAATTTAATGTATTTTTGTTGTGTTTTGTAGGATTACAAATAAATGGGAGAAATGGTACAAAATACGTGCAAGTACTGTAACTTCAAGACCAATTTTGACCATGATTAAATTTTATTTTGGAAAATCTAAAAACATGGATTTTGTATATCTACATCTTATATTTTTATATATTTTTGAATCACCTCAATCGGAGTTTGGGCGAGAAAGTTACGACAAAAATACGAATCAAGCATCGGCGCTGTCCAAAGTGCGCTGTAGTGCAAAATTGAGCGCGCTACAGTGCCCTCCCATCAGAGGGTTTCTTGCCTTAGCACGCTGCAGTGTCGTCTGTTGCATCTGAACCTTATTTTAGGGTATTTAAGCTTCTTTTGACGAAAAAAAATGGGAGACAAAGGAGGAACAGAATGGAGGCAATTTTGGGTGAAAAAACACCGGATGATGGCATTTTGATGCGAGATCGACGAATAAAATATCATTGATGGCATGTGGGATCGAAGATTTGCAGCCCAAACCCACAATAAGTATTTTCTCTTCCCATCTGTCTCCCTAATCTTGATTTAACTTTGTACTTGGAATAGTGTGTTGAACATGTTTACAATTATGAATTTATTGAAAAGATTGGTTATGAACTATGTTGAGCTAATATCTAGATCTAGGGCTTGATGTAGTCTCGTTTGAACCGTGTTGTGAATATTTTGTTAATTATTAGATTTAATTTAATTTTATGCATCTCTTAGGCCTAATGTGTTTGATTCATGAAACCAATAGTTAGACGAGTTTAGATTGCGAATTCTATACTCGGGAGAGGTTGAATTCGTAATCGGAATTAGGAGTGCATAGTTTATGTTGTGAGTCCAGGATAAAATCAACACCTAATTAATCTAGTTGGGAGTTTAGGATTTGTGAAATCGGGAAGTGATCAAGTTTTAGATTTACCAACTAGATTTTCCATTCAATTGTGTTTGCCTTCTTTATGCTTCCATTATATGCTCACATATGGTATTTTGGTTGAATTGAGGACTTGGGATTTGACACTCGGGAAAGGTAATCTCGGGTTTAGACTTAGGTTAAACACAATAAGTTTTAATAGATCGAGAGATATTTAGAGCTTGAATAATCTATAAGGTCGGGTATAACGAATATTTTCACCTAAATATGGGATAGAGATATCGGTATTGAAGTGATTATATATTTTCTCACTTGACGCTTGGGAGAGGTAGTGAGAGAGCAATAGCACGAAGACCTTGATTATTGAATGAACGACATTAACTAATAATTACTAAATAGGAAAACACGGGAATAACAAGATGAATTCAAGCCCCTAGAATATTTGTGCATAGATAATCCATATTTTATTTTACTTTTGTATTTATATTTATTTTAGTTATTTTATTTTTAAAAACCCAAAATTTGATTGCCTAGATAAAGTTGAGTTACGATAATCGTCGTACTTAGCGACAATCTAAACCAATCCTTATGGATACGACAACCCCTACTTTCCATATTCTATTAAAACTTGACCCGTACATTTGCGGTATCGTAGCAATGAAATAATTCGCTGCCACTCTTCCCCTTCCTAATCTGTCGTCTTCCCTTACGATCTACGAATTGCGAAGCCAGCGGTGTTCGTTGACTGTTCTCTTAGCATCTGCAATACCTAGGACAAAATGGTAGCTTATCATTGGCTGTTGATAATCCTCCCAACCATAATGCCTAGGCACAATCTACTAATTAGGTTTACCTGTTAGATGATGGAATTGAAAATAATTTGTTTTCTTCTTTATGTAGCATTTCTTTCATCTCAAGAATTTGTTTTTACTTTTTTGTTGGCAGATGGATATGATCGAGTACAAATCGATAGTCATGCTGGTTTGAGGAAATTAAGGTATATGTGGTGCAAAGTGCTACAAGTCTATTCATTCTACTGATCACAACACAAAATTGTTGGCCCATAGAGCTACCCAAAAGAGAGGAAAATTGGGTAGTTACAAAAATTTAAACAATTAAGTCCTTTAAATACAAATAATTAATTTTCCTAAATCAATTATTATCTTGATATGCAGTGAAAATGTGTTTAATACTAAGTGCACACCCAAACACAAAATATGAAATAAAGAAATACAGCATATAAGAATTTATCATGGTTCGGCAAGCTATTCTTACTTACATCCAATCCCCCGAGCTCCACAAAGATTCATAATCCACTAAACCCCTTGATTCCTTTACCAGGTAAGAACCAAACCTTTACAATTCCTGATTCTTTTACATGTTCAAAATCAACCTTTACAATACTCTTATTCTTTTCACAGGTTAAGAATCAACCTAACACTCTTTCACTTATCTTTTTTACAAGGTCAGGACGAACCTTTACAATTTAATTTTTAATTTAATTACAGGCAGAATAAAAAACTAGGTTGTATTTGGTTAAGAGATTTGGAGGAGGGAATTGATTGGGGTAAAGGATTTCAGAATCCTTTTTTGACAAATACCTTGTTTGGGTATTTATGAGAATTGATTTGTAAAATCCTTTCAATTAAAAAATAGTGGTGAATGAGGGATTTGAAAATCCTTTCAAACTAGGTATCATTTACAAATCCCTCCAATGGGGGATTTCAGATCTGACTGATGACCACCACCGACCACCTTCGGCCACCACCGTTGACCACCGCCGCCATCGACCACCGTCAGCTACCGTTAACAGTATATAGTTAGTATTAATAGTTAGTAAGGTTTGAAGTGTTCTTGAGAGCCCTTCTGGTGACTATACTACACTATACCATACAATAGAGACATGTTTGATTCTAGGTCTTGGTGAGGATGACACTCTAGTACAAGCCCTCCTAATGATGTACTATACTATACCATAGAATGGCGACATGCTTGATTCTAGGAATGTCATGATGTCAAAATTTACAACCCTATGTCATGCCATTATTAAATTAAAAAATATACATATTTTTATTTTACTTTTAACCTTTTTTTTCCTACTTTCTTCTTAACAAAATTTCTAAATTATTAAACTATTGGAGAAATATCTATACTACCATCTTGATTCCTCGAATCGAATTTTTTGGAATGGAACACTTAGGAGATCGCTTTCTTAAAAAATTGGTGACAAATCACCAAGTTTTAAACTTAAAAGAGAGCTGCTCAGATTAGTTCATTAAAGAAACCGAGCTGCTTAGATTAGTTCGTCCAAGAAATGATTAGTGAAAAATCACCAAGTTTCAAACTTAAAACCAAGCTGCTCAGATTAGTTCATCAAATAAACCAAGTTGCTCAGATCAGTTCGTCCAAGAAATGATTTGTGATACCTTATAATATTTTTCAATAGACTTATTTTATGCAAATTTACGTGATAGACAAACTAACTTTTGGTGATTTATGAGATTGTGATAATGATTACAATGTAATCTAATCAAATTGTAATTATATTTTTGTTTTTGTTATGTAGTGAAATATTCTCAAAGATTTGGTAATCATTACCAAATCTTTGGAAGATTATTGCAATGATTGGCAATCATTGCACTTCCATGAATCTCCATGGTTTCACATGGGTGTATTAATGGCAAGACGTGAAACTTCCGGTTCGGTTTCGGGGCTAAGTACCGGTTAGTTTCACGATTTCGATTTAGTTTCCATCAATACTTTCAAGGTGCATTGTATATGGTCTCAATGAGTCACTTCACATTTAATTCCCTATGATGACTCATTACTTGGTGAGCAAACATTCAGTTGGTTTTGGATTGAATCGGGTTAGTTTGCCTTGTAATTTATAGTTGGATTCAAGGTTTCTAGTTAACCCTAAGATATTTTGATAAGATATCTTAATTCAATGTATCCATTTATTCCGTTTCATCCAAAATAATAAATTCTTGATGGGGTGTCAATTTATTGACCATTAAATTCATAGGTTAGGTGGCAAACCAAATTGGTTTGGTTTCGATAACGATAGTCACATTTCATGGTTTTCGGTTAACTCTAAGATATTTTGCTCGAAATATCTTGATACCTTCAATGTGTCCAATCCATATCATCCCAAGAATTTAATAATTCATGGTATAGGCATTTAATTCATATTAAATGCCTAACTTAGGTGGTGAACCGAATTGGTTTAGTTTCGATAACGGTTGATTACCTCCTAAGTGTTTTAGTTTCCTTTCTTAGATATTTGTGTAGAGAATATATAAGGGTTCCTTGGTCATTTAAAATCTCCTTTTTGGGCCTTTTAATTATGGTTTGGGCCCTTATTTCATTGGGCCTTGATGATTAATCAAGATGACTTCGCTTTTGGTTAATTTAAAGCCGAGTCTTAATCATTTGTTACATTGTGTAACTTGGACTTGCCATGGAATTTCCATGTATTTATTTAGGTATTTTGGAAACTTTTAATAATATTTATTCTTTAAACATTAATTTAAACAAATATTTTTGGTGTCGAATAGACGAAACCGATGATAGTAAATGTTTCAGAGGTTAAAGTAGGTAACTGAGGTAATTTGGTGAAATTTCCTATAATGAAAGCGTAGTATCTAATATTTATTCATATTAGAGGTTATTTATTGAAAATAAACATTTAATAATGTCATTTTAGATCCCCTTTAATTTTAAGAATTTCGAGGCTTGACCCGAAACTTTTACTTTACCTAATTTAGTTAAATTCAATAGTTTTTATGTTTTCTTATGTTTCTATGTTTTTTTTTATATTATTTAGTGTGATCTAAGGTATAAATTCATTCCCTTTAAGACTAAATTTAAAGTTTATCTGAATTTATACTTTCGATTCGACACTAATTGGGCAGGATAAAATGCGGTGTCTTTATAATCCTTTCAGTCTCTTATTTCTGCGACTCAAGGAGCTGAGGGAAAGTCTCTTCCGTAATTCCCCTCAAGATAAAAGTATGGTCGTCGAAGACCAAGCTGACTAAGAAGGATTTGATGGAGGTATGGAACACATAAACCATTCCGGGCACTGCCCATATGTCTTTATGAGGCCCCCACAACCAGACACGCCTATTACCACCCGTGCAAATAGCCGTGTACCTTGACTAGCTAAGGACGGGTCTTTGATTCTCTCTACACCAATGGGTGCGAACAACCTATATGTAGTTTGGGTTGTGTCCATCACAGTTAGCTCCGAACAACGTACTAACTGTGGTAGTGGCCTATATAATCTTAGCAGTTGTGGCGATTAGCCCAACCACAAAGCTCTTTAGGGTGATCTTCTTCGGGAAGTCACTACTCAGTGAGGATAAGTGGTGCTATATTTCTTCCAGGTTGGCTTTCTTGATCAATCTGGATTCATCTATCCACCAATGGAATGAGAAGTTCTTCTAACTCGAAGGGTAAGGTTGGGAGATCGGCCCGGGAGGAAGATGGATTGTACCACTCCTGTCCCTAGGGAATAGGGGCCCGTCGGTAAGGGGATTTTTTAAAGGTGGGTGGTGTTCAGTGATCGGTATTTCCTTATAACTTGTTATATTTGTGCCTGTCTTGTAGTGAACGAGAAGATGAGCAAACTCCCCCTCTTATTCCGAAGCTCCCTACTTTACAGAACAAAGTCCCCAAGACTGTTCTCAACAAAGACAAATAGCTCATCACGTCAATGCTCTTTGACATTTATTTCTATCGGGCTCCATCCTTTCACCCGTTGAGCTCCCACAAAACCCAAAGAATGGTGAGTTGTCCTCGGTGATTGATTTTCCTTTCAGACTTGAAATTTTTGATACTTTTATCTTTTTCTTCTGTAACATGGATAAGGCGACTGTAATCAAGATGTCGCGTGAGATTAGGCAGGACAACTCGTAGGGACAGTCTACACTGGGGTTACCTCCTTACCTTTGATCACCAATCTAAGCCAGTATCGTTTTCAGTAAATCGACCAGAACCCAATACCCTACGCCTACTGTACTCGACGTGGAGCCCTATCTTAAAGATTCAAAGGAGAAAGGAAGAGGTGAACTGAGGAGAGAAGCTCATAGCAGAAGAGGCATAAGAATCCATGCCCTAATTTTCCAAAAAGGTTCAAAGAATATGAAATAATAAAGTGCAAAGAGAATGGGGTTTTAAAAGCACAAATTTTCTAAAAAAAGTGCTCAGGCCATTTTAAAAATACGAAGTTGTCACCTAGCATTGGGTTTAATTGGTGTGCTAGGTTATTGAATTTTTAGAGAAACAATTTAAAAGGCCTAAGTAAATTTGACAAGACATGATCCAACCAAAGATTCATTTAAAGAGTTCGGGGATCAGTTACGCTCGAGGAAGGTGTTAGACACCCCAAGACGCTCATCCAAAAAAGGTATCTTTTATCCAATTAAGTCCAATTAGTTTAAGTTAGAATGTTTTATCTTATTTTAAAAATCACTTCCTTATTACAAACTCTTTTTCGTATTTTCTAAATTAAGATAGGATAATTTTTTGGTATTTTTGAAATGTTCCCTTGGTAAGACCCCTTATCAAGTTTTAAGGAAATTGACAAAGATGATCCTCAGGGGGTAGTCTTATATATGTTTTTTTGGACTTCTTAATTCAAATGGGAAAATCAATATAAGTGAATTGCAAAAGTATGAAAGTATGAATGTGGATAACGAAGCTAAACTAGCATGATATGAACCTACTTTGTTTATGCAAGAATACATTTATTTTGATGACATGACCTAAACTTACGAAATAAATTTTTTTTAAAACAATTTAATTTAAGCATGTCAATGTAAGGGATATGAATAAAGGAATCAATTAGGGACCTAAACAAATTAATATAGCTATTTGAGAAAAATATCAAATGTATAACATGGATCATATGACAATGGGTAAATGAGATATGTATCCCAAATATGCAAATACAAAGTGGTGGAAATGTGGTTCGATGGCGTGAATTGTGGAGTTTAAAATAAACTACATATAACATAAGAAGTGTACAGGGTGATAAGTGTCCTAAACATGTCTTCTAAATGATAAAAAGGGCAAACATGCAAGCGGTATGAAATATTACATTATGAGATGTTATGAAATGCCTATTTTCCTAATTTTCCCAATTAAGTAAAAAAAAGTCTGATTTGACATTTCATCAAATCCTATGGAGATGAGAATCAGGGAAAAATTGCATAAATAAGTTTTGTCGGAATCAATCATTCCAAGGCTCACGTGAAATCCCATGGACTCAAACAAGCTCCATAAGCTTGGTATGAGAGGCTTAGCCGATATTTGATCGAAAATGGCTTTCAATGGAGTCTTAGTGACATTACATTATTTATCAAGAAAAATGAGTCTGATATCCTATTAGTACAAATATATATGATGATATTTTATTCAGATCTACTAATGAGGATTTTTGTTAAGAGTTTGCCAAGATTATGCAGGTTGAGTTTGAAATGAGTATGATGAGAGAATTAACCTTCTTTCTTGGGTTGCAAATTAAGCAAACCAAATAAGGGATTTTCATTAATCAATCCAAGTACACAAAAGAGTTACTAAAAAAATATGGCTTGGCTAACACTAAAGAGTATAGAACTCCCATGGCAACAACTACAAAAATAGAAAAGGACAATAGGGAAAAAACGCCAATGAGAAAATGTATCAAGATATGATTGGTACCTTGTTATATCTTACTGCTAGTAGACCTGACATAATGTTTAGTGTATGCTTGTGTGCTAGATTTCAGTCTTGTCTGAAAGAATTGCATCAAACATCTTTCAAGCGAATCTTTCAATATTTAAAAGGGACAAGTGATCTAGGATTACGGTGTTCTAAAGGGAGTGACTTTAAGTTAACTGGTTACTCCGATGTTGATTTTGTCAGATGTAAAGTTGAGCGTAAAAGCACAAGCGGGTCATGTCACTTTTTAAAACATACCTTGGTTTCTTGGCCTAGTAAGAAACAGAACTCGATTGCCTTATCTATGATTAAGGCAGAGTATATGGCATTTGGTAATTGTTGCGCTCAAATTATATATATTAAGCAACAATTATATGATTTTGGGATATGTATGGAAGAGGTCCCTATTTATTGTGATAGGATAAGTTCTATATGCTTAAGTAATAATCCAACACAATACTCATGAACTAAGCACATAGAGATTCAACAGATCACATTCAGAAAATGATGTAACTATTGAATATGTTGATACCTCCGATCAGTTTGCTGATATTTTTACCAAACCACTAGCTGAAGATCAATTCGTGGAAATCATTCAAGGTTTAGTTATGATTTGGCATAACAGTGTCTACCTAGAGTGATGTTTTTGGTTCTCTGCCTCTACCTTTTGAGATAACAAAGGGAGAGAAGTTGATATTTAGGGAATTGTTCGCCTAAGTATTGCCTCGATTAAAAAGAGAAGTTATTAAGAGCTTTTGTTGAATATCTTAATTATTCAGAGCTTATGTTGATGTTTAGAGATTTGTTCGCCTAAGTATTGCATTGATTAGAAGGAAAAGTTATTAAGAGCTTTTGTTGCACATCTTAATTATTGAAAGCTTATGTTGAACATCTTAATTATGTTTTCATTATTGTGTTTAAATGGGTTTAAATACACACCCTCGGATTTAAGGAGAGCATGGCTACATTATATTTTGAAAAAAAACATCAAAGTTAATTGTCATTATCAAAAAAAGGGACATTGTTGAATCCAAAGCTTTGATGAGCAATTAAGTATTGATGTTTTTTGTGGAACTAGTGGTTTTTATTAAGTTTTTCATATTTATATTTCTATGTGTTTGGTTAAGAAGAAGAATCGTTGAAGAAAATATAAAGGGTTCAATATGGACATAATGAAGATATGAAGAGTTTTGAAGACGTTTAAGAAAAATGGGTGAAAACAGCTCTTTAATTATATACCCTTAATGCAACCCGGATTAGGATCACATACGACACTTTAAATGAGTTAATTCTTTGTGTGTTAAGATAATAAGTGATGATGTCAAAATTTGGTTCGATGGATTACAGTCAATATGGTTGAACTCTGCCGGGTTTACTTCGTTGACCTGTTCCTGCAAAACAAGGTTTAGACACTGGGGGTTGGGTTCTCGATGAAGCCTCTCTAATGTAAGAATAAGTTACTGTTGTTTAGAGGAAAAATATGCTTAAGAGAATTTGAAGTAAAATTCATACCAAGGTAGAATTTACTTACCTCTAGTAAGAAGTATAGGATCGAGAATTTGGCTTACCTATTTTGCTATTAAGCCAAGACTTTTCTTCAAGTAGAGTGAAAATTGGGAGACTTGAGTTTTGTAGGCAAGTCTTGGTGTGTTCTTTGGTGAAGAATGAGACCCCTATTTATAGGGGTTTATTGGACTAATTTTGGAGTTAAATACTCATTTAATGGTGAAATTAGGCTACCACTTATTAGTGGATAGGCCATTTATGGTAGTGGTAGGTTTTAGTTGGCAAAGTAGGTCATAGTGGTAATTTTGATGGTAAATGGTTTGAAGAATTCCCCACCAAAATTACCCATTAAAATTACTCATCATCAAGAAGTGATAAATTTAAGATCCTAAAATAAGATATTTTACGTGCTTCTTATGTGAAATGATTTTGATAATTAAGCTACTTGAAAAATGTGTTTTAAAGTATAAAATAGTTTTTTGGTCAATTCGGTCAACCAGCAAAAGGAGTTGGTTGACTTATTAAAATAGTGAGTTTTGGGAGTTAAAAATGGAGTCCTACTGATCTAATTGGTCAATCGAGAAAAGTAATCAGTTAGCCATTTGAAACAGTGGCTGAAATAGATGTGGAAGTGAGCACTTTGATAAATTCGGTTAACCGACAGAGAAGGGTCGGTTAACCGAATGGTTTAATGGATAAAAATGGGATTCTCATTTATTAGGTCGGTCAACTGACTGGGTGTAAAGCCAACGACTATATTAAGCCTTGGTACTGGGCGGTCGACCGACGGTAGGGTCCGGTCAACCAACAATTTCAGTTAGCATTTCGTCTGATTTGGTCTCTTGGTAAAAAACTATCCATTTTTTATGATTCCAAGAGAGGGATTTGGGGGATTTAAATGTAATTCAAATATGTAAAACCCATTATCTGATCACTATTGATTTGGTCCATATATTTTGAGATTCTCTTAATTTAAATGATTTAATACTTCCAATTCTTGTGGTTTTAAATTGGAAATAGTTCTATGATCTTAAATGAGTGATTTAAAAAAATATTTTTAAATAAAACATACCTAAATTGATAGGATATGTTATATGGGGTCTTAGAGTGTAATTTAATGACATGTCTTTGAAAAATTAACCGTTATAGGGCTAGTTCTAGGTCTATTTAATAAGACCTGCGACAATGGAATTAAACATGTCAAGAACATCAGTTTTTATATTTTATAAGAGTTATATTTTTGCAGAGATTTCTACAAGAGATTCTATTTAAGTTTTTGATCTAAGGCTCTTGTTGCTTAGCATCACCGATTTGAGTTCTAATTGTGATATTATCATTATCTTCGGTGTTTCCTGGTGAGGTCCATCTAAACTTTATTATTTTCTTTCTAAATTCATATTTAAATTGATTGCTTGGTTTAGGATTGTTAGAAAATCGTTTTGAACTTCAAAGTCTGAAAATTGTTTGAGCGGTTTTTTACTTGATTATCTGATTATGTGCTTAATTTGTGCTACCCACTAATTTATTTAATCAGATTTTATTTACCTCATATTATATCTATCACGTAGTAATTATTCAGGCCATTAATTGAGTATACCTATATTGAGGTGGTAGAAGCTCATTGTGAGAAGAAACTTACATTTTTTTTATTTGTGAGTTTGAGAGTATAAGACAAGTTTGGGACGATGTGTAGTCAGGTAGCTAGATGTCGATCTTTTTTCTGTGAAAAAAAATGGGGTTTGATCTTTGTCCTATTAAAAAGGTTAGAATATTCTTTTCCCGTGAAAAGAACTAGGTTTTGATTTAGCCTGTAATTGAATTAAATAGTGAATTGTAAAGGTTCATCCTGATCCTATGAAAAGTATAAATGAGAGAGTGTTAGGTTGATTCTTAGCCTGTGAAAAGTTTAGTGTATTGTAAAGGTCGATTATGAGCCTGTAAAAAAAAATCGAGAATTGTAAAGGTTTGGTTTCTACCTGGTAAATGAATCAAGGGGTTTATTGGATTGTGATTCTCCGTGGAGTTTGGGCGACTAGACATAGATAAGAGTAGCTTGCCAAACCAAGATAAATTCTTGTGTACTGCAATATTTTATTTCATATTTTATGTTTGGGTATGCTCTTAGTATTAAACACATTTCCACTGTGTATCAAGATAATAATTGATTTAGGAAAATTAATTATTTGTGTTTAAGTTACTTAATTGTTTAAATTTTTGTAACTATCCAATTCACCCCCCTTTTGGGTAGCTTTTTGGGCCAACAATTGGTACAAGAGCTGGTTTAGCTCGTTTGACTTAATATCCAAGATAAGAAAGATCACATGGCGCACCATATAGGCGCTCTAGGTGAGAGGTAGTCGATGCACCGTCCACCTTTGTTTACAGGTAATAACTATGAATGTTGGAAGAATAGGATAATCGCATTTTTTCAAGCCACTAACTATGATGTGTGGTTAGTTATTGAAGATGGTCCATTTATTCCTGAAGAGAATGGAATGGTTAAGAAGAAGGAACAACTAAGTTCCTCCGATAAATAGAAATTGTCCATTAACTCTCATGCTATTAACATTCTACTTTGTTCTTTAGATGAAAATAAGTATAATAGAGTTTCAGGTTGTGGATCTGCTAAAGAAATGTGGGATACATTAAAAATCACATATGAGGAAACTGATCAAGTGAAACAATCCAAAATTAATGCCTATACTCATTAATTCAAAGTGTTCAGAATGGGTAATGCAAAGACAATCTCGAAAACGTATACAAGATTCAACAACATATGTAACAATCTTGACTAGTTTGGAAATCCATATTCCATGGAGGAAAAAATACTAAAGATTTTGGGATCACTAACCAAAGTCTGGGAATCAAAAGTGACTGCAATCAAGAAAGCCAAGGATCTTACCAAATGTACTTTCGATGAACTCATTGGTAACTCAATAACCCATGAGTAAGCCATTTGTGGATATGGGGATGGATAAAAAAGAAAGTTAGAAAGAAAAGAGTGATCTATAAACGAAACACGGGACGATTTGGATTCCAGTTGTTCTAGAACATCAAGCAATGATGAGGAAACTCCGACATTTGCCTTAATTGCTAATGAGATTGAGGTAACTAAATGTTCTAATTCTTGTCCTTTGGATTTTGATGAGTTATTTGATATTTATTAGGAACTATTGCATGATTATAAAAACCAGTATTTTCAAATTGGTTCTTTTCAAAGTACAGTAATTTCATTAAACAAACATATTGAAAATTTTGAGGCCGAGAACACCGATTTTAAAAAATATCTCACGTGTTTTAGAAAAGGAAAACAATGAATTAAAATCCAAAGTTGCAAATTTAGATTCCGTTGTTCTCAAGCTTACAAATGGTGAGAATAATTTAAAAATACTTTTGAGAAATTCTAGAGGTGTTTACGACAAAGCCGGTCTTGGTTTTCAGAAAAATATCATACAAAAGAGATTTAAAAAATTATTTTCTGAAACTAAGAAAGTTGTGAAATGTTTTTACATTAACATTGTAGGGGCATACAATTAAAAAATATTTTTTGAAAGTATCTAAATGTAAGTAGGTATGGGTTCGTAAAGGAACAAAGAAGGATCTAACTAACAAAATTGGACTTACGTAGATTGGGTACCATCTAGGAACTTTTTGAGGTACTCCTTACGAGCAAGGAAAAATTGTTCCTAGGAGGAGGCTGTTCTCAGCACGTGACATGAGATAAAAGCTGAGTTTATGTCTTTGACTCCTAAAGACTCCTAAAGATGAAAGTCATGTGATTTGTGAAGAATATGCCATGAAACGCCACAACAAAATAGTATTGTAGAGAGGAAAAACAAATGCTTCGGGAAATAACCAGAACGATGATGAATGAGAATCGTTTTCCTAAATACTTCTGGGCTGAAGCTGAGTTGAGATGACGAATGAATCGTAAAATCCAAAGAATGAAAAGTCAAAAGGCGAAGAGATGACTTTACCACATGTTATAAAGACAATACTGGGACACTTGGTAAAAGAAATTATTGTTAATTTTGAAAAATGAGTAAGTTCAAGATCCTCTCTTAGGGATATAATTAATCTTTTTTTTTTTCTCAAATTGAGCGTAAGAATGTTAATGAGGCGTTAATTGATGAGTCTTGCATCTTAGCGACCCAAGAAGAGTTAATTCAATTTGAGCACAATAAAGTGTGGTTTCTAGTTCCTAAACTTGATTTTCATCCTGTCATTCGTACTAAATATGTTTGTCGTAATAAAAAAAGGATGAAACAGATATGATGATTAGAAATAAAGAAAGATTGGTAGAACAGGTGACATACCCCAGATTTTGATAGCGGTAAACGTAGAAATCAGGAAGAAGATGAAAACAAATTTCCATTATTCCCTTTCTAGGTTCTCTAAATTCGTTCATTTTAAAATGGTTTTTCTACGGCTTTTCTAGGCGTCGGTTTTAAAAAACTTCTTGGACCAGGATTTTATGTTAAAAATAGAGTCGCCACCAAGCATAGGGTTAAATGGTGTGCTAGGTCATCGGGAGTTTTTAGAATTTCATCTTTATTTTAAAATGACCTGTGTTTTAACTTCATAGGGTTAAATGGCCTGTGTAGGAATCATAAATAATTGGGAAAAAGGTAAAAATATAGCAAAATGAGAACTTTTGGATGAATTTGGTTGAAATGGTTGAAAACAAAGACCATTAAGGGGATTCAAGAATCCAAGGAGCAAGCTATAGCCCCCACGAATGCGCTCTAGTGCACTCCCAGACCACTCAATCGGTTGACCGATTGCCTCTAATTGGTCAACCGATTGGTTCAGATTATTCACCTCCCCATGTCTCTATGGCCCTAGACGCATACTCCAGTCTAATAAGGCACACTTAGCCTGTCTCCAGTACTTTCCAGTACCCTGAATAGCAGGCTCCAGCCTAAGAAGGTGGGCTCCAGTGTGCCCCTTCGTACTGATGGCCGAAAAGAACTCATTTTGGAGCCCTATTTATACCATCTTATGCCTCAGTGGAGATTTGGGAAAGAAAACACCTTTGGAGGCACAACAATTCCAAGAGAGAGAGAGCTTGGAGTTGAAGATTCTTGAAGATTTGAAGACTTGAAGCTCATCTCCACAAAGAGTTTCCTCTTCCTTTCTCTCACCCTAATCTTTATTGAATTTTGTATTTGTGGATATTCTGTTGAACATTTATGAATTTATGGTTTCTTGAAAGGATTATCCCTGGATTCTGCTATGTTAAGTTAGAATTTATTTCTAGAGCTTGATGTAATCTTGTTTGAACTATGTTTTAAATATTTGGTTAATTGTTAGTGGAATTCTTGAATTCGATTTTAATTCATTTATGTCTCTTTATGTTTAATGCTTTTGATTCATGTGGCCAACGAGTTAGTTGCTTTTAGGTTATGAATTTTATGCTCGAGAGAGATTAAGTTTGTGACCGGAATTGTGTGTGCATAGTTTAGGTTGTTGTAAGACCGAGAAGAGTTCAACACCAAGATAATCGAGTTGGGAATTTAGGATCTTGTGAGACTAGGAGGTGATCAAGTTCTAGATTTATCAACTAGGATTTTGATCGTTGTGAGGCCGAGAGGTGAGCGACCTTTGACTTCCATTGAGGGCTAAACTTAATGAATGTGTGAGTAAATGGGTTTGATAGTGTTCGCTATATTTAATGCTTTGATTTTACTCGCAAGTGCACGAGGTCAAGTTTTAATAATGTGGATCTGATTATCGAGTGTCGTCCCCTAGGAATTGTCATAGGATTAGTTAAGTACTACAATTGACGTAGCCTAATATTATCTAGATGTTTTAAGATTTGAAATGTGTTTGCTAATTGAAAATTAATTAAATCTAAAAACTTGGAATTACTTCTATGAAAATGGATTACCTAGGGATTAATTTCGTTCATTAATACATATTTAATTTAGTCAAGTTTACATTAATGGTGTTCAAACTATCCAACAATCTAGATATAATAAACTCGCTCACTACCTCTCCTGAGTGTAAAGTAAGAGAATATGCACTCGTGTCAACACTGATATCCCTATCTAGCGTCTAAACGAGTACATGAGTCTTGAACCAACCTCAAGGATTGCACACGTTCTAATAATCTCCTGGAACATTAGAACGTCGCGTTGTGTTTAACCCTAGTCCGAATTTGGGGATACCTCTCCCGAGTGTCAAACTCCGTATTCTCAAACCAACCATAATACCATACAAAGCATACTATGAATATAATAAAATGGTAAACACAATCGGATGAAGATGAACAACTGTTAACGAAACATGGATTCACTCAAACATGCAAGTCCATGAACTAATCAATCTCTAGATAATAATTACTTAGCTACATATGATTATAACCAAATATTCATTAAAACATGAGAATAAAGAAGTAATGGAAGATTTGTGAAGGAATGGCAAATTTGAGAAACAAAGATAGGAACAAAGAAGGAATGGCAAATTTGTGAAGTGGATGGTTCCACTTCCACAAAAATCGCTCTGAGATCGTTTTCTATTCTTCAAATGAGCTCTCCTTTTCAAGGGTCTGATCTAGGGCTTCTAACAAGTGTCAAAACCTCCTTATGAAAGGTTAGAATGGGTGGATACTAATTGAATCCGAAAAAAAATCTAAAAAGATCTATGTCAGCTATTTGATTGATCGCGGCAGCGATGGAATTCATCGTTGTAGTGATGGATAGGCAGTAGGGCTTTTGCCCTTTCATCGCTGCAACGATGAGGGCAATCGATATAGCGGTGGTTGGGAAGAAGGTCCACTGACCTTTCATTTCTACAATGATGAAGGCCATCGCTGCAGCGGTCAAGGGCTAGTGGCCCTTGATGCTGGCGCTGCAACTATGGACTTCATCGCTACAGCGGTGAGGCTGCAAGTCCTTATTTTGGATCTTTTCATCGTTTATCCACCGACGTCCTACCAATTTGCTCGATTTTTAACCATTTTCATCCTTGCGCCTGATTGACATAAAAACGAATTAAAATGATTTAAAACACTACAAGAATACTCGAAAACTACCAAATTTGGATTGGAAATATATAGGTAAATTCAATCTATCAAATACCCCCAAACTTGGAATTTTATTAGTCCTCGAGCAAAACACCTATAGACACGGCATTTTGACCGTCCTGCAAAAATATTTTATACTTTATTCTTTACTTTATCATTTATTTTGTTTTATTTTCAAAAAAATAGAAAAAAATAGAAAAATGGAAAAAGAAGAAAATAAAGGAAAGTTGAAAAAAATGAAGAAAAAATATAAAAAATATAAAAACTAAAAAAAAAGAAATAGAAAAGAAAAATGTTTCCTTGTCGAAATAGGATTATGTTTCCTTCTTCCTTTCCATTTAGGTTTTGTTTCTTTTTCCTCGCCAAATTGGGACTAGGGTTTCTAGGATTTTTCACTCCCCATCCTTATTATAAATAAGACCCTCCTTCTCATAGTTTAAGACACAAAAAAGATTCAGAGAGAAACCTTTTGGAGATATTCAGAAATTAAGAGAAAAAAACCCGTAGAGAGTGATTCTCATCGTAAACCCTTTCGAAAAGTTGTTTGCATGAGAGAAAAGCCCAAGCATCGAGATTCTTGGCCTAGAACAGGTATGTTTTCTAATTTTTTAATTTTTTTTTCAGTTTACTTTATTCTCTTTTCAATTTAAATTCTTGCAAACTTTATTTTTTTTTATTGTCCGATGACTCGGTGAAAAATGTCAAGATAAGGTTCCCCATTCTCGATCTGAATCTTTGAGCGTTTAGACGAGGACACACGCTATTTTTTATTTTTTTTTATTTTGTTTGTAATTCATAAAAAAAAACACAAAAAGAATAAGTCGTCCGATGATCCGATGAAAATATCGGGGTGGGTTTCTCGCGTTGAGTTTTACTTCGAGCGTTAGGTGAAGGATGTTTCATTGTTTATTTTCTGTATTTTTTTATTTTATTTTATTTTTATTCTTGTTATGAAAAATAAAAAATAAAAAATAAAAAATCCAAAAATAATAAAATCTTTGTTTTAAGGAATTAATTCTTATGAACCTTAAGGTGAATCCGACGATTCGATAAATCGTGAGAGAGTTTTCCGTGACTTCGTTTCCATTCTCCAACTCAAGTGGAATTTAGAAATGAATGGTTTTAGGAAATCTCTTCCCTCGGTAAATGTTTCGTAGGATTTCGTTTAAGTTTCGGAAAGATTAATTCCGACAAAATTGTTTCCGCGAATCTCCCCTTGATTCTTATATTCATAGAATCGAGGAAATTTCAAAATGAGATTTCTTTAAATTAATCGGGCAAACTCAAAGTAGATTTTTCTACATTCGTTTAGCATGTTTATTTCTTGTATCATTTAGACGGCATGTTTAAAACACTTTCACTACTTATACATATAGTTTTTTCATTTATCCATACTACTTTTCTTATCTAGTCACGACATGTGCACCGCTTATATTTTTATTAAATAACTAAATCATTACCACACATAATCACGTTAGTTCACGTAGTATTTCTCTATTCGATTCCCATATTCATATTAAGTTTGCATTGACATATTTAAACCTAACCCTTTAGTTTTTTTTAGGTTGCTTTTGCATAAAAAATGAAATTCATATAGATGTTAGTTTTGTATTAATGTTTTCTTTCTTATTCAACTATTTTCAGTTTGCCTATTTAAATTAAAGAAATCTCTCGAAAACATACATAAAAACGCCCTGGGGACCATCCTTAATATTCGATAAGAGGTTATACTTGGGGAACATTTCTAAAAATCGAAAAACTTATCCCACCTTATTTGTGAAAAATACCAAAAATATTTTATAAGGAGGGAATGATTTAAAAATAAAATAAAACATTCGGACTTAAATTAATTGAATTTAATTGGACATAAGGTACCATTTTTGGACGAGCGTCTTGGGGTGCCTAACACCTTCCCCGAGCGTAATCGACTCCCGAGCCTTTAAATGAATTTTTGGTTTGATTGTATTTTTTTGGATTCAAATTTTTACTTAGGCGTCATCCATCAATATTTTATGCATGCAAATAGTCGGGCTAATTTTCTTGATGCCGGAAATAGACCACGTGAATGCAGATTTATGCCGTTTAAAGATACTAAGCAATTTATTCTCTTCTTCTTGAGTCAAAGATGATGAGATAATGACCGGATCGGTTAAGTTCTCCCCCAAGAATGTATACCAAAGGTGATCCGATAATTGCTTGAGAATCAACCCACTGTGAGGTGGATTTGAGGGATCGGGTGAACTAACTTCGTCATTAAGGGTCTCTACTTGAACTGAATCCACTACGTCTTGAGGTACGGATTCCAAATATAGGACGTAGTCCACACACCTTCTTTCGTGGTTGAGCTCTTTTCACCAAAATCCCCCATAGATAGGGAATTTGTGATAACATGCTCCAATGGATCCCGATTCAAGTTTTCATGAAAGAATTCCCTAACACACGAGTCCACCACTTCCACTCGATTGCATGTCGAAAATTTCATTGTATTGAAGATATTGAATTTCACTTCATCATCATTTACCCTCAACGTCAAGTTCCCATTTTAAACGTCAATCAACGCCTTCCCGGTGGTAAGAAAAGGCCTTCCAAGTATTATAGGAATCTCTCGGTCCTCCTCCATTTCCAAAAATGACAAAATCCACCAGAAATATGAATTTGTCCAGCTTTACTAACATGTCTTCAATTATTCCCTTAGGATAGGTTAATGAGCGATCCGCCATTTGTAGAGAAATCGTAGTCGGCTTTGTATCTCCAAGCCCCAACTTCCGATAAATGGATGACAGCATTAGATTGATACTTGCTCTTAGATTTCAAAGCGCCTTCTCAAAGTGAGATTTCCCTATGGTGCACGGAATAGTGAAACTTCCGGGATCTTTCAACTTTTGAGGCAACTTCCGTTGAAGGATCACACTACATTCCTCTGTTAACTTGATGGTCTCATATTCCTCCAATTTCTTCTTCTTGGTCATGATATCCTTCAAGAACTTCCCGTAATTGGGTATTTGTTCAAAGGCATTGGCAAACGGTATGTTGATATGGAATTTCTTGAAGATGTCAAGAAATTTAGCAAATTGGGAATCCAATTTTTTCTTTTGAAACCGTTGTGGATATGGTAAAGGCGGAGTGAGTATCAGTGGATTGTCCAGAAATGAGATGGAATCTAGATTCACCCTTGGTGCTTCCTTCTTCTCCTCAACCAGAATGGCTTCCTTTTTCTCCTTAACTTTCTCCCTTGGCTCATCCTCCGTTGGCTTAGTTGCTTCGACTTTCTTTCCGCTCCTCAAGATAATGGCTTTGCACTCCCTTGGGTTAGTCTCTGTATCACTTGGAAACTTCCTCGAGGTTTGCCCTTTGATAGCACTAGCGAGCTGAACAATTTGAGTTTTCAATGGCTTCACAGTTGAATTTTTATTAGTGCACATTGTCTCAATATTGTTAAGCCTCGTCTTATGCTTGTTGAGCTGATTATGCATTTCTCGCATAATATTTTTGTGTTTTCTTCATGAATAAGCCAAGCAAATCTTCCAACGGTGGCTTATGGCTTTGCACCAGATTTTGTTGCATAGGATAGTTTGGTTGCATCGGTTGATATCCTTGATATTGTGACGAGTATCCGAGAGGAGGTCGCAATGTATTTTGATTATTCACATAAGAAAAGTTCTCATGATTCTGAATTCCGGGGTGATAATAAGTTGGGATATTGTTGGCAGGCCTAAATGTGTAGGCCCGGTTGTTGACAAAATGGCATTCCTCAAACTCGCTGTCAACCCCCGCTTGCGAAGTACTTGCTACATTTTCCACTTCTCAAATGGACGAGGCATCTCTGGTAGAGAATACAACTAGCTACTTTGTGAGCTTTGACACTTGAGCTGACAAGGTAGCAAGAAGATTGGCCTCATAAATTGTGGCTACCTTTCATCCCATATTTATCTTATTAGGCCAGTGGTAGTTGTTGGCCGCCATATCTTCCAAAAGTGTATGAGCTTCATCCGAAGATTTGGATAACACAGAACCTCCCGAGGCAGCATCCACAATTATTCTTGTCTGTCCATCCAACCCATTGTAGAAGAGTTGGGTTTGAAACCAATCTTGATACCCATGTTGGGGGCACTTTCTCAATAAGTCTTTGAACCTTTCCCACGCCTCTAAGAGTGGCTCAAAATCCTATTGGCGAAATTGAGTAATCTTATCTCTCAGTTGTGATGTCTTCAAAGGTGGAAAGAACTTGGTGAGGAAAATTTAAGCCAGTTCCTCACAAGTAGAGATGCTTTCCAGTTGGACTGACTGAAACCAACCCCTTGCTTTGTCTCGAAGAGAAAAAAGGAATAACCTCAGCCGGATCACATCTTTTGCGACTCTATTTATTTTCACCATATCATAAATCTCCAAGAATGTTGTAAGGTGGATATTTGGATCTTCGTGAGATTCCCGCCGTATTGGTTCCGCTGAACCATATTGATTAAGGCGGGTTTCAACTCGAAGTTGTTTTCTTAGATCGGCTGCCTCCGAATCCCAGGATAATTATCAAACATCACGGGTCGATAGTAGTCCCTAAGGACCCTCTATTGAACTTCCAATTCTGATGGCTGTTGCGGTAGTGCCTACGGCATTGGCGGTTGTCGTGGCATATGATCATCACCACCATCGGCCATGTCTTGAGTTTGGTTTCTCCTCGCTCTCCTTAGTTTCGTCAATGTACGTTTAATGTCAAGATCAAGAGTTAGGAATTCCAAACTCCGGCTACGTTGCATACACTACTTGTCACCACAACAAATGAAAACGATTTAAACAAAACAAATTAAAACAAAATAAGACAAAAGAATGTCAAGATTAATCTGAAACTACTTGGTAGTAATATCAACTAAATCACTACTCTAAATCCCCAACAATGGCACCAAAAACTTGTTCACTATATTTTAACGCTTTGATTTGTCGTAGGATTAGTTAAGTACTACAATTGACATAGCTTAATATTATCTAGACAATTCAAGATTTGAAATGTGTTTACTAATTGAAAACTAATTAAATCTAAAAACTTGGAATAATTTCTATGAAAATGGATTACCTAGGGATTAATTTTGTTCACTAATACATGTTTGATTTAGTCAAGTTTATATTAATGGTGTTTAAACTATCCGATAATTTAGGTATCGTAAACTCGCTCATTACCTCTCCCGAGTGTAAAGTGAGCGAATATGCACTCGTGTCAACACCGATATCCCTATATAGCATCTAAACAAGTACATGAGTCTTGACCCAACCTCACGGATTGCACACGTTCTAATAATCTCCTGAAACATTAGAACGTCGCATTGTGTTTAACTCTAATCCGAATCCAGGGTTATCTCTCCTGAGTATCAAACCCCGTATTCCCAAACCAACCATAACACCATACAAAGCGTACTATAGATGTAATAAAACGATAAACAAAATCAGATGAAGATGAATAATCGTTAACGAAAAATGGATTTACTCAAACATGCATGTTCATGAACTAATCAATCCCTAGATAACAACTACTTAGCCACACATGACCATAACCAAATATTCATTAAAACATGAGAATAACATCATCATTCAATACACAAAGTTGAGAAACAAAGATAGAAACAAAGAAGGAATGGTAAATCTATGAAGTGGATAGTTCCACTTCCGTAAAAATCGCTCTGGGATAGTTTCCTCTTCTTCAAATGGGCTCTCATCTTTAAGGGTCTGATCTAGGGCTTCTAACAAGTGTCAAAACCTCCTTAGGCAAGGTTTGAATGGGTAGATACTAATTGAATCCGAAAATATCCAAAAAATATCTAAAAAGATCTATGCCAGCTTCTTGATTGATCGCTGCAGTGATGGAAGTCATCGTTGTAGTGATGGATAGGGAGTAGTACTTCTACCCTTTCATCACTGCAGCGATGAGGACAATCATTGTAGTGGTGGTTGGGCAGAAGATCCATTGAGCTTTCACCACTCCTGCGATGAAGCCTATCGTTGCAGCGCCAGCATCAAGGGCCACTGATTACTACAGCGATGGGCTTTATCGCTGCAGCGGTGAGGCTACAGGTCCCTATTCTGGATCTTTTTCAACGTTTATCCATCGATTTGCTCAATTTTTAACCATTTTCAACCATTTTCGTCCCTGCACTTGATTGACATAAAACGAATTAAAATGATTTAAAACACTATAATAATACTCAAAAACTACCAAATCCGTCTTGGAAATATATAGATAAATTCAACCTATCAGATAGAGATATCAATTTGGATATTCGAGCATATTATCTTGTGAGGCACTCGAGAGAGATTACAAGATTAATTAGGACCCTTAATTAATGATTTGAGTGAAATTGGCTAATAATTTCTTAATGGAATGACATGGTAATAATGCGATGAAATCAAGTTCCTAGAATAATTGTGCATAAGAAGTCCATATTTTATTTTTCTTTTGAATTTATATTTGTTTTAGTTTATTTTTATATACCTTAAATTTGGACGCCTAAATAAAGTTATGTTAGTATAATTGTGGTAGTTAGCGACAATTTTAACCAATCCATGTGGATACGACACTCACACTCACCATTACACTAAAACATGACAGCCGTGCACTTGTAGTGTATAGGAAAAACGCTATCAAACTAATGGTTGTATTTCAAGGTTTCTAGTTAACCCTAAGATATTTTGATGAAAATATCTTCAAACATTGCATCCAACTTTTCCATGTCATCCCAAACAATAAATGCTTGATGGGATGTGCATTTAATGTATTGGCAGGTGACAAACTGGACTGCTTTTGGTTCGATTAGGGGCAGTCACATTTCAGGGATTTCGGTTAAACCCAAGATATTTTGCTATGAATATAAACTTCCCCAAGTAATATGCATTTGATGTTGGTAGCGAGTAAATACGTTGCTACTTTCACCGCAAGTGTACGAGTCAAGTTTTAGTATAATGGGAATAGTAGGGGTTATCGTATCCACAGGGATTGGTGCAGATTATCATTGAGTACCGTAATTGTTATAACCTAACCTTATTTAGGTAATAAAAATGTAGTTTTTATAATAAATATAATAAATTAATTATCTAATTAAACTAATTAATCTAGTATACTAATATAGTGGTATGACGTTTATGGGAAATTATTACCTAGAGATTAACTTCATTCACTTAAACATGTTTGTTTCAATCTAGTTAATATTAACGGCGTTCATCCTATCCGACAATCTCGGTATCGTAAACTCATTCACTACCTCTCCCGAGTATAAAGTGAATGAATATGTGATTTCGCGTCAACGCTGAAGTCCTTCTCAAGCGTCTATATGACACTTGGTCACATGAGTCTCGCCTCAACATCACAGATTGCACAATTTCTAACTCCCTCTCGGGTTATTAGATCGTCGTGTTGTGTTTAAACCCTAGTCCGAATCTGGGGTTATCTCTCCCGAGTGTTAATCCCAGTATTCTCAGTATATCACAACAAACATATAAACGTAGAATAACGGCAAACACAATCGGATAAACATGAACAACCATTAAAAAAACATCAATTTTATATAAACAACATTTACATGAAGTCAGTCAAGCCCTAAATAATATATGTTTAGCTATACATGGCCCTAACCAAATATACAACAAAATACACGCTAAACATGTACAAAATAATCAACCAAATCTAAGAGAGAAAGAGAGAAATTAGGAGACTAGCTGTTATCCGAAGAATCGACACTAAAACCGCTCTGAGAACGCTTCATCCTTCTTCGCGTTGTGATCTTCTCTTGGTTGATCGGCCTTGGAGGTCTCAAGACTCCCGAAAACGTCTTTGGGAAGAAGAGGGGCGATATTTATAGGATTCTAAATATCTAAAAATATCCTAAAAATATCTAAACTATCTGTAGCATAACTGCTATAGTGATGGGATCACGACTGTAGCGATGGAGAGGTCGATAGGATTCTAGCGGGTGACCGCAGCAGCGGTGGAGCTCTCCGCATTTTAACTGCTGCAGCGATGGTTTCACCACTGCAGTGGTGGAGCTTTCAGCAACTGTCTATATTTTCACTGCTACATCGGTGGTTTCACCGTTGCAGCGGTGGATGCAGGTTCAAAATTTGGCTTGTTTACTTTTTTTCTTTACCGTTCTTCCACTGACTTGCTCGTTTATGAACCGTTTTAGTCCATTTTCAACCAAAATACCTGATTTATAAAAAAATAGATAAAAACATATTAAAACATAATAAAACACTATAAAAATACTCTAAAACTAACAAAATCGACTTGTGAATAAAAAGATAAATTACATCTATCAAATACCCCCAAACTTAAAATTTTGTTAGTCCTCGAGCAAAACACTCACACTAAAATGAAAAACACAACGAAATTAACTAACACAAAAACTAAACATAAAATTAAAACACAAACTACCTAAACATAACGATATGCAAGTTTTGAATTCAGCTAACGACCAAAATATTTTCCCTCAACAATCCCTAATCATATCGAGTTTAGGAGTAAAACACATCATATGATGTTCTAAAATTTTGACATTCAATAATGATAAACGCCATGCTAGATTCTTTCAACGTGTATGTGCAAAACTCAATAACATAACTATCCAACAATCGGATTGGATTATCCACTAACGAAGCTGATGACTTAAACCGATAAGGTTTAGGATTTCCATATGCCTGAATGGGTTCTACTCTCCACTAATGTTGGCTTGGAAGTTCAAAAAGATCAATAGGTCTTGGTTCGGTTTGGAATATTTGGCCAAGGGTATATCAGGAATATAAAAATAGGTTAACGTTGTTAACTTAATGATACCCAAGGCCCAACGCTTGGCACACTCTCACACTTGAACCCCCATAGATAAATTTGAAACAATTCTGAATAATCATTTAAGACCGACGTATTCACTTGTCAAAAGAAACGGAAATAGAACGATATTTACATATGTTTTTTTTTTCATAAACCACACCCCCAAACTTATTCAAGTACTAAAATTTCACAGGTGTAGTTAAAACGAAAGAAAAATGACAAGTGAGTACTCGAATACCGAACCAATGAAAAGTTCGCCCTAAACCAATCGCTCATTTTAAGTAGCATAACCGAATGCTAACTTGATTTACTAAAATTATGCCTTCGGTTCGGCGATAGAGGTTTGGAAAGAATTCAATTGGCCAGGGTATTTGTTATGTGTTCAGTATTGAAATGACATTATAGGCTTCGATAAGGTAATGAGGGATAAACATTTTACAAGGTAAGCTTCAAAGGCTCAGGCGAATCAAATGAATGCCTCAATCATGTCTCCTGAACTACATCGCCTAGGATTTTGCCCCAAGTTTCCCCCAATCAGGTTTTAGAATATTTAAATTGTCATGAATTTTGCTAATGGATAATTGGCCTCAAATCAATTGAATAGCTATACATTGAGTCTACGTGCTCGTGCAAATTAGGATCTACAATAACTTTTACCAAAACAACATGCCAAACACATAGAACACACATGAATGGGCATTACCCTTGACCTTGACAAACAACCAAGTGATAATATCATCATCGGGTAATGGCCCAGATGAACGCAAAACTCAGCACACAACAACACAACTACAAACATAAACACATCCTACACTAAACAAACATACATATATAAAAAAAATAAAGCATACTAACATACTACACATCACCTCCAAACTTAAAACGATCAGTGTCTAGAATATCGTAATCATCAATCTCAACATTTGAAATAAAGTATGCTGACGAAGGGGGTTTAGAACATGTACCTAGGAGGCGTGATAATCACAACTCCGAATGAATTCGGCGGTGATGGATCTAATTTATTTTTGGACTTGGGTTATCTCCCAAGAAGCGCTTGGTTTAATGACCTCGGCTTGACACAGAGAAGGGCTCATTAATGAGCGGCTTCTACCCGTAGTATATATCATACAACACAACATACGGGTCTTAATTTTATACGCCCTCAAGACTGGTGAGATTTGGCTTTATTCGGCTCGATCTTTCAACTCGATTCTTCTCTAGCTTTTGTGCTTGGAGAGCTTGAATGTACTGAACTGGAAATAGGGTAGGATAGGTGACCCACATTGGATCCTCATAAATGTGATCATCTTGGATCGGGGGCAGCATCACCATTTGGAATTCAAATAGTAAAAAATCATAACTATTAACATGTGATTCTTCATCTCCAATCCATACTTGGGTTATCTCAATATTAGCATGATCGTCTTCGATCTCGCCTAAGTTTCTCTCGCTTGTATTCGGTTCCTCATGGTGGCTTTTACATTTGGATGTGACATTTGTTTCTCTCAGTGCCATTGCTTCTGACTCGGCCTCAACATAGCAGATAAGCTGACCGATTTGCGTATAAGGAGACATTACAGTCACATCAATTTTGGCGCAGACTATCTCAATATTATCAAGACGATCCTCGTACTCATTAAGTAGGTCTTTCGTTTCCTTTAAGATAATCTGATTTTCACCCGTAACTGTGGTGAACACGTCTTCTATTATAGGGGAAGACTCTATATGCTTGTTCGGGATGTCAATCCATGGCGCCGAAGTATTGGAACAATCCCCCAAGCTTTGGTAAATTGGTGAATAATTCCAACATTGATAATCAAAATCCGCCAATTCCTCCAATGACTAAAGGGCTTCGTTTGCGGTTAGGTCATAGAAGGAGGTGGTACCGTTTTCTCCTTCCACCTACGTTCTAGCTGCGGTTTGTAACCCGTCGAGGAAATTCAGTAATTGACACTCCATCGGGAACTGATGACTTGGAAACCGATTGAGCAACTCCTTGTATCATTCCCAAGTACAATAAAATGGCTCGGAATCTCGTTGAAAGAAATACAACAATACTTGTTGATCTAGCATCTTCAAATACCCTGCATGAGAAATAAAAAACAAAACTACAAACAAAACTTATAAACAAAATAAATGCCTAAATTAAAATAAAGTTATTTACTCATAATATCAACAACAATCTAAAAGCCAATCATTGGCAACGGCGCTAAAAACTTGGTAGAGCATAAATACGTTGCTACTTTTGCCGCAGGTGTACGGGTCACGTTTTAGTATAATGGGAAGAGTAGGGGTTGTTGTATCTACAGGGATTGGTGTAGATTATCGTTGAGTACCGTAATTGTCATAACCTAACTTTATTTAGGCGATAAAAATGTAGTTTTTATAATAAATATACTAAATTAATTATCTAATTAAACTAATTAATCTAATAAACTATTATAGTGGTATGATGTTTATGGAAAATTATTGCCTAGGGATTAACTTCGTTTACTTAAACGTGCTCATTTCAATGTAGTTTATATTAACGGTGTTCATCCTATCCAACAATTTCGGTATCGTAAACTCATTCACTACCTCTCCCAAGTGTAAAGTGAATGAATATGAAATTTGAAGTTGGTAAATATTTTTGAAAAAAAAATCTATATCAATAATGTTTGTATATATTTGTTGATTGGTCGAGTAATTTCAAGTTGACGTCACGCCCGACCTCGGGAGTTGGGGTGGGGTGTGATAGTTTTTGGTATTAGAGTTTAGGTTATAGGTTCTGTAGACGTGCCAGATTATCTCATTAGTAGTGGACCGTCAGATAGGGTGTTGATAGGTTGGTTCGGCATGTGAGTAGTAGTTACTTTTGCATCATGCACTGTTGTTTGCATTGTTATTCTTTTTTACTTATTAAATTTCATTTTAGATCTTGACTATGGATCATGGAAATGAAAGTAGTGTGCATTCTGGACCTCAGAGAAAAAGGGGTAGGGGCGCGGGAAATCTTGGATGTCGTTGAGCAAATTTTACAGGTCGTTGCGCAACTGACAGTTAAACAGGCAAACATGATGGAATATTAGAGGACTCAAACCGAAGCAACCACTTTTCAGGCTATACTCCTAAAAATATTCAAGGAATTGGACCCCCTGACTTTTACGGGAACTGGGGGTCAAGTTGATGCTGAAAATTAGTTGATGAGCATAGTATTTGAGGCAATAGACATTACTGATGATAGTCGAGTTCCTCTTGCCACCTTCTAATTGAAAGGAGAAGTCGAACATTGGTGGGAAGAAATAAAGAGACTAATTTCAATTCTAGGCAAGGAGATCACTTGGGATCAATTTGTTCTAGTATCTAATGAAAAATATTTCCTTGAATTCTATCAGTTTGAGATGGAAGAGAAATTCATATTACTGAAACAGGGGAAGATGTCAGTTCTGTAATATGAAATCAAATTTGATACCCTGTCCCGATTCGTTCTTGATCTGGTCAAGACTGAGGAAGGAAGATGTAGAAGATTTTTTAAAGGACTAGATTTGTAAATACATTCAAGGTTGACTGGCAGGCGGATCAAAAGTTATGTGGAACTGGTATATAGTATAAGATGTGTAGGAAGCCACTCAAAATCGTGAACAGTACAAGAAGATCAGGTTCGATCCATCTAGTAGATAGTCAGGTAGTATCTCTCGAGAATCTAGCCCTCGACCTTAACTTCCTTGGGCTCCGATAGCCGATCAGTCGGTTAGGAGCCAAGGCCCATGAAAATCATATTTTGGGTGACGACCGAACGTACCTGGACAGAGTTCAGACCAGCAAGGGCAGGGTAGGGGCTAGACGTTTAGCCGAGTTGGAATAGCCGTATGTTATCAATGTGGATCACCGGATCAATTTGTTAGAGACTATCCCATGGCAGGTCCTATATGTTTCCGTTGTCATGAGCGAGGCCACATATCTCCATATTGTCTGAAATCTGTTGCTACACCTACATATTCTGCGAGCGGTATGGCAGTGTTTAAGGGCAACGGGGGGATCCGCTGGTCGACCTCTGACTCGAGGTCGTGTATTTGCTACTACCCAGTAGCATTTCCAGGCAACCCCGGATGTGGTTACAAGTATCACGTCTTTATATGATAGAGATGCACGTATACTTATCGATCCCGGTTCTACTCATTCATTTGTTTCGGTAACCTTTATGATGCATGTAGGAAAATTTCCTACTTCTCTGTCATATAATGTTATTATCTCTACTTATGTGGGTGAGTCAGTGTTGATAGATAGTGTGTATAAAAACAGTCTGCTTCGTATTGGTGATCGAGAATTATCGGTGGATTTATTACCCTTGAGTATTCATGATTTTGGTATGATATTGGGTATGGATTTTCTATCCGGCTATCGTGCCACAGCCGATTGTTTTTTTTTTTTTAAAAAAAATTACTTTTCGAGTCTCATGCGAGATAGAGTTTGTATTTTCGAGTGACAGAATTACCCCTGTCAGTTTGATTTCAGTTCTTGAGGTTAGGAAATTATATAATAAGAGATGTTGGGGATACATCGCGCATGTGATTGACACTAGTTAGAATGAGGTATAGGTGGCCGATATCCCAATGGTCAGGGATTATCTTGATGTATTTCCAGAAGAATTGCCAAGGTGGCCAGTGGATAAAGAAATTGAATTTACTATCGAATTACTTTCGGGAACTTCCCCTATATCAATTCTACCCTATCGTATGGCACCTACCGAGCTAAAAGAACTGAATACTCAGTTGCAAGATCTGTTAGACTGCGCATTTATCAGACCTAATGTTTCTCTGTGGGGGAGCTGTAGTGCTATTTGTAAGGAAGAATGATGGTACTCTGAGAATGTGTATCGATTACAAGCAACTGAATAAGGTGGCGATTCGTAATAAATACCTGTTGCCCAGAATTGATAATTTGTTTGATTAGTTGCAGAAGGCCAGGGTATTTCCAAAATAGATCTTCGATTATGATATCATCAGTTGAAAGTCAGAGACAGTGACGTATCTAAGACGACATTCCGTACGAGGTAAGGATATTATGAATTCCTACTGATGCCATTCGGGTTGACAAATGCCCCTACTGCATTTATGGATATGATGAATCGAATCTTCTAGCCTTATCTGGATTAGTTTATTATCGTATCCATTGATGATATATTGATTTAATCCCAAAATAAATAAGAGCATGCTGAGCATCTTAAAATTATGCTACAAATTTTTAGAGAAAAACAATTGTACGCAAAGTTTAGTAAATGTAAGTTTTGGCTGGATATAACTGTATTCTTTGGGCATGTTATCTCGGGTGTTGGTATTCAAATCGACCTAGAGAAAGTCGAAGCCGTTGTTCAGTGGGAAAAGCCATAAAGTGTGACTGAAGTTCGAAGCTTCTTGGGATTGGCAGGTTATTATCGCCAGTTCGTATAGGGATTCTCTATTATAGCTGCGTTGTTGACCTGTTTGACCCGCAAGGTATCTAAATTTGAGTGAACTGATAAATGTGAACCGAGCTTTTAGGAGCTGAAAAATAGACTAATATCAGCGCTAATACTTTCTCTCTCGACAGAAGGTGGTGACTTTGTGATATACAGTGATGCTTCACACTAGGAGCTAGATTGTGTACTGATGCAACATGGTCATGTAATTTTATATGCCTCTCGGTAATTAAAGAATCATGAGCGTAACTACCAGACACATGATTTGGAGTTGGCGGCGATTGTGTTTGTCTTAAAGCTCTAAAGACATTGTTTGTATGACAAGACATGCGAGATATACACTTGATGAGTGTATTTTCGGGCACCACTGAGTCAGCACCTGGGACTCAGCCACGTGTCCATCCTTGTAGTGACATGGATGCATTCCGGAATCCAAGCACCATGCTGGAACATGTACCGACTATGACTCCTCCCTAGAATCTCATTTACACCTAAGGCGGAGCAAGGTGCCCCGCAGGGATGTGCCGCCCTGAACCCTGCGCCGTGCCTTAGAGGACCAACTTCAGGGGCTCAGCCGTTCAACTCGATCGACTCTCCATTCTAGCTTGTTTCTCTTTCAGGACTCCATGTATCTCCATTCTACTCCACCAGGTTACCACCACAGGCCTAACAAAGGCCCGCGGGTGATTACCTTCTAAATGCCCTGATTTATCGGCTAAACACAGGATTTTGACTAATTAACTGTGTTTAGGCTCGACTAATCATCTCCAAATCCTATATATACCAGGGACTATATGAGCCTGATGTACGCTTTATTGCGTGCATGCATTGAGTTCAGTTGCTTAATTAACGCGTTACTCTACCTTTTTTCTCTGAGCACTGATTACCACACCTGTGGGGCTTCACCGGGATAAATCCTGGTCTGAGACTTCTGCATGTACCACTCCCTAAGGAGCAAGACTTTGGTCACAACAAGTCAGTCCTCCCAGGACCCAGCACAACTCACGAGAAGAATTTTTAACCGATGGCACCACCTCAGCAAGAGGATCCACCTGTCATCTGACTAAACCATACTCGAGATGTGTACTAGTTTTATACACCAACAGTTTAGCATCATCTGTGGGAACTGTGTAAAAAGCTTTCCATTGATAACTATTATCTGATCAATTGAGCCTAGGTGATCATAAGGTTCAATCAGGCAGGTAGACCTAGAACAAAAGAAAGAGAAGACATGTCAAAAACTCCAAGGGCACACTCCCAGATCCCACCAACGAGGATAACTGGCCCCTAAGACCAGGTATGACCGTCTACTCTGCCACCTGGGGCTGCGGGATAGACCTTGGAAGCTGTGGAGGCATCTTGGGTTTATATCCTTGAACATCAAATGAGTGAGTTCAAGTCGTGTGTTTAGCTCTTTCTTGCACGCTTGCCGCGGCCATCGGTGCAGAAGGGACCAGCTCTTCAGACAGTAGCACTTGAGGAGCTACCTCAAGACCACGATGTTCTCATGACCACTTCAAATGGGTATGTGCCCGAGGGCCGCCCTTTACCTCACAACCCTAAACTTGCAAAACAGGAGAGGGTCCTTGCAATGCTGAGATCTCCACCTCATTCATTGTGCGAATTAGTGCTAAGGGACTTGTCATTGTCCCCTAATGATCGAGCTCTTCATCGGCCAACTAGATCCAATCATAGAGGCTAGCATGAGCATGAAGTTGGTTCCTACTCACCTCTTTCCCATCATATTGTGGCCTGAGCTACGGGAAATCATGTACGGGGGGAGCCCGCAGCAGAGGAGGCTGTGGAGCGCCACTTGACCGATATGGAATCTTGTCTTTAAGAGATGCATGAAGGTTGGGTAGGACCGGGTGTTATTGTGGAGGTAAGGTCTCTTTTTCTGGAGGAAGTTCTGTGAGAAGTGGCGTCAAGGCACTTCACTCACCCCTAGATAAATCCGTATGATGGGATATCAGATCCTGTTGACCACCTGTCTATGTTCAATTCTCATATAGACATGCAAGTGGCCTCTGTAGCTCTGCGAGCCTTTCCCATCACCCTCATAGGTGCAGTGATAGGTATAATTTATCTATTTATTCCCAAACTTGTTTTGTTAGATTTTGAGTATTTTTATAGTGTTTTTATATGTTTTAATATATTTTTATTCTTTTTGTTACAAATCAGGTGTTTGGGTCTAAAAGAGATGAAAACGGTCTTTTAAACGATTATATCGAAGTAAGAATGGTGAGAAAAGATTAAAAAGATAAAGTTTAGAAGCCTGCACCCACTGCTGCAGCGGTGAAAATACAGAGAGTTGGCTGAACTCCCCACCACCAATGGTCAAAATACAGAGAGTTCCCCAAGTTTCTGATTACCCATCTCTACAGCGGTCAATCAAACAGTAGTGTGCCAACATCCCCACTGCTGTAGCGGTCACTCTGCAGGCAGTTAAAGATATTTTGAGATATTTTGAATCCTATAAAATATCGCCTCTTCTCCCCCAAACACGAGGTGGACGTTTTTGGGAATCTTGAGAGTTCCAAGGCCATTCGACCAATAGAAGATCACAACGCGAAAGAGGAAGCGTTCTCGGAGCGGTTTTAGCGGCGGATATTCAGATAACGGCTAGTCTCCTCGTTTCTCTCTTAATTTGGTTGAATGTTTGTATATGTTTAGCTTGTATTTAGTTGTATTTAGGACTATGACCATGTGTAGCTAAACATATATTGTCTAGGGATTGATGTACTTCACGAAAACGTTGTTTAAATATATTGATGTTTTGTTAATGGTTGTCATGTTTATCCGATTGTGTTTACCATTATTCCACATTTATATGCTTGTTAAGATATACTGAGAATATGAGGTTCGACACTCGGGAGAGGTAACTCTGGATTCGGACTAGGGTTTAAACACAACGCGACGATCTAATAACCCGGGAGGGAGTTAGAAGGTGTGCAATCCGTAAGGTTGGGGCGAGACTCACGTGACCAAGTGTCGTATAGATGCTCGAGTGGGACTTTGACGTTAACGCGAAGTCACATATTCATTCACTTTACACTCGGGAGAGGTAGTGAATAAGATTTCGATACTGAGATTGTCGGATAGGATGAACGCCGTTAATGTAAACTGGATTGAAACGAACACGTTTAAATGAACGAAGTTAATCCCTAGGCAATATTTTCCCATAAATGTCATACCAGTATATTAGTATATTAGATTAATTAGTTAATTAGTTTAGTATATTATTTATAAAAATTAATTTTTATCGCCTAGATAAAGTTAGGTTATGATAATTACGGTACTGAATGATAATCTACATCAATCCTTGCGGATACAACAATCCTTCATCTTCCCACTCTACTGAAACTTGACCTGTACACTTGCGGTGAAAGTAGTAACTTATTTACTCGCTACCATGAAGTGAGGTCTTGGTTCTAGGGTCTAAGGCCAACATCCATCTCCATCTTTTGGGAGCTCGAGCAGTTGTTCCTCGCTCGTTTCAGCCACTCCAGGTGAAGGCCAAAGACTATGGCTCATATCCCCACTATTCGGTAGGAGCCTTCTAAATCTTTGGGGAGACTATGTTGAGTGCTTAAACCGAGAAGCAAATGCGTGTGATGACCTCCCTGAGAGTGTAGCGCTGAATGCCTTTGTCGATGGTTGCGGCATCAGAGGTTGTCCTATGACCTCTGCTCCAACCCTACTCCCACTCTCGATTAAGCTCTAGACCATGGGGATAGATTCCATGGTTCTAATCCTCATGTTGCGACTAGGAGAGAGAGGGAAGAAGTAAACAAGCTGAGGGAACGAAGGAATAGAGGTTAGGACCCCTGCCCAAGGAGAGGAGGCCACTTCCTCCCCCAGGGCGTCACCAACAAGGGTTCACCCCACTAACAACCTCAGTGGCTGCCATCTTCATGGAGAATTAGGGTAGGACTTCTTTTCTCCTCCACCACCCTTGAGAGGAAAATCGACTGGAAGGGTAATGACCAAGTATTGTGCATTCCACCGGGATCGGGGGCACTCCACTGAAGATTGCTTCCAGCTCTGGCAAGAAATCGAAGTTCTCATCCGAGGAGGATATCTTTGGAATTAAGTTTGGAGAGGGAATCAGGAGCGCCCCACCGAGAAAGAACTGCCGGTAGAGCCTCAGGCTTAGAGAAGACAGGGAAACTACCCCCGTCAATCTCTTTATCTCTATAATGTCCATCTCTGCATCCTTCGTAATTACTTCATGATATTATTGTCTCTGCATCCTTTATAATTACTTCATGATATTATCGTCTCTGTATCCTTCATAATTACTTCATGATATTATCTAGAACTCTTAAACTGAAACACTCAATAAACACATTAGTTCCACAAAAAATATAAACACTTAATTGTCCATTAAAATCTCAGGATCAACACCTCCTCGTCAAGGTCAAATTCACAGGCATCACCACCAAGGTAAAAGTAACCTTGGTTTCCACTTTGGCGCGTGGGTATCTGTGTCAGTTAGGAATATTGACTTGGAGAACACGTAGCACTACCCAACACTCGATGACAGAGACTTGGTAGAAAAAAGAGCATGGAAAAGTTTTAGGCTCGGCTCAACCCCCTCTGCCTTGAAGATAAGGGTTCACCCCACTAACAACCTCAGTGGCTGCCATCTTCGTGGAGAATTAGGGTAGGACTTCTTTTCTCCTCCACCACCCTTGAGAGGAAAATCGACTGGAAGGGTAATGACCAAGTATTGTGCATTCCACCGGGATCGGGGGCACTCCACTGAAGATTGCTTCTAGCTCTGGCAAGAAATAGAAGTTCTCATCCGAGGAGGATATCTTTGGAATTACGTCTGGAGAGGGAATTAGGAGCGCCCCACCGAGAAAGAACTGCCGGTAGAGCCTCAGGCTTAGAGAAGACGAGGAAACCACCCCCGTCAATCTCTTTATCTCTATAATGTCCGTCTCTGCATCCTTATTAATTACTTCATGCTATTATCATCTCTGCATCCTTTATAATTACTTCATGATATTATCGTCTCTGTATCCTTCATAATTACTTCATGATATTATCTAGAACTCTTAAACTGAAATACTCAATAAACACGTTAGTTCCATAAAAAATATAAACACTTAATTGTCCATTAAAATCTCAAGATCAACACCTCCTCGTCAAGGTCAAATTCATAGGCGTTACCACCAAGGTAAAAGAACCTCGGTTTCCACTTTGGCGTGCGAGTATCTGTGTTAGTTAGGAATGTTGACCTGGAGAACAAGTAGCACTACCCAGCACTCGATGACAGAGACTTGACAGAAAAAAGAGCATGGAAAAGTTTTAGGCTCGGCTCAACCCCCTCCTCCTTAAAGATAATGTAGGCCACTATCACTATCTTCATGCTGCTCGGAGCCAGCTGTGACAGACACAAACCAAGCTCCTTGCAGACTACTCGGATGCATGGGTGAATGGGAAAGCGAAGTCTGGAAGCTAGTTGGTAGAGAAACACTGTAATAAAGCCCAGGGGTGGCTAGTGTGCCCTCTGGTCAGCATAAGGCATCCTCATCACGACGGAACCCCATAAGGTGAATAGCCTACAAACTTTCACCAAATCTTTCTCGGTTACGTTAGACTAAAGATCCTAGAGAGGACTCTGGAAAGGAACAACAGAGTGCAGAATCTCGAGTCTTGGACTGTAGACGGGCCACGACACTTAGGAAATCGCTCGAAGAAGCACCGTCTCTGTTATGCAGTCCTCCTTATCTGGAATGGCCACAAAAATGGACTCCCATGAGGAACCTTCTCCCCCATCCTCGCTAGGGTAATCGACCACAGACCCCAAGTCGTCTAGGAAGGGTCTTCCCCTTGGCGAGGGTGTCTGAACCGCCGAAGAAGAAGGGGGTAGGCTCAGAGCTCCCGTACACCGTTCGGTATCCCTAGGGGCAGGGGAGGCTTGCTTTGACACGCTAAAGCCTGAGCTTCTCCCTGAGCCGTTCCTAGAAGAAGAAGAATATTCTGAACTAGAAATGCGAGAAAATATTTTGAAATAAAAAGAGAGTACCGTGCAGAGAAATTTCTCGAAGAGAACGTTTAGTGAACTTAAATTCATTTGAATGAGGCCTTTTCTCTCTATTTATAATAAAATTGGCCTAAGATGAGTACAACGATAGGTGCATCGGGTGCGTTGGGAGCGAATGCGCACCACCTAAATGCGCATGGTACACCAGCTGGCCTAGGGGTTAGCAGGCGCTAGCGCAGGCCAGCGCATGCGGTACCAAGAAAATCATGTTATGTTGGCCTTGGGACGGCATGAGCTGGCCTCAGTTAGGCTAGTGTATCCGACAGTATTGTCAGGGTGCCCGCAGTGGCGGGCTTGACTAGACCCCTTATGTGCTCATCGTGTTTTCTCTTCTGGGACATGACTTTATTTTTTCCACGATGAAGGCCAATCTATGCTTAGGGCATGTTCATAGTGAACGTGTGTCGCCCTAAAAATCGAAAGAATTCGGGGCTGCCCTGTCGTGCTACCTAATCCCAGACCTTGGCCGTATGGGACCTATTTCAAATTAGCTCCTCAAAAAGAGTTCAACTGTGGAAAAATCGCCACCCTGAAAATTGAAGAAATTCGGGGTTTCCTTGCCATGCTACTGATCCCCAACGCTGGCGGTATGAGAGCCTATTTCAAATTAGCTTCTTAGAAAAATTAACTGTTGAAAAAGTGTCGCCCAATAAATCGAAGAAATTCAGGGTCGTCCTGCTGTGCTACTTGACCTTGGACCCCTGCCGTATAGGGGCCCATTCCAAATTCACTCGCAAAAAAAAAGCTAACTCTTGAAAAAATACCGACCAAAGGAGTTTCTTGTACTTTGTAGTCTCCCAGATACCTGTTCTAGCCCAAAATTGGTATCCCTAACCATCTTGCTTCCCTTGCTGCATAGGGCTAAGGGGCTAACTGGTGAGGGTATTTTTGGGCACCACTTAGTTAGCACGTAGGACCCAACCACGCGTCCATTCTTGTAGTGACATGGAAGCATTCCAAAATTCGAGCACCATGCTGGAACATGCATCGACCACGGCTCCTCCCTGGAATATCATTTGTACCCAGGCTGGAGCAAGATGCCCTGTAGGGACATGCCGCCCTGAGCCTTGCGCTGTGCCCTAGACGGACAACTTTAGGGGCTCAGCCATTCACCTCAAGCGGCTTTCCATTCTAACTCGTTTTTCCTCTAGAACTCTACGAATCTCCTTTCTTCTCCACCAGGTTACTACTACAGGCCTAACAAAGGTTTGGGGGCTTCGCCAAATGGGCCCAAATGCCCAAGCCCAACGATTATCTTCTAAATGCCATAGTTTATCAGCTAAACACAAAATTTTGACTAATTAACCGTGTTTAGACCCGACTAATAATCTCCAATGCCTATATATACCAGGGGCTATGCAAGTCCGAGGTACGCTTTATTAGGCGTATGCATTACATTCACTTGCTAACTTAACGCATTACTATACCTTTTATCTCTAAGCACTGATTACCACGTTGGAGGGGCTTCACCGGGATAAATTCCAGTCTGAGTCTTCTATAGGTACCACTCCCTGAGGAGTAGAACTCTAGGCACATCAGGCCAGTCCTCTCAGGACCCAGCATAACTCACGTGAAGAATTTTCAATCGACGACACCACCTCAGCAATAGATCATCCTATCATCAGACTGGACTATACTCGAGGTGTGTACCAATTTTATACACCAACAACACTGACCACCATAGTTTGAAATATTTGTTTACTCAAAAGGAACTAAATCTGAGACAGAGGTGTTAGATAGAGTTGATCAATGATTATGATTGTACTATATATTATCACCTTGAAAAGGCTACTGTTGTAACAGATGCATTGAATCGAAAGTCAGCATGTTCAGTTATGTACTTTTGAGTTGTTCATACTAACCTATATACCGAGCTGAGATATCAACGAGTCCAGTTGGCAGTGGGTCAGACGATATTGTTACTTGTGACTTTGACCTTGAGACCAACGCTAATCGACCATATTATAGAAGCGCGATGCCTAAATGGGAAATATCAGAGGTGAAGTGAAAAATGGTTAGAGAACCGACTATCGCGTCAGAGATAATGATGAAGCCTTGATGTTTGAGAAAAGACTGTGTGCCTAATAATGCCGATTTGAAGAATGATATCTAGGAGGAAGCACATAACTCAACATATGCAATGCATTCGGGTAGTTCCAAAATGTATCGGGATTTGCGAGAACACTAGTGGTGGAATGGAATGAAATGAGAAATTACAGAATTTGTTGCCAGGTGTCTTGTGTGTTAGCAAGTCAAGATCGAGCACCAATGTCTAGGAGGATTATTGCGGCCTTTGCCTATCCTAGAATGAAAGTGAGAACATATCATGATGGATTTTGTTTCGAGATTGCTCCGTACTCAAAAGGGACATAATTCTATTTGGGTGATTAGTTATAAACCTACAAAGTCTACTCATTTTCTGGCTGTGAAAACCATGTACTCCATGGACAAGTATGCAAAACTGTATATTAACGAGATTATCAGATTGCATGGTGTACCAGTTTCCATAGTGTCGGATAGAGATCTAAGATTTACATCGAAATTCTGGCCAAGTCTTCAAGCTGCTCTGGGTACCAAGTTAAAATTCAGTATAACTTTCCATCCTCAAACAGACGGCTAATCAGAGCGTAAAATATAAATATTGGAGGATATGTTGAGGGGTTACGTTTTAGAATTTTCAGGTAGTTGGGATGATCATTTGACGTTGATGGAATTTGCTTATAACAAAAGCTAACATTCGACAATTGAAATAACACTATATGAAGTCTTATATGACAGAAGATGTAGAACTGCAGTCTATTGGACTAAAGTTGGAGAACAAAAATTGTTGATGTCTGACATAATTTGGATGACGGTGGAAAAAGTAAAAATGATTCACGAAAAACTGAAGATTGCTGAGAGTCGACAAAAGAGTTATAGTGACAAGTGTAGACGAGAGTTGAAATTTGAAGTAGGTGATTATGTGTTTTTATGTATATGTATATATGTATATTTATATGCCAAATATATATATATATATATATATATATATATATATGTGGATTTCAGAAATACAGTGGGTATAATTATACATAAATATAGCTAAATTGTGAAGAATACAATTTAAAATAAAAATTGTAAATTTTATTAAAATGATAATTCTAGTATTAAATTGACTAATAATTTTTTTGACAATCGATTAATATTTTTCTATAGATTAAATTATTAATAAGAAAAAATTTGTAATCGTTGTTATGATAATTTTTATATACTTGATATTGACTTAAGAATTGGGTGTTTAATAATTTCGTATAATAAAAAAAATTTGGGAATGAGAAAGATTGCATTTAGGGTCATGCATTGTATATTAGATTTATTTAAATGAATTCTTAGTTTAGGCCCTGTTACTGTTAGGTTCACAAGCGACGCTGACAATGTTCGCGTTATGACGGTAGTGTATTCAGTAGAGCAAAATCGAGGTGAGTGTACTATCTTCTATGTAAATTATTAAATGATATTTTCGTACTAAATTGTGGAAAATAAGATATTTATTAAAAAGAACGATTTTATAACGTTACGTGGATCGAGTAAATTTTTAAGCATGAAAAATAATTTTATTTATTATCTGACTATGCCAGAGTGTGATCTCGACATGAGGGCATGTCCGACGGGATGTTGTTGCTCTTGACAGGTCCTGTAGGACGTTTATGTTGTGGTGACCTGACAGAAGGGCAAGTTCTGCAGATGGTTGTTGTTATTATTGTTGTTGTTGTTATTGTTCATGTTGACTATTAATATGGTGGAGTCGAATATGGTATTGATTGTCAATATGGTGGAGTTAAATATGGAATTGATAATATAATGTGGCCATTGGAGATATTAAATGGTCCTAACACTGATGACCACCTTAGATTGCGCAGTGGTACAGGTTACGGTACCGTCATAACTCTTGATTGTAAGATGAAATGATCCTATGGCCAGTATAAAAATATGTGTGCAGTATTTTATTATATATTAAAATAATATGATTGGTTAGTTTAAATGCATTTATTTTATTGTGATGATAACTATGAAGTTTTATTTCGATTTAGTATGCGGCTATATGTATATTATGTTTTGAAAAGCGGTGTTTGATAATTATGCTTGATCTATAAATTATTTTTATATTATGAAGACAATACACTAATAAAATATTTTGTCTCAAGTACATCAGCTAGAGACAAATCCACTATTGGCACTACATAGAGTTAGAGGGTAGTGTCATTTTTTTGAGAATTGGCAAGATAGGTATGAATTGTAAAAGGTTCAATTTTTTTTTGATAGTTTTGTTATGGATATTCGAGACATGTGTATTTTTGAATTTTGAAGTTGGTAAATATTTTTGGAAAAAAAAATCTATATCAATAATGTTTATATATATATATTTATTGATTGGTCGGGTAACATCAAATCGACGTCACGCCCGGCCTCGGGCGTTGGGGGCCCGGGGTGGGGTGTGACAAAATGTTTGAGATCAAACAACATTTAGATTGTTATAACTTTATTTAATAAATTAGGACATAAACATTTTGGACTGAGTTGCACAAAAGATTCAATCTTCCACTTCTAAGAAGGTTAAGTTAAATTATTTTTTTAACCCTCCAAATTTTATAATTATAATTAATTGATCAATTGTTTTACACATATAAATTAGACAATTAATATTGTGTCTTTTGGCTCGGGAAATTCCTAGTATATATATATAAAAGTTAAGTTTTAATATTTTAATATAATTACTAGTTAATTATTTTATTAGATTAAAACTTTTCGGTGCAATGGCATTCAGTTTTAGTGATAGAAAATTTTAGGCAATATGGGGTTGCCTAAGGTCGTGTTAATTTTAAAAGTTTGACTTTAATAAATTAATTGCATTAATTGATTGTGTTGCATCCTAAAAATAAATTTAATTATAATAACTTAATTTTAAATTAAATTCTATTTTAGTTGTTATTAGATAACAATTAATGATACACAATTTGGATTTAAATAAGTTACTATAGATTAAAGTTTCAATTGATATTTTAAATTTAAATTTAATTTCAATTGTTATTAAATAATAATTGATTAGTGTTGAATTTTGAATTTGAAAGTCAACGAAATGGATTTGACTTTTAAATTTGAATTTTATTTCAATTATTATTAGGTGAAAATCGATATATATTAAATTTAAATTTAAAAGGTATAAATAGCCCTGACATTTTAAATTAAGATTCTATTTTAATTATTATTTGATAATGATTGCTATATGTTGAATTTTAAATTAAAATAGCATATCTATGGAATTTCATTTTAATTCAATAGCTATTTTACTTATTATTTGATGATAGTTAATAGATATAGAATTTTAATTAATAGACTTGAAATTATTCAAAAATCTTATTTTTTAAATTGAGAGTCTACTTTAATTATTATTACATAATAATTACTAGATAATTTTTTTAAAATTAAAAGGTAAGAATTCACATTTAAATAAAAGTTCTATTTCAATTATTGTTGAATTATTAATGGAAATAGAATTTTTATTTTATTGATGAACTAATTGTATATGATGTTTTGTATAATTCTATTTTGTTATGATGAGATAATTTTAAAGGATATGGAATTGATAAAAATTCAAAATTGAATTAGATTCTATTTTAATAAATTATGAGATAACTATCACTAGAAAGGAAATTTAATTTAAATATAAATTTCAAATTATAATGAGATTAAAATTAAAATTAATATTCCTTATGTTGTAAGGATAGATTGTTAGTGTCCCTAATTGGATTAGGGGATTGTCGTTACCATTTTAATTAACTTAAAATTATATTGATCCAATAAACACTTCCATAATGGGTATAATCAAACGTATTTACATATTTTATTTTATTTACTTATATATGTTAAACGTAAGGATTAATCATGCGCGTAAAACTTTAGGGGTGCAAAATGTAAAAACCTCTATATTATTTTATAAAATAATTTTATTTTTTCCCAAAATATTATATGTTTTATCTACGCTTTCTCTACCACATATTCACTCAACAATACCTCAGTATTATCTCTCTTTTTCAAATAATATTTTATTCAATCACATTATATTTAATTTTTCTTTTTCTAACACATGATTATCAATTGAGTTGACTGATTCGGCCTATTTAACTTATGTAAGGAAATGATCAAGGTTTTCTTTAATCGATTTGAAAATTACTTTAATTACATAATCACACACAAATAAAACAATTAACCAATATTGAAGTGTAGTGTGTGATCCTAATCAAATTGACATAAATTTAAATAATATAAGTGATGTTTTACCATAGGAAAAAAAAGTAATTGTATTGAGCAATTTTTTTGTCATTCCACTAATCTTGAATCATCTTTGATGAGGGTATTTTTAGGCACCGTTGAGTCAGCACCTAGGACCCGACCACATGTCTACTCTCGCCATGACATGGACATATTCTAGAAGTTACAGTGCCGCGCTAGAGCATATACCGACCAAGGCTCTTCCACGGAATCTCCATTGCACCTAGGAAGGAGCAAGGTGCCCCACAGGGACATTGTTGCCCAGAGCTCTACGCCGTGCCCTAGATGACCAACTTTAGAGAATTAGCCGTTCATTCTCCTCCACCAGCTCACCACCACGGGCTCGACAGAGGCCTGCGGGCATCTCCACATAGGCTCAAAAGCCCAAACCTAGTGATTATATCCTAGACGCCTTGAATTATCAACTAAACACATGGTTTCACCTAATTAACCGTGTTTAGGCTCGATTGATCATCTCCAATGCCTAATATTCTAGGGGCTATACAAGCATGAGGTAAGCATTACTTACACAAATGCTCTAAGTTAATTTGTTTACTTGATGCATTTCTATATCTCTTCCCTCTAAGCTCTTATTCTCATACTGGAGGGGCTTCTCCGGGACAAATCCTAACCAGAGCCTTCTGCAAGTACCACTCCCTGAGGAGCATGACTCTGGACAAAGAAGGTTAGTCCTCCCAGGATCCAGTACAACTCACGTAAAGAATTTTCAACCGTTAACTCCACCTCAGCAAAAGGACATCTATCACCTGACAAGATCATACTCAAGGTGTTGACCACTTTGGGACACTAACAATCTTGGTCATTCATATCTCTTTCGATGCTCATATTTCTCATACTATATTCTTCATCCATTGTAAATCTGACTAATATGAGGAGGATTCTTTTTACCAATTAGATACATAATGAGAAAAATTCAGTTTAGAAAACATCAAATTTGGAAACATCAAATTCTCTCTCCTTTTGTCTTCTCAAAAAGTGGGGGGATTCTAAAAAATTTAGAATGTTGGATTATATATGTATGATGAAAATCATGTAATATCTAGAATATTGAATTTTGATTTTCAAAATTCATCTAAAAGGCTATCTTAGCCATTCCTAATGAATATCATTTCATCTCATATCACTGATTAGCTAAAATAAAACATACTTATCAATTTAATCCTTTTTAATACATTTTATAGCTATTTTAGATGAGAAGGATAATTAAATTAGGCTAGTTAAAAAATACAAAATTAATCTTTAACAAAAGAGATTGAATATTAAATCATGATTGGATCAACTGAATCCATCATAATTCAAAATCATCTAATACATACTAACTTCAAAGAAATAATTCGTCAAATTATCCAATCTGAAATTAAAAATATTACAAACATTAATTAAATAAAACATCCCAAACTACGAATTTGTTCCAATTAAACTACGTCACAATCAATTAATATTGTCTAGGTGGGGGTAGTATGATTCGAAAGGCGGATGAGGGAAATAAGGATTGCATTATTGCATCATCCCTTGTAATTGCTCCATTGATGTTTCAATTCTTCCCATTTGTGACAAGTTGTCAAGTCAATCATCTATCATTAGAGTATAATGCCAAAAGTCATCAAATTGTTGTTGAAGATAATCAAAACTTCTAGAAGACTTGTCTTCAAAACTCATTTCTTATCCTCTCATTGGCTTCTTCTCTCCCATCTCCTCATTTTCTTCCTTCATTGCACCTCCCTTTCATACTCAGTGATTCTAACAAACTCAAATCCCATTAACAGAATGGCCGTATTTTTTAGAATGGAGTGATTATAAATAAGAGAATATTTACTATTTTTATGTAGAGGTACATTAAAGTTTTCTAGACGACGACACATGATATCGCTATACGATAGAACCCATGCATTGGTGTCAAGTTGATACCACATTTGTTTCACGATAAGTGTTGGAATATCGATATTGGAATCGTCGATTATGGAGTAAAGAAGAAATGTATTATAGTGAGTCACAGTGGTATGACTACCACCATGAGGAGTAGGGGGGTAATTGATAATATAATTATAAATGCGATGAGTGAGACTGAGGTTCTTCAATTTACCATTGACTACCCCTAATTATATTCTAGCTTCTTAAAGACAAAAATTGTCTAAGACCCAGTAGCAACTATTTTAAGGAAAGATAGTGCCTTTCGGGATATACAAAGTACAGAGAGGTCATATTTTTTAAATTGAATTTCAACTCCATTGATGTCGAAAAAATATGTAACTTCAATGTAGTATAAATTACTATAGAAAAATGTAACCGAACCAGTATAGTAGGGTTTGTCTTCACTCAAGAACTTATCCTATCCCAAGTGTTGAAGTTATGACAAAATATCCATCCCCTTAGACTTAAGTTCATTAAAGTCTATATGCCTATCACGTAGTACACGTATTTTGGACAAGTCTTTTTCATATCATTTTTGCTTTTCCACACTTATAAATCAATAATTATCAAACTTAGGCTATTCTATAGATCTAGTACCTTTTGCTTTATCTTTGCTAAAACCATGACTTGATTTTTTAAATGATATGTTTGGTAACCATTCTGAGGGTTGGATAATGAACTATAAGATGAGAAATTACAACAAATGATAGAAAAACTCAAAGATATAGGCAACGACCCCAATAGAAAGTAGAGACAATGTTTAAATCCAAAAGGAAATGAAGAATGACAAAGATCTTACCACACAAGGAAGTAATTGTGCGATTTGAATAGTGCATTCAAGGATTTGATTTATTTTACCCAATATCAAATGCATAATGATGGATATTTGCTTAAATATTTGATATAAATGAATAAATTTGGAAAGATCAAATTCCTACTACAGAAAGGAAAGGGTTTCGAAGGTCGAACACAAAAATATTTAGGGAATGAATCTAAGAAATAAAATGAATTTAGGGTTTACGTTTGATGGTTCTATTATAAGTCAGTTGACTGGCGTTATTTCACTCAACTGATGAGTCTAGGTTACAGAGATGAAGTTTAACATACATTTGGTCGACTGAATTGGTCATTCGATAAGTCAATGCTGATTCGACTGACTAGATTGTGAAATAGTAAACGAAATTGACACATAGATCTATTTTTAGGTTATGCTATTCATATCAGTCAACAGGTTATCTAATCAGTCGATTGTTTAGGACTACTTTTTAAATTTTCTTACAAATAAAGTCCGTTCTTCTCATCTCATCTCAAATAATCAAATCTTAATGATAATAATGTAGAACAAATGTGTTTTTAGGTATCATAAAATAATTTTTTTTAGGACTTCTTTCTGAGAGGTCACAAAAGTGAGGGCCACCACTTTTTAAGGACCATTCAAAGGAAAAAGTGTTTTTCACTTTTGGGACTTTTGAAGGAATTTACCTTTTTTTTTTTTTTTAAATTGCAATCCTTTATTCAAATGAGAAAGACATTATAGCCTGATGTGAGGAATTCCATACCTATCACCCTGCAAACAAATTTTCACAGAACGAGGAAGTGAATTCTCACTAGAAAAAATAATATAGCCATGATCACTCATATTCGCTAACGAATCAGCAACCGAATTACTTCCTCGATAAATGTGCGAGATATCGATCTGAAACGAACTCAATCAATATTGAATTTTATGCCAAGAATAACGCAAAGTCCAATCAGGACACAAGCCATGAATTACCTGCACTAGTCCTTTGATGTCAGATTTAACAACCAGAGATAGGAAACCATTTTGAACAGCAAGTTGAAGGCCATAAAAGAGGCCATTAACCTCCGCCTGGAAGTTGGACACAACTTTTAACTCCTTATGAAAAGCCATTTAGAAATTCCCCAATGATTTTTTATGATGCCTCAAAAAGCCGAGGACCCAATGGAAAGTTTGAAAGCTCCGTCAACATTAAGCTTGAACCATCCCAATTGAGGGGGAGACCACTCACAAATGATGGGAATCCTATGAGACACCACTCTACCCGAACACCCCATGATCTGTAAAGAATTCAGGGTAAAGCTAGAGTCAGTCGAGAGAGGCTTGATAAACTTCACGAGATCCCTTAACCAGTGCAACACCCCGTGAATAATCTAAGAGCTCGACATCACCCGAGCTTCATGAACAACCCCATTCCTGCTCTTCCATATTTCCCAAAAAATAGTAGGAGGGACCATGTAACCCATAATTTTAAAAATTGAATTCCCTCACAAACAAGACCACCAGTACTTAGCACGAACTAATGCCGATTGATGAAAGCAGTCCACTCTGAACAAAGCTCTGAAATGACATTACACCAAACTCGCAACCTCACTAGTGCAAAATAAATGAGTCGCCCCTTCAATATGTCTAGAAGAGCAGCACCTGCAAGCAGGCACTAGGGAAATACCCATCTTAATAATATTCGCATCCATAGCCACCACATCTTTAAATAATTTCCAATTAAATTTTTATTTTTAATGGAATTTTTAAAGACCACCGAGCTTGATAATGGGGCAACACAGGCACTTGAGGAACCAACTTGGTCCAAGTAGATTTAATTGAGAAAAGAACCATCCTTGTTAGGCAACCAAACAAATTGGTCATATTTTGAAGTCAATTCTGGACATATATCTTCTATAAAGGCAATCTCTTCGTCAGAGAAATCCAAATTTCTCCACCCTTTTTGGGTTACAACCTCAAGCAGACTCATGTACTCAAAGTTAGCATCAAACAAATCTCCAAGAATACCGCATCCCCAGTCCTCATACCAAAATGAAATATTATGCCCATCTCCAATAAGCCACTAGGACATAGAATAGAAGAGCTCCTTATTCTTCATAATTTCTTTCCACGCTAAAGAATTATTGCTGCACGACTGCCACATCCCAATGGGGAGACATTTACTACATCTCCCATGCATGTAATCACACCATAAAACCTTGCCCAAGACCAAATTCCAAATCTTCTTCAAAGTAAACGCCTGTTTTATGTCATGTAATCTGCGTAAACCACGACTACCAGATTCGGTAAGGCGACATATATTCTTCCACGAGACCCAATGGCGTTTCCTAATATTATCCGACGAGCCCCAGAAAAATTGGGACATAATCCCTTCGATTTTATCCAGAACTTTTAATGGAACATTAGTTGCAGCAATAATGTGTAGAGGCACAAAGCTTATGACATGCTTTATAAGAGTGAGTTTCTGACCCAAGGATAAAAGATTATCCTTCCGACCTTCAAAATCGAGAAGCAATTTTATCAATTAAACTATCAAAGTGAGAGATCTTAACATGACCATAAGCAAGTAAAATACCCAAATAAGTAAAAGGGAAAGCTCCCATTTGGAAAGAGGTTACCGAGTGAATGAGATTATTACGAACAGTAGAACAACTCCTATGCGTATAAAAATTACATTTCATGGCATTGATTCTTTGACCCGAGGCTTGTTGATAATTATTAGGCACCTGCATCAGGTTACGAATAAAAGAAATATGTTCATTGCAAAATAATAAAGTGTCATCGGCAAAAAGCAAATGAGTGATAATAGGGAAGCCATTCTTTGTAATATATGGAAGAACCCTCATCAACCGCTTTAGAAAGAGCTCGACTCAAAACTTCTTCCACTAGAATAAAAAGAAGAGGGAAAATAGGATCACCTTGACGTAAGCCTCTCCCGGTAGTAAAACGACCCTTGTAAACCCCTTGAAAGAGCATCGAAAATTGGACCTCTTATAAACACTAAAGTATATAGTTTAATCACTTTTTTTGAGAGAGAGAATGTCAACAATTTAACATATTTAAGTGTGAACTACTTGACTTTTTAACAAAATTTATAAACTTAAAAAAAAGACATTTAAGTCTTAACTTCATAACAATTTATTATTGCTTTACCTTTGTTTGTGTCCCTGTTGATAATGTTAGATCTATTTGAGTTCACTTTCATAGACTCTTAAGGTTAACCTTATCCACAAGAGGATTTTAAATGACTCCATTCTTTCCTAAATTTTGTTATTTGTTATGCACGCTAACATACTTGGACATCTCATCACTTCTGACTGGAGTTGATTTTTTACCTGAAACAAAATTTGTGTGCAACTTTAATATCCAAATTAATTTGGATCCTCTTTAATTACTATGATACATTTGTAAATAAGGTCACCGTCTTTTGATGTAACCAAATACTATAGTGATAGTACTTAACACTTCTATTAGAATTATCATGTACATAGACAGGATATCTATTGTTATGTTTAACATATCCAGATTTTTGTGCAGGTAGAGGATAATGATAATGCTATGAATATCGGTTCACTGATACTCCATAGATCGGTTAACTGATCGATTCAGGATACACCCTAGGCCATTTCTTGGCCAGCGTCTGTCGACCGATTCTCCATGACCTGTCGACTGATCAATTCAGAGAGTTACACTGGTCGACCGATCCCTCTTGATCGGTTGACTGATCAATCCAGAGACTTCACCATTTTCTGGCCTTCACCCATCTGTTGACCGATCCTCCCAGGCCAGTCGACCAATCAGTGCTGGAATTATTTTTTCCTTAGTTCATTTTAACTCCAACTTTCAACGTTTTTACCCCCTTTAACCGATTTGTTTTCTCGGTTAACTTAATTGGAACTATTAATCATTTTAAGCACTAATCTTTCTTAAGTCAATATTTATTCTTCAATTTCACATTGGAGCAAATATGTTAACGAATTAGGATCCTAATAAAAACACACATAAACATAAAATCATTTTTGTGTCGTGTATAATCCTAATCGGGATACATTAAGAGTAAAAATTAATCTGAGTTGTTTTCACATAGATTCTTCAAAATATTTGGTATCTTAATACTTGCCTCTTTATCAGTCTCTTACATCCTAAACCATCTTCAACAATTTCTTTATGATTAAATTGTCAATGAAACTTTTACACTGAAACACTCAATAAACTCGTTAGTTCCACCAAAAATATCAACATTTAATTGTCCATCAAAATCTTAGGATCAACAAATACCTTAGTCAGTATCAAAATACTACACAAACACCATGCATCATGCTTCACTTAGGCATACATAACTTGCATACATATGAAAAAAAAAAACCTTAGTCATCATACTGCAACAAAAGCCTGTGGCATCCTGCATATCATTTTGCATCAATAGGCTATCATCGACATAACACTTTCACCCATACACTTTATTTGGAAGTTCTAGTGGGCTAGTAGGCAATCCTCGGACATGTAATCTGATAAAGTTCCCTCGCCAGTCATTGTACCATTGTCCATCACTACTAATGGGATCAACCAACTCAAAAGTTAAATAAGGAGTCAACCTCACATAAGGTGTGTCTTGATAATAGACCGTGCCATTCCTCTAAAACGTCGAGGTGTAGTAAAGTGTCTTTAGAAGATTGACCTTGCTAGGATCTAACATGATTTTCCTAGAATTAAGTAAACCTTATAATCATTCAAACACTCTAAGTACCAAGCCTCCAATAGTCCAAAACAAAAAAGCGTCGTTTCAAAGACTTAAATAGATTACCAATCAAGATAACAATTAATCTTAAACTAGATAATGCTTAGGCAAGAGACTCTATCCATTAGACTAGAGTAAGATTACTGCCAATAAATGCAGCTATCTTTACTGTCGATAGGTATGATCCTTAAAATCATCTTGATCTGGAACTACGTTACAACATGATTCTTGGGAACATGCCAAGATACGTAGGAAACCAAAGCGTGTCCGGTCGAAATAAAAAGAAAGAGAGCTATCAGCTTCACAATATTCTCTTTGAACTATACCAAGGCGCATATCTAGGAACAATCCTTTGACTCTCCTGAGAAATCCATTTCCAGTCTCCTTATTATTCAAATAAACAATAGGTGCCTAAGCAAGAACAAAACTTGACTTGATCCTTGGAAATCTGTCAAGGTATGTAGGAAACGTATTTAGGTTTGCTCATCCAACTATAGGAAACCCCAGCCAATAGCTAGAGTGCGTTCTTGTAGTTTCCATCGTCGTACATAAATTGGAACTGATAAAGTCCGTTGCAGGCTTTCCACCAAATGGTAGGGGTCTAAGTTCATATTGTCACTCCTTATTAAAGGGTGCAGGGGGTAAAAATGATAAACAAATAAAGAAGAAGAAGTCATTCAATTTTGGTTGCTTAGTCGTCACATAAGGAAGTTCTTAGGTCCATCTAAAGGTAGCAATTCCAAAATTAGGATAAGAAATTAGAGTCATAATTTAGAATTCCTCATGTATAGAAGGAATGAAGGTAAAAAACTGCTAGAAATCTAGCTAACCTGAATTATGAATTCCATGGGTAACATCTCAGGACAAGTAGTCGAAAAACAAACGACATAAGAAAAAGGGAAAGGTAAGAAAAATACTGTCCAACCTTAAGTGGTTGGAGAATTTACCTACTATCTAACTTCAAGTGGTCAAAGAAGAATACCTATTGTCCTACCTTAAGCGATCAAAGATTCTACCATACTATCATAGTCGGACATTCCAACATACTGTCCAACCTTATGGGGGTCGAAGAATCAACCTACCATCCCACCTAAGTAGTCAGAGATTCTACCATACCATCTTACCTAAAGCGGTTGGAGATTTTACCATACTTGTAATCCCAAATTTTGCATGTATATATATTTTAAGTGCATTTCATTACACTTAGAAAATATTGGGGGTGTAGTGTATTTTATTTTAAATTTCACTTTAAAATTTTAGGGATCATTATAATATTTAAAAATTTAGTATTAAAATTTTGGAGGGTTACTTGGATATTTAAAATTTCATTTTAAATAATTTTGGGGGTTAAATATTAATTTTAATTTTGACTTTTAAAAGTTTTGGGACCATTGTGTTATTTAAAATATAGTTTTAAGAATTTTGAGATATAGTTAATACTTACTTTACTTTAGAGGGTAATTAGTATATTTAATTAATATATATATATATATATATATATATATATATATATATATATATATATATATATATATATATATATATATATATATAATTAATACATGTGTTGTCCTAAAGAGGACAACACATGTGTAATGTGATATGTGTTGTTCTCTTTTGGACAACACACACTATATATATATATATAAGACAAATATAACCCTTTGTTTCATTTTCTTTTGTTCTTCTCTCTCAATCCTTTCCTACTCTCTCTCTCCTGTCTCTCAAAGTCTTCAGGTTTACAAGTGAGGCCGACCCCGTCAGTGTTATAATGGTAGTATGAAAAGTAACAGTGCGATTATTAAGGCTAGTGTACTGTCTTCTATGTAATTTTTTAAAATTATATTTTCATATTAAATTGTGAAGAGAAAATATTTATTGAAATTAATTATTTTATAACATTAAATGGATCAAGTAAATGGTTAAATGTGAAAAGTAGTTTTTATTATTATACTATTATGCTATAGTGTGATCTCGACAGGAGGGTATGTCTTACGGGATATTATTAGTCTTAATAGGAGGGCATGTCTTGTAGAACATTGTGTTGTGACTTGACAATAAGACAAGTCTTGTATGTGTTTTTTTTTTGTTTTTTTTTTGTTGTTGTTGAGTATCATCATGATATGGTCATTTATACCACGTGTTGGCTCCTACCATTGGAGATATTAAATGACCCTGACACTGATGGAAACCTTAGATTGCACAGTTATACATGTTACCATACCATTATAACTCCCAATCGTGAGGTAAAATGATCCTATGGCCGTAGGGAAATATGTTGCTGGTATTTTATTATATAAAAGTGATTTGATTGGTTAATTTATATTCACTTGATATATCTTGATGATATCTTTGAATTTTGTTACTTTTCAATGCATTTATATTCTGTTTTGGAAAGTATTACTATGGTTATATTTGGTTTTGGAAAGTGGATTTTGATAAATGTGCTTGATCCATATATTTTTTTTTATATTATAAAGACAGTACACCGATTAAATATCTTGTCTCAGATACTCCAGTTAGAGACGGGTCCACTACTGGCGTTCGGTAGAGTTGGAGGATTTTGTGGTTTTATTTTTGAGGTTGTCAAAATAGCTGTTGGAAGCGAGTAGTTTGGATTTTTATATTTTTGTTACAGAATAGTCGGCTGTGTAGAATCATTAAAATTTAAATCGGTAGATATTTATATATTTTTTTAAAAATCTATGTCAATTGACAGTTATTGAATATTTATTATTTTTATTATAGTGGTGCAACGAAAGTGTGGCGGTGGAGTGATTTATCTTTTACTTCTATTTCTCCGTAAAAATAAAAAGAGAGAAATCGAGTGGCGGCCTTGGGAAACTGGGTCGTTACAATGTATACCACCATTTAAACAACAATACATCAAATTCCCATGATACCTCCAATTTAACACGATAGTTCAAGAACTATAAACTTACATTGAGATGCGTGGAGTATCTAAAGGCGTGTACGATTTGACGCTTTAGGCATGGTTAAGTATTTCAAGTCACGTCGTCATAAAAGTTATGAAAAGTAGAGGTCAAATCATAACTATCATAAAATCATAAGAGTATCAAATCAAAAAGGTTAAATCAAAATCAAACGAAATTGTTTAACGATAAAGTAAATTTGACAGTTAAATTTAACATGTGAAATTCTCATCGGTATCATAAAACATTAAATGGCCTGGGTGTTACACCAACAGTCAAAATCATAAGAATTAATTCTTAAAAAGTACTTTTTATCAACAATAAACATGTTGGCAAATGTATTCGGGGATTTACATCAATAAATCCCGAATTTATTTTTCATCATCACTGACAAATACCGAGACGAATCGATTTAACTTCTCAATCCTGTAGCTAATCAGTCTCCTCCCCAAATTGTAGGCTGGGGTATATTTTACATGGTCAATAATAAAAAATCACACAAAAGGAAGTGTCGAATTAGATTCCCCAACGAAACTTATCTAATCGCTGCCCCAGTCAAAGATTGGGGCACATTTCATCCTATTCATGTTTTCCTAATGAAAACAATGTTAATTTCGTGACTTAAAATGAAAATACTTAAATCATAATGAACTCAATTAAATTCACCAATCAAGGTTGAACTACCTAGCCACCTGATTCTCAGTTATGTGAGATACGTAGGCAACCCATATACGGGTTCTATCGCTATTAATAAAAATCCTCCATCAATCGGGATTGAATCACGTCAACTTTAAAATGCTCTATCAATCAGGAGTGAACAAATTTAAAAATCATTCATCAATAGTTCAGAACTACATCTCGACTTGATTGTTGGTTACTCGCCAAGGTACGTAGGAAACCCAAGTGGGTCCGGTTGAATCAGGGAGATATTTACCACACTCCATTCTCTCAGCCTTGTATTAGGGCGGACCTCCAGAGAAGTCCATCGACTTTTCTGAGAAGCCGATTGTCAATCCTCATCTTTGGTAAAACAACAAAGGATATATGTGCACGAACTACGCTTCGACCTGATCCTTGGTAGATCACCAAGGTACGTAGGTCAACAATATGAAAATTAGCACATTGATGGCCAGACTGCATTTTGACTTAATTCCCTAGAGTATGTGGATAACCTATGTGGGTTTTGATCATCTGATGATCATTGTCTAAAACAAATAGCCAAACATATATTCTAAATCAAAATACATAAACAACCCAACGAGGTCCTCAATCTCAAACGAATACACTCAGTTTAGGATATATGGGCAAACCATGTGGGCTCTATTGCATTATCTGAATGCTCAGGACATAATCCTGCGCCTTAGCTAGAGCCTGAGGCATATTCTATCCCGTTTCTCCATTGAGATTCTGTGATAGGACTTGCCACAGCTAGAGTTGGGGCACGTTATATCATATTTCTCCGTTGCGATTTCTTGATAAATTCACCTGCTAATGGAAAATTCAAAATATAAGAATAAAATTCATAACTCCTTAAAGAAACAAGCATTATCAAGCCTCAGTCTATGACTGGGGCATACTTTATCCGATTTAAATTTCCTATTGGAAGTTTTCTAGTCCTTGTTAGGCAGGCCCATATAGGATGTGGCCACAGAACTGCACCAAGTGTCGAGTTTCCCCGAGAGTTTTCTCCGGTTAGAATTCTCTTAGTTATTTTTAATCAGGTATTGATATGATAACCCGTGAATCGGTTTCTCTATCCAAGAACCCTTTTACCAAATATCAATTTGAATTACATGTCCGAACTACATTTGACCTGATCCTCAGCTATCTAAGATATGTAACTACATTTGACTTGATCCTCAACTATCTGAGATATGTAGGCGCCTCGATGGGGTTCAGTCAAGCTAGCTCAATCAATCAATCAACCAATGCCCATTTTACTTTACCTGTTAGAACTACATTTGACCTGATTCTTAACTATCCTAAGATATGTAAGAACCCATGCGGGTTCGGTCATACACTTAAACAAAACCCCAGCGTCAGATTCTCGTCTCTGGTGACAGATGCATTAAACAAATACCTTTCACTGTGTTCTTCGCTATCTTTAGATCACTGTGTTAGAGTCCTGTCATTATGTTCCTCACTATCATTGGAGCACGATGTCAATACCAATTCCTATCTCTGGTGATAGAAGCAACCAATCCCTATATTTGGTGATAGAAGCAATACCTGTATTTTGTGATAGAAGTAATACCTATCTTTGGTGATAGAAGCAAATACCAATGTCTGGTGATAGAAGCAATACCTATCTTTGGTGATAGAAGCAAATACCTATCTTTGGTGATAAAAGCAATAACTATTTTTTGTGATAAAAGAAATACCTATCTCTGGTAATAGAAGAGAAAGATACCTATCTGTCACGACCCGTCCCGAAATCTCGACATCCCGGGCTGGCGTGACGACATCATTACATCACCGAAAACAACCAACCAACCAACTATTACACGACAATATACATATATATAAATAAACCATCATATATATGAAGCTATACATATTTCTGTTATGGGAATACACTCGTTCCCCAAATATACTAACAACAAAATATAATACCATGAACCCCTCATAGGTTCGCCTCAGAAAACTCATCTCGACCCTCCACATGACTCCATCGTAGGACTCTACCTAGTGCCAGTAGGGGACCGACTCCTAGCTGCTTTACCTGCGAGTGTACTGCCTTCTTAGTTAAAACATTTTTAATAATAAAACTCATTCTAAAACATATAAATGGATCAAGCGTAAGTATATAAATACAACATAACTCGTAAAATCTCCAATATAAAAGCAGGGAATAAAGCGACATAATTAAGTTCCATTCAAATTCAACTAATATAAAAATCATACTAATCACCATGATAATAAATATTAAATTAGCCAATATACGTAAAACACCACATCTCAAGCACACATCTCAAATACATTTTTTTTAGCACACAACTTAAACACACACCTCAAACACACACACTGGCCAGCCCTCGTGATCGTTTTAACCTCACGATCGGGAGTTGCAACGGTACCATAACATCCGTAGGAATGCCTTCCTACAAAATATCCACACCCTTTTTGGGGAGAAATATAATCCACACCCCTTACGGGGAGAAATATAATCCACACCCCTTTCGGGAAGAAACCACACCCTTATGGGGAGAAGTATCCACATCCCATGGGAAGAATCCACACCCCTTACGGGGAGAAGCCACACCTCTTTCGGGGAAAACAACTATGGCATCATCAAAATCAATAACATTGTTAAATCAATACCATCATCATCAAATCACAACGTAATGATATCGTCTAATTAACATCGTCAGATCACACATCCACCTATCTTTTTCAAAAATCGACTTTCTATCCAAAAATCATATTTCTCACTTTCTTTTAAAAGAAAACGTCTGATTTTACCAAAACCAATTTTTCACTTTTTATTTTTTTGAAAACCATACATATTTAGAAAACAAATATTTTCCACTCTCTTTTAAAACTCCAAATTTCAGCGAAAAACCATTTTCAACTTCCTCCCAAAACCAACACAATTAATCGAAAATCTATTTTCTCAACTCACCCAGAAACCTGCTTGATCCATATTATTTTGAAATTATTTAATTTAACTACAACCATTTTCCATCATATATATATATATATAAAATATAGTTTGGCAAGAAGACAGTACACTCACCTCGTGATCCGCTCCCAAAAGCTTTTACCGACTATACTCTAACGTTACTTCGGTGCCTGCGAACCTATTAGTGACTGGGTCTAAATTAATATTTTAGGTAAAAAATGACCCAATCATGCAAATGTAGGCCCTATGTTCTGTATTTTCCTATTCCCCAAATTTTATTATGTAAAATTATTATTTGGTAAATTTTCATTTCATTAAAAGTTACTGCATTCCCAAATTTATTATTCCCGTTACGAAATTTTCGATGCGTTAATTTAATTTTATAAACTAAAATAAATTCAACGAAAAACGATACCCATTTCGAATCGTTCATGGGTCGCGAGATGGATTTTTGAATTCTATTGGGGTTCTTTCTGTAATTTTCTTCTTTTCTCTCATTTTCTTCTTTCTTTTTCTTCTTTTCCCATTTCTTCTTCTCCCACTTCTATTTGCGGTTTCTGTTCAGCCACCATAGCCACCACTGGCTGACCACTTACCTTGCTGGCGAGGAACACCTAAACGCTGATGCCGACAGCCGACCCAAACATGGAGTCACGCACACACTGCCTATACACACGCCCACACATTAGCGTCACACCCCCACCCCTACTACTCTCTCTCTCTCTCTAACTTTTCGGTGACAACTCCCCACCACCATGCACACACAACACACACTAATCACACACATACACACCACCATTCACGTACCCACAACTAAACACATACAGACCCACACACAGCAGGCACCCACATGCACTGTTCTCTCTCTATAAACTTACCGCCGGAGAACATCCGGGGACACCTACACAACCACCGCCGTCCACTCCACGCCCACACAACACGATCACCCACACACGCATCAGACTACACACACATGCAGATTACAAATCACACCCATACACACACAATCACGAACGTCCGAAACACACACACACACACACTCATCGGATAAAACCGTACCTCCGACCAAACCAAATCGATGAAGCCCACCCCTCACAACATTGAGGGTCACCGTCAAATGATTAGAAAATGCACACACACATACACACTGCCACGAACCGAAGAACCAAACGGTATACCCACGTATACCCACAAAATCGCCGGAGGAGCAATGACGATTTGACACATACCCACGCAACGTCGACCTTCACAGAACACACGAGCAACACACACACCTACTCACCAACGACGATAGACACACCTATGCCAGGAGAACGTTGTCGCTCCGAACCCATCATCGCCGACCAACCTTTCTCTCTCTCTCCCTCGTTCTCTGTTTTGGTTCTCCAGTCCTTCCTTCCGTGTGTGTGCATGGGTGTATATATTTATGAACAAGATGGAAACGCCGCGTGTACTCCCTTATGTAAATTCATGTATGATCATCAATCGGCCAAGTGGCCTCCCTTCTTCACCGCTTTCTATACCGCTTTCTATGTATGTAAAAAAAATGTCTAAATTATATCTAGCCCCCCTCTAGTTTAATGAGGATATTAATTAAACCCAACTCTAATATATATGTTTTCATTATTTCAATTTGGTCCCCAAACTTTTTAAATCAATAATAATTTACATTATCAATCCCGTTATAATTTGAATTATTATAAAATACGACTTAATAGAAAATTAGGGTATTTAAAATTGTTTGAATATAAAAATCGGGGTCTTACACTATCTCTGGTGATTGAAGAGAAAAATACTTATCTTTGGTGATAGAAACGGTACCTATCTCTAGTGATAGAAGATAAGCAATATCTATCTTGTGTGATATAAGCAATACCAATTTCTAATGATAGAAGCGAAGCATACCTATCTCTTGTGATATAATAGAAAAATACCAATATGTGGTGATAGAAAAAAAGAGCATACCTATCGCTGGTGATAGAAGAGAAAAATACCTACCTATGGTGATAGAAGAGGAAAATACCTACCTCAGGTGATAGCAGAGGAAAATACCTATATTTGGTGATATAAGCAATACTATCTTTGGTGATAGAAGCAATACCTATCTTTGGTGATTGAAGCAATACCTATCTCTGGTGATAGAAGAGACATACCTATCTCTGGTGATAGAAGAGAAAAATATCGATCTCTGGTGATAGAAGAGAAGCATACTTATCTCTGGTGATAGAAGAGGAGCATACCTATCTTTGGTCATAGAAGAAAATGTACCTATCTCTGGTGATAGAAGAGAACATACCTAACTCTGGTAATGGAAGAGAAAAATACCTATCACTGGTGATAGAAGAAGAACATACCTATCTTTGGTCATAGAAGAGAAACATACCCATATTTGGTGATAAAAGAGAAAAATACCTATGTTTGGTAATAGAAGAAAAACATTCCAATCTCTAGTGATGGAAGCAAAAGATTCCTGTCTTTGGTAGCAAAAGTAAGGATTCTTCAATAACAAATACGAAACAATCCTGTCTTTGGTAGAGGAAGCAAAACTTTCCAATCTTTGGTGATGGAAGAAAAAGATTCCTGTCTCTAGTGGCAGAAGAAAAGACACTTTAATGAGAAATTCGAAAAATCCCTATCTCTGATAGCTGATACGAAGACTTCTCGCCGAGGAGAGTCAACTAGACTCTCTCTTACCAAATCACTATTTGCATTTAAATTCCCATCTTTACTTTGCATGTCTTGCAGAACAAAATATCTGTGTATCCTTCTTTGTCATTATGAGTAAACTTGCATGACAAATAGAGGCAGCTATAGATACCACATTTTGTCCCTCCTAGTCAGTATCGAATTGAAAGTACAAATTTAGATAAACTTTAAACTTAGGTTTAAAGGGAATGAATTTATACTTTGGATCACACTGGATAATACAAAAAAAAAAAAAAAAAACAAGAAAAAAAAAAAAAAAAAACAAAAACACAAGAAAACATTAAAATTGTTGAATTTGACTAAATTCGGTAAAGTAAAAGTTTCGGGTCAACCTCGAAATTACTAAAATTAAAGGGGGACTAAGATAACATTATTAAAGGTTGATTTTAATTAAATCACCTTTAATATAAATAAAAATTAGTTAATACCCTTTAATTATGGGGAATTTCACCAAATTACCTTAGTTACCTACTTTGACCTTGAAACATTTACTATCATCAGTTTCGTCAATTCGTTACCAAAAATATTTCTTTAAATACTTTTTTAAAGTTAATATCCATAAACAAAGATAAAATACCTAAATCAAGACGTGGAAATATTATGACAAGCCCAAGTTACACAATGTAACTAAGGATTAAGACTCAGTTCAAAATCGACCAAACTGAAGTCATCTTGACTTAACCATCAAAGCCTATTGAATCATGGGCCCAAACAAACATTTCATGATTCATAAATGAGCATTGAAATAACCAAGATACCCCTAAGATATTCTCTACCAAAATATCTAGGGAAGGAACTAGGTTACTTAAGGAGTAACTAACCATTATCGAAACTAAACCGATCCGGTTTGCCATTTTACATGCCCTTAATCAAGACATTGAGTGTACATACCATCAATAACTAAATTCTTGGGATGAAATGGAGGGATTAGATTCAATGAATGAATATATTTTGATCAAAATATCTTAAGATTAACCGAAATCGTGGAAATGTGACTCCCGTTACAAGGCAAACGGAGCCGATTCGATCCAAATTCAACCGATTCAAATCCCATAAAATCAAATATATTTGTCATGCATTAAATGCTAATGATTTATCAAGATCAAATACATTTAACTATAAAAGCATTAATGGCAACTAAACCAAAATAGTAAAACTAACCGGTATATAGCCCCTAAACCAAACCGGAAACATCACTTCAAGCCATTAATGACCCCATGTGTAATAAAAAATATCAAATATTGTGTAATGATTGCAAATGATTACCCATCATTAAACCTAGACATGTAATGATTACCAAATCTTTTAAACATCTTTGAGAATCTTATAAAATCTAGAAAATTTGTTTAAACAAAAGCAAGATTAAGACAAGAAGGGATGACCCCTAAGACAAACAAAACCCAAAGATCATCTAGGGATGGTTTGTGCATTACCTAATGTGCAGACCCCCAGGTCTATAAATACTAGGGCCTCTAGGCTCGAGCAATCCTTTTGGTTATTAGGGTTTCCAAGTTTTCTCTTTGATAAGCACCTCAAAATTCTGCTGAAATACAGCCCCAAGAAGTTCTTGAGGTTTTTAGAGGAAGAAATCAAGGAGTTGACAACAATCGATTAAGGACAACAAAAGATCTGAAGAATGAGAGAAAGGTAATCACTTAGGGAAGACTACTTCTCCTAAGTTAGGTATGTCTTCCTAAACCTCCTTTAATCTTGTCTTAAATATGGTTAACTTACTTGTATATAGCATGTTCATGTATTAATTCGACTTATATTTCATCTAAATGGCATGTATATTAGGTAATCAAGTCAAAAATGTCAGGAACATGTCAGAAATCATCAAACTATGTTAAAAACATCCAAGAACATGGAGAACACATGAAACCAAACTTAAAACGAAGTACGTGATGACCTGATCCTTGGTTATTCACCAAGGTACATAGGCAACCCTTGTATGGGTTTGGTTACCTATAATAATAAAAATCATATATTTTCATCTTAAATAATTAAACTATGTGATGACCTGATCCTTGGATATTTTCCAATGTATGTAGGCAACCCACGTATGGGTTCGATCACCTTTAATAATAAAAATCATATCATTTTGTATGAATGAATTATGTGCTAACCTGATTCTCATAGATCTGAGATATATAGACAACCCACGTATGGGTTCAGTTACCTATCTAATAAAGACCAGTTCATCTTTTGAACAAGTTGGAAAAACATGTCGACCCGATTCTCACTAGTTACCGAGATATGTAGGCAACCTTTATAAGGTTTGGTCATTAAAAAATACCAAAAATATTTATTTTTCATTCCTATATACTGTTATTGGGTTGTCGTTGCTAGTTTAATCATGTTTACTGCTTTGATTTCATATAAAAAACGCATAAAAAAGAAAAAAAAAATTAAAAAAGGGAATTATTTTGTTAACAAAAGCCAAATAAAACTTATTGGACTTTGTTTAGAAGTGAATATTCATTTAGATTGAGGTACCATCTTCAGACGAGTGTCTTGGGGTGCGTAAAACCTTCCCCGATCATAACCGACCCTCGAACTTAAGGAAATCTCTAGTACAAGACCTTTACGAGTCAAAATAAGGGCGATTTCAAAACAAAAATTGAATTTCTAAAATCTCGGTGACCTAGCACACCATTTAACCCATGCTAGGTGGCAACTCATTTTCAAACCCAAACCCAGCCCAAATAAGTTTTCAAAATCAACGCCTAAAAAATCCCTTGAAAACCAATTAAAAAATGAAGGGATTTGGCGGATTTCGAGAGGGATGAATGAAAACTTGTTTTTCTCTTTTTCCCAATCTCTACTTCCTCTACTTTCACAAAATCCGGGTTACGTCACAAGTAGCTATCCTCAAACCCACAACCAACTTCGAACTTCTGTCCAACTACCTCATCGAATCATTAATCATACTCAAGTGCCTAAAGAGAAGAGACAGTTCATCCCACTCCGAATTTCACTATCTCAAATCTACCACTACTATGAAAATGCAATGTTAGCACCAATTCTCCCGCACTGAGCCCCCCATTCCCCACACTTCGATTCCACACCATACGTTAATACTACTCTGGAAGAGTCGGCCATCATATTGACCAATGCTATAGCCTCAAGAACCGCGTCGAGGATCTCATCCAACTGGGGGTCATAAGCTTCTCAAAGGACCAGGAACTTTAAGAAGGCAATATCTATCTATACTTTTCTCTTTAATTTCGGAAGTACTTTTGAGTAAAGTTAGGTATTTACTTGTACTGGTATGTACTAGATCTATGTACTATTGAATGCATACTTGTTTTTATCTAGAGTAGACTCAATTCTTTATGCTCTCACTTTAAAGTAATTAATTTACTTGTCATAATTCACACATCGCAAATAATTAAAATTATGATAATATAATTTCAATACTAAATTGGAACATCATCCATAGAAAAACATTAAAAGAAATGTCTTGTTTGAACCAGAAGATTGTGAGTAACTGACAAAAAAATCTGAGAAAGTTATAAATAAAATAGAGAAGCCTTATGTGGAATCTTTACCTATGTTCCAACCCAGGAGTTGTAAAGATATTGCAAAGAATTAAAGAGAAGACATGTAGCTGAGGTACATATCAAGAAGAACTCGGGACATTGGAAAAAGAGACCTATAGTTGATATTGTTCTTATGAAGCCTTCTGAAACAAGGAAGAAACCTTGGAACCTAGCATAACCTAAGAAAAATTCAGAAGAAAAAATAACTAGGCAGGTGGTCGAAAAAATATTCTCAATGGAAAATCCAGCAACCAAGTTCGATTTTCGAAAACTAAAGATTTATTGAAGAAGTTTTTAGAAATTTACGATACCCAAAGTTCTCAAAAGAAGTACGACATATAACCAGAAGAATAATTCCATTCCAAGAAAGAAAAAAACAAGCTAGAATGAGATAATAAGTCACTACAAGGAAGAAGTCAATATTTAAGAACTAACATGGATAAGGAAAAATCAACAAAGACCTTGAGATTGACTCAAGTTCTCCTATTCTCTCTGTGTAATGTCGAACAAGTATGTATTGAGAAAAGAAAAAATAATTAAAAAGACCGATCTTAAATTTTTTTTAAACAATGAGTGGTCACACGAAAATGATCTGGTTGATTAAGTATTCTTTATAGTCAGAGTGATTAAGTTGTAGGGTTATCTCAACACCCAGTGACTTAGGCCAACTGGACCAGGATCAATACCCCAAGCTTGCTATATGTACTATTTAGAAAGACGTGAGAAACTAATTACCCAAGTAAAAATAATAAAAAAAAATTACAAAAAAAGAGAATTTTTCTCTCAATACTTTCTGGACAATCGACATTTGGTTAGTCATCTTGCTTACACTTGTTTCATTATCATTTTTTTCTTTTTATTTTTTCTGAGTCATCTCGGGAATTCACACTTAAGGTTTCCCTTAGTGCCAAGACAAAAGGAAAAAAAATTCTAAATGTCAAATGAATCTTGGGAAGCATACAAGATGTAGGTAATCTTGATAACTATCTCAGAAAAGATTATATATTAGATCTTGATGAAATTGAGCCAAACAACCACTTCAAACAAATAACTATAGATATTTTGTCCAAATTACTATTTAAATCATATTTATCGTCATCTAGATTATTCTGATGTAAAAATTGTGACAATAAATGAAGATGATTGAATGTTTGAATATGATTGTTTGAGTATACTCCAGCCAAAATAATCTTGCATGAAAGTGAAAAAGAAAAATGCTTAGTATGAATAAGTATAATTCCCTAAAACAATAAAACTAAACTTGGGGACGTAGAGGAAAAGGAAGAGAAGAGTCCTTGTTAAGTAAATCAATCAATCAAAAAGATTGTCATAATGTCATTCAGAGCTATAGTCACACAATTAGCAATCTCCATCCCGGGACAGATTTTTCCATTCTAGGACATCCCAATCTCATCTAAGAAACTCGAAATAATCCTCCACACTATTCCTCTCCAAACATTCCCATCTAATTGCCTAAATCCATACATTTTCTGAAGAGAAATATCATCTAGGGTCCTAATTTCAGTTGCAACGAAAGCAGGAGGAAAGGAGCTGAAAGCTTCTCAGAATCATGGGTCAACCTTTCTTTATCGTAGAGAATATGGAAACACTAAAGGGATATGGTTGATAGAAAAAGGTACCTAATACGAACAAGAAAGGGAAAAAAAAATAGTATCCCCCCTTCAAAAAATGGCAACTCCAGGTAGACCCTACATTCCCGAAAAAGAATATTCTATGTAAACCATATGGAATCATCATCATACATCATCATGCTTAGGCTCCTATAACTAAAAATGAATGGAAAACGAAACAAATACATTTATTTACCCAAGTGTCATCATCAGATGTTGTCATGTAGATCCTGCATTTCCTAGGTATTTTTTTTTATAAATTTGCAATACATATGCTAACATCCAAATACTGTATAAAGCAATATGCATTATGTTTCACTTAGGCTTGAATAACATTCGTACACAAAAGAAAAGTTAGTCATCATATTTTACAATTGCCTTTGGCGTCTTGCATGTCATTTTCCATCAATAGGCCATCATCAGCATAAGACTTGCACCCATATCTAGTAACTCTAATAGGAATAAACAATCCTCTGGCAGTGGTGGTTGCTATTTAAGCGTTTCCACTTTTACCGCAAGCGTACGGATCAAGTTTTAGTATAATGGACCTTTCGGTCGGGTATCGTATCCACAGGGATTGGTTGAGATTACTATCGAGTATCGCGATTATCATAACTTAATTTTATCTAGGCGATAAAAATAGAATATAATTTATACTAATACTAAACTAAAATACTAATTAAGTTAACTATACTATAAATACTATATTGAGATTGTTTAGGGGAGTAGATTGCCTAAGGATTAACTTTATTTACTTAAATGCGTTTGATTTTGTTTTAGTTAACATTAATGGCGTTCGGCGTATCTGACAATCTCGGTTCGTAAACTCCCTTGCCACCTTTCCCGACTATAAGACGGGGGAATACGTGACTTCGTGTCAACGCCGAAGTCCTCCTCAACATCTTAACGACTCTAGGTCACGTGAGTCTCGGCCCAACGTCATCGATTGCACATATTCTAACACCCTCCTGGGTCGTTAGATTGTCGTGTGGTGTTTACCCTAGTCCGAATCCGAGGTTACCTCTCCCGATTGTCAAACCCCGTATTCTTAATATATCTAAATTAGCGTATAATCATAGCAACACGGCAACACAATCGAAATTATAAGGAACAACCATAAACGAAACACAAATTCAACCAAAACTACATTTTTATAAATAATACGTTAATCCCTATTACAATCCATGTTTAGCTCATGGTCGTAACCGTTTATACAATGTAAAACGAGCTAAACATGCTCAAACAATAATCCTAAGATAAGGGATGAAGAGAGAAACAAGAGAAACTAGCCATAATCCAAAGATTTGTCGCTAAAAGCGTTCCAAAATCACTTCTCCTTTGTTGCTTTGTGTTCTTCCCCTTAGGATTTGCTTGAGCTCCCCCAAAACATTTTCTAATATCATAGGAACCCTAAGGGGTCTCCTATAGCTGGGTCTTGCAAAGGAGAAGAGAGGAGAGGGTTTAAATAGAGCTCAAAATATCTAATAAAATATCTAAACTGTGCAGAGCTGACCGCCTAGGCGGTAGGTATGTCGGTTTAAAGTTCGCCGTGGCAGTGGAGAAGGCATTGGAATTGGAAAACATTCTACCATTTCACCGCGTAGGCAGTGAGCTTTCAGCAAGAATTTGTCTTCTCTGCATTTTCACTGCCTCGGCGATGGGCTTATTTCAGAATATTGTCTCCTTGCTTGTTTTTCCACCATTCTTTGACTGCTTTTTGTCTGAATTGATTGTTTGTACTCTGATTTCATACATTTTCACCCATACACCTGTTTTAATACAAAAAGAATAAAAATATATTAAAATGTATTAAAAACGTACTAAACGTACTCGAAAACTAACAATTTCGGTTTGGAAATAGATAGGTAATTTAAACCTATCAAATACCCCCAAACTCGGAATTTTGCTAGTCCTCAAGCAAAACACCCACACAATATAAGAAAATATAAATACTAATTACGAAATTGAAAACTAAAAATTGAAAAAAAAAAAAAAAACACTAAAAGCAAGAATGTGCAAGTTTTGATTATCATCTACCGGTCGAAAGATTTTCCCTCATTGACCTCTAATCCTGTCAAGTTCAACTATAAATCAAACCATATGGTGTTCTAGAATTTCAACGTTCAAAAATAGTAAGCTCCATTCTAGATTCTGTTTAAGATGTGATTAAACTCAAATATACTACTATCCATTGATTAGATGTGATTATCCCTCAATATAGGTTATGACAAAACCTTTAATGTATAGGGAATCCATACGGTTGACCCGGGACCTATTCTCTACTAATGTAGGCTCAGAGGTTCATGAAGATCAGTAGGGCTTGGTTCGGTTTTGGAATAATGGCCATGGGTATATCGGAAATACAAAATAGGTTAATCGTTGTTAACGTGATGATACCCGAGGCACATGATTGACTCTTTCTCACTCTCGAAACCCCATAGATGTACTTGAAATAACCCTGAACATACGTTTAAGAATGTTGTACTCACTTGTCATGTCAAAAAGAAACGTATTTTTTTTTTAACATAACATACCCCCAAACTCGTTTGAATATTTAAATTTTAGGAGTGTGCAAAAAGGATTAAGTAACACACTCCCAAACCCATTCGCATTTCTACAATTTTAGGAGTGTGTAAAAATATGAACGACAAACGACAAGTGAGTAATCAAATACCGAACCAATTTAGAAGTTTGCCCTAAACCCAACCGCTCACATCAAGTAGCGAAATGCTAACTTGAATCACTCACATTGTGGCTTTGGTTAAGCGATAAAGGTTTGGAAAAAGTTCAATCGACTAGGGTATTTGATAAGTGTTCAGAAATTGAATTGGCATTTTGTCTTTGACAGGGTAACGAGGGATAATGATATTGCATGCTAGGCTTCAAAAGGCTCAAGCGATCAAATGAATGCCTAAATTATATCTCCTAAACCACCTCGCCTAGGATTTCATCTTAAATTTTCCCCAAATCAAGTTCTAGAATCCTATTGTCATGAAATTGAGTGAAGGATAATCAGTTTCAAATCAATTAGATAGTGCTATATTGAGTTTACGTGCTCATGCATTTAGGATCTACAATAACGTTTACTAAGACGATACGTTAAGCACACAGAACACACATGAATGAGCATTACGCTCGACCTTAATAAACAATCAGGGGACATAATCATCATCAGGTAAAGGCCCAGATGACGTCAAAACTCAGCAGAAAACAACAACCAAACTAAACAAACTAATCCTAAACAAGTATGCACACGAAAAACAAAACATAAACTACAACTAAACATATAATACTATACTAACACATCACACCTGACTTAAACAAGCAATGATCACAACAACCCTATCAGCGATCCCAATGACAGTTTATAGCATAATAATGAAGACAGGGGTTTAGAACACATATCTGGGAGGCGAGAGGATCTTGCCTTCATTTCAAGTCGACGGAGATGGATTTAATTTATTTGTGACCTTGGGTTGCCTCCCAAGAAATGCTTGGTTTATGGTCGTCAGCCTGACACATTTAGAACGCCCTCAAGCTTGGCGGGATATGGATTTGTTCGACTCGATCTTTCAACGACACGCCTCACCGGCTTATGTGCGTGGCCACACACTATAAACGGTTTGGAATCTCGTTGAAAGAGATGTATCAATACCTGTCGATCTAACATCGCCAAGTACCCTACATAAGAAATACAAAAATAAAACTACAAAGAAAAATTATATACACTAAAAAATGCCTAAATTAAAATCAAGTTATTTATTCACAATATCAATAACAATAAACAAGACAATCCTCGACAATCGTTACTAAAAACTTGGTGGTGATCGCCGAAGATTAAATTCGATAAACCAATCCCCGGCAACAGCACCAAAAACTTGGTGGCCGCCATTTAAGTGTTTCCACTTTCACCGCAAGAGTACGGATCAAGTTTTAGTATAATGGACCTTTTGGTCGGGTATCGTATCTACAAGGATTGGTTGAGATTACTATCGAGTACCGTGATTATCATAACCTAATTTTATCTAGGCGATAAAAATGGAATATAATTTATACTAATACTAAAGTAAAATACTAATTAAGTTAACTATACTATAAATACTATATTGAGAATGTTTAGGGGAGTAGATTACCCAAGGATTAACTTTATTTACTTAAATGCATTTGGTTTCGTTTTAGTTAACATTAACGGCGTTCGGTGCATCCGACAATCTCGATTTGTAAACTCCCTTGCCACCTCTCCCTAGTATAAGACGGGGAAATACGTGACTTCGTGTCAACGCTGAAATCCCCCTCAATGTCTTAACAACTATAGGTCACGTGTGTCTCGCCCCAACGTATCGATTGCACACTTTTTAATGCCCTCCCGGGTCGTTAGATTGTCGTGTTGTGTTTACCCTAGTCTGAATCTAGGGTTACCTTTCTCGAGTTTCAAACACCATATTCTCAATATATCTAAATTAGCATATAATCATAGAAACACGAAAACACGATTGAAATTATAAGGAACAACCATAAACGAAACACAAATTCAACCAAAACTACATTTTTTTATAAATAATACGTTAATCCCTATTACAATCCATGTTTATCTCATGGCTATAACCGTTTATACAATGTAAAACGAGCTAAACATGCTCAAACAATAATCCTAAGATAAGAGATGAAGAGAGAAACTAGAGAAACTAGCCATAATCTGAAGATTTGTCGCTAAGAGCATTCCAAGATCGCTTCTCCTTCGTTGCTTTGTGTTCTTCCCCTTAGGATTTCCTTGAACTCCCCTAAAACATTTTCTAATATCATAGGAACCCTAAGGGGTCTCCTATGGCCAGGTATTGCAAAGGAGAGGAGAGGAGAGAGTATAAATAGAGCTCAAAATATCTAATAAAATATCTAAACTGTGCAGAGCTGACCGCCTAGGCTGTGGGATTCACCACCTAGGCGGTGAGCTTTTAGCAAGAATCTGTCTTCCCTGCATTTTCATCGCCGCGACGGTGGTCTGGACGCCACGGCGGTGGGCTTATTTCTGAATATTGCCTCCCTGCTTGTTTTTCTACCATTCTCCGGCCATTTTTTGTTCGAATTGATCGTTTCTGATTTCATACCTTTTCACCCATACACCTGTTTTAATACAAAAAAAAATAAAAACATATTAAAATGTATTAAAAATGTACTAAACGTATTCGAAAACTAACAATTTTGATTTGAAAATAGATAGGTAATTTACACTTATCAAATACCCCCAAACTCGGAAATTTTCTTGTCCTCGAGAAAAATACCCACACAATATAAGAAAATATAAATACTAAATACAAAATTGAAAACTAAAAATTGAAAAAAAAAAAAAACACTAAAAGCAAAAATGTGCAAGTTTTGATTATCATCTACCGGCCAAAAGATTTTCACTTATCAGTCCCCAATCCTATCAAGTTCAAGTATAAATCACACCATATGGTGTTCTAGAATTTCAACGTTCAAAAATAGTAAGTGCCATTCTAGATTGGGGCACATTTTATCAGTTTTAACTTCCCTCACATAGTTCTTAAAACTTTTCTAGCCAATCCCAAAAAATATACTACTATAGAACGTCATATTACTAAATGTTAATTTTCTTTTGGTTTCTCCTCTGAGAACTATCTTTGTCGTCTTCATTCTCAGATTAAGATGACCTCCCCTAGAATCGGTTTCTCTAAACCAAAACCTATCCTGCCAATTCCTAATTTACTTTACTATTTTCAAACTGTTGTTGAACTACATATGACTTGATTCTTAGCTATTCTAAGATATGTAGGAAATCCTTTGTTGGGTTCAGTCAAACTTACTCGATGTTGATGACCAATATTTTGTGCCCCAACGCTTAAGTGTATTTATCTAGGACTAGTCTTCCAACCCTCCTTGAATTTGGTTCCTAGCCCTTTGAGCAAGAATATTTACCTACTTGGGTAACTCCATGGTATACCCTGGAAAATCCCTTTATGTTTTAAATGCTCGGTAACTCCATGGTACACCCTGATAACCTAGTTTGCTTTTATTGTCTTGGTAACTTCATCCATATTTCTTTTTGTTGCCTTTTTAACTCCATGGTTCACCTTAGTAACTCCATCGTTGTTTCTTTGCCTATATTATTTCAATAGTTTTAGGCTACCTTGGAACATTTATCTGCTTTCTATGATTTTTGAAGAACCCTGGATAACCATTTACTTGCCATTGTGATTTTTAGGCTACCCTGGAACACCACTTACTTGCTTTCGGTGATTTCTAGGCTACCTTGGAATACCATTTACTTGTCTTTAGTGATTTCCAAGCTACCCTGGAACACTTTTTACTTGCCTTCGATGATTTCCTGGTCACATTGGAACACTATTTACTTGCTTTCGATGATCTCTAGGCTACCCGGAAACACCATTTGCTAGGTTACCCTGGAACACCATTTAATTGCCTTCGATAATTTTTAGGCTACCCTGTAACACCATTTATGTGTCTTTGGTTATTTCTAGGCTACATCGGGACACTATTTACTTACTTTTGGTAATTTACAAGTAACCTGAAACAACATTTACTTGCTTCCAATGATTGCCAGACTACTCTGAAACACCATTTACTTACCTTCACTGATTTCCAGGCTACCCTAGAACACTATTTACTTTCCTTGGGTGATTTTTAAGATACACTGGAACACCATTTACCTACTTTCGATAATTCCAGGATGCCTTGGAATACTATTTACCTATTCTCAATGGTTCTAGGAGGCCTTGGAACACTATTTTCCTTTCAAATTGAGGGAATTCAATAAGATTTTTCCTCACCACTTACTGCTGCAAATGATTTATGGGCTTCCCTAAAAACACCATTTTTATTTTCTTCCTTAAAAAAGAATAACCTGAACTAATCCAGGCTTGGTCCACTTTCCTTTCCATTTCCCACTGAACAAAATGTTGCATGTATCCTATTTTTGTCATTATGAGTAGACCCGCACGACAAGGAAGGGTAGCATTTGACACCGCATTTTGTCCTACTTTTCTTTTGCTTATTCAAATTTTCGGGGCTAAAGTAAAAATTCAGATAAACTTTAAACCGATGTTTAGAGGGATGAATTTTCACCTTAGATTCCATGTTCATAATTTTCATATTGTTTAAATACAAGAAAAACATAAAAAATGGAAATTTCGTTGAATTTCGGTATAAAAAAGTTTCATGTCAAACTAAAATTTCTAAAAGTTAATTCGAGACTAAGTTGACAAAAGTAAACACATGCTTTCCTACGAACATCACTTTTAATGTGTTTAATTTTGTCCCCCCTTTAATTTTAATAAAATTTTCCAATTACAGTTACTTTTCATTTTGACCCCAAAAACTGTTGTTTTCGCGGATTTTGTCAAATTGAAGGCAAAAAACATTTAATTTTTCAAAATTTAATGTTCCAATAATATTTTGTATAGTTTAATTTTCTTTTTTAAATTTCAATTTGAAAAAAAAGTGAGCCAAATATAGCCTTTACTTGAAGAAAAAGTGCTCAAAGCACCAATTTTACTACTCACATACCCCTCGGGAATAAGACGAAGTATTGGATTCTCCTGGTAAAGTTGCGATAGCCAAAATTGGGCATCTCTAGGTCATATACATAAAATAAAATACTTAATTTGGTGGAGTTTGAAATTCAAACATGCTATACCATAAATAGGAGGGCTAAAATGTACTTTTCACGAAATAGGGAGATAACCCCCATCAATCGTCTTTAGATCCCATCAGGACGGTCTGAGCATTCTTGAATGTGCAAACCTCTTACATTATGAATAGGGGGGGGGGTTTGTCATTCCCCCCAAACACGCACAAGCACATTCTCTCTCTCTCTCGCTATCTGTCCGTTGTTTCAAGAAAACGAAAAACAAAAATAAGAAGAAAAGATGGAAGGAGAACGAAGAGAAAAATCATTAGGAAAAAATTTCCTCCCTAAGAAAGGTATTAAGTCTTCCCCAAACACGCTCACACCATTGTTTTGTTTTTTAATCAAGTAAAACCTACACAAACCTAAGAAAAATTCCCAAGAGAACACAAAAAACAAAACTATACTTTCTTGCAAGTTAGTTTATGCTATTTACTTTCTCGCATTTACTTTACTATTTTGTGCCTTTTCGTACTTTTACTTTACCGCTCTGCACTTTTTAGCACTTTACTTTACCGCTCTGTACATTTCCGTACTTTACTCTTGAGTTATTTACTTTATTGTTCTTTGCCTATCTATACCCTAGTGTATATATATATATATACACACACACACTAGGGTATAACTCGTGCCTGAAGGCATGGGTTTTTATTTTTTTAATATAAAAATTTAACATAACCCCCTTTATTTCTATAACATTCCCAAATTACTAAACCACGTTATAACCTTTATCACGTAATTGACCAATGCTAAGTAGATTATGTTTAAGACCGTCTACTAAGAGAACATGTTTAATAGTAGTAGACTCATTATTGATATTACCTATACCGATAATTTTACGCTTTTCTTTGTCTCCAAACGTAACTTGGCCTCCAACTTTAAGTGTCAAAGACGTGAATTTAGATTTGTCACCCGTCGTATGTTGAGAACAAGTACTATCCCATAATCATTTTTTCTTGTCTATTGATGCTTTCAGAGTAACTTGCAAGGAACACCTCAAATAGTTCCTAAGTAGTACCTAATCTAAGTGGGTCTGATCTTGTTAGTTGGGACAATTTTAGTTCTTTTTGGAACCCAAACTTGTCTGCATTTTGATACTTTAGAAAAACATTTACTGATAGTATGCCCCACAATATTACATTTAAAACAACTAATAAAATTCCTAGTTTCAGAAAAGAATTAATGAAATCTCTTTAGTTTAAGGATTTTTAGATACCTAATTCCAGCTTTATCGAAAATACCTCGTGAACTCCTCAAAAGCATTTTAAAATTATTTCACCACCTATGAATTTGAGAACTATCGAATGTAAATCTGAAATTTTGGATTTCAATTCAATGTTTTCAGATTCGAATTTCATAAGTGTGTTAATTGTATTTTGTAGGGAATCAATTTGAGAACACTGCGTTAGTTCTTAATAAACATCTAATAAATCATCGAAATCTGAAGGGCAAGAACTATAATATTTTTTTACCTCATTTCTAGTGGCCATTAAAGCAAGTATAGATGAATCATCACTGCCCGATTTTTCTGAGCTACTCGACTTCGAGTTATCCTAGGTGACTTTCATTGATTTCTTCTTACTCTTCTTCACCTTTTTCTCTTTCTTTCTCTTTTCTTCCTTTTTCTTTTGGGATAGTCAGCTTGGAAGTGTTTGTTCTTGTGACAGTTGAAGCATTCCATATTACTTATGTTGAAATTTCTCTTTCCACAAAATATTCATTGAGACATTTTTCTGAAATTTTTCGTGGGAAGAACCATATCATTTTCTTTCTCATTGTTAAGATTGATATTCATCCTCATTTTTCAGAAATTTCAATTCGAAGCACTTCTTTTTGATGTTTCTTGTTTCGACCTCATATCCTCATATAGCCGTCTCATGTGTCATTAGGTTGCCAATGAGCTCAACAATGGTGTAAACTATGATATATTTAGATTCCTTTATTGTAGTTACTTTTGGATCCTAGACTTTTGTCAATGATCTCAGTACTTGTCCTCCATAGTATAAGGTTCTTTGAGTTAACCAAGGTTATTGTAAATATTATTGAATCTTATGTACATTTCCAAAATTGATTCCGCTTCACTCATTCTAAATAGCTCGAACTGACGAACTAAGGCATCTTGAACTGTTTTACATGATTTGTCCCTTCATGTGTGATTTGCAATGTGTTCCACATTTCTTTTGCCGATTTGCAACTTGAAACCCTGGTATATTCATTTCCATCTAAAGAGCAAAACATATTGTTAATAGCTTGAGAATTAATATACAATTTTTGTTTATCTGAAGGAGTCATCTATTCCTTTATCTTAGTCACTCTATTCTCCTTAAGAATGAATGAACCATCCTCAATGGTCAGCCACACATCATAATTAGTGGCTTGAAGAAAAGCGATCATTCTGTCCTCGAAAATGAATAGTTATCACCTGCAAACAATGGTGGACAGTTCATAGACTGCCCTTTACCTAGAGTGTCTATGTTGTGCACCATGTGATCTTTCTTAGCAAAGATTTTAAGCCAAACGAATTAAACCAATTATGATACCAATTGTTGTCCCAAAGAGGTACCCAAGGGGGGGGGGGTGAATTGGAAAGTTACAAAAATATAACAATCAAACACTTAAACACAAATAATTAATTTTTATAAATAAATTATTATCTTTAATACATAGCGGATATGTATTTAATACTAAGTGCACACCCAAACACATGATAGAAAATAAATCAATATAGCACCAAAGAATTTATCTACTAAACCCCTTGATTCCTTTATTAGCTAGGAAGTAAACCCATATAACTCGCGATTCCTTTACAGGCATCGAATAATCCTTTACAATTTACCCTTTTCACGGGTCAATGATGAACACTATCTTTTAACCTGGCTAAAGATGAACCAAAGATCTCTCACTTATCATTTTCACAGGGAATGATGAACTTTTACAAATCACTCAAAAACTAATTCAATTGCAGGATGAATTAAAACCTAATTATTTTCAAGCTAAAAGAATAACCTAACCTTTTTACCAGGACAAAGATCAAACCCTAATCTTTTTCACCGGAAAAAGATCAAAACCTAGCTACCCAAACTAGACACTGTCCAAAACGTGTCTAATCCTCTCAAACTCACAAATACAAAATATATGAGTTTCTTCTCACAAGGAGCTTCTACCACATCAATACGAATATACCCAATTAATGTCCCGAATAATTACAACATGATAGACACAAAGTGAGACAATTAAAATCTGATTAACAAATAAAGTGGGTAGCACGAATTTAGCACGTAATCAAATAATCAGACAAAAATCATTTGAAAAGATTTTTCAAGCTTTTAAGTTCAATTTTTTTTTTCCTAACAATCTTATACCAAGAAATTCAATATATATAAAACTTCAAAGCAAAGTAATAAATCTTGGAGAGATCTTACCAGGAAAACACCGAAGGCAATGACAATGTAGCAAGTAGAACGCAAATCACTTATACCAAACAACAAGCGCTTTAGATTAAGAACTTATAATGAATCTCTCATAAAAATCTCAACGTAAATCTCACTCTTATAAACGCTTAAAATGATGTTGATGCATCAAAACCTAATCCCATAGGTCGCTACTCGTAGACTAAAAACTAGCCTTTCAACAACTAATTTTTCAAAGATATGCCACAAATAAAAATTATGAAATTAACTTACGCCGAATTTGATTGGTGATTAATAACAACAATTTCCCATGAAATTATTTATTCAATATAACTAAAATAAATAAATTTCTAAAGTTATCTCAAAATATCAGGTGAAATAAAAAATATTCAGAAAGTTTGATTCAAATATTTTTCTTAAAATCAAGTTTTTAAAAATAAAATTCAATTCTTATAAACACTTGAATTTATGGAAGTTTGGATTAATTTGACCAGTTTGGGCATCGAAGAATTTTTTTAAAATTTAAATTTAACCTTTTAACTTTTTGAAACTTTCATTGGATCTTTAAAAGGGCAATTTTTTTGGTGGAGTTCCAAAAAACATATATTTTCAATTTGATTTTTAAATGTGTTTCCATTGAAGTTTTTCAATTTTTCAGTAAAGTGCCTAAACTTTTTAATTTGAACTATTATTTCAATTTGGCTAGAGAAGGGGCCTATTAAACCTTAAGATTGACTAGACAATATTCAATACTTAGGTGTTATTACAAGGCCTTAAGGCTTAAGTTTAGTCAATTTTCCATTTAGTCCCCAAATTTTCAATTTAAGAAAATTTGCCCAAGTTGAGGAAATGACCCCTTAAACTTTCAAAATAGGTCCTTTTGATTTGAATCGCAATTTCTAAGAATTCATGCAAAAATAATTTGGCAAGAAATTTATCATTAGATCAAAATAATACTGGCAGGACAAAATATGGTGTCTACAATTGTCTCTCTTTGTTATGCGAGTTTACTCGTAAAATAAAGACAAAAGACACTTTATTTAATCTCGCTAAACGAAAAAGTAAAGGATTGAGCGAACCCATGGTAGGTTGCCTACTGTACATGCGGAGCGCTTTATTATGCGCTCGCGTATTGACTACTCACAAGTGTACGAGATCAAAGTTTTAGTATAGTGTGATCGTTTAAGATCGGGTATCGTATCCACAGGGATTGGTGTTCGTTATTATCGAGTACCGTGTTTATCATGACCTAACTTTATCTAGGCTAAAAACAAATGTATTTAATTAATACTAATACTAATATAGCCTAAATTAACTATACTAATATAATGAGATGTTTTAGGGGAAAGAATTGTCTAGGGATTAACTCAGTTTACAAATACGTGTTCGATTTCGATTGACTTATATTTACGTTGTTTGACCTATTTGACAATCTCAGTTCGTAAACTCCCTCGCCACCTCTTCCGAGTGTAAGACGAGGGATATAACGTGACTTTGTGTCAACGAAGAAGTCCCCCTCAACGTCTTAACGACTCTAGGTCACGTGAGTCTCACCCTAACGTCATTGATTGCATACAATCCAACTCCTGACTGGGTTATTGGATCGTCGCGTTGTGTTTACCTTATCGACAATCTCAGTTCTAAAACTCCACTGCCACCTCTCCTGAGTGTAAGACAATGGAATACATGACTTCGAGTCAACGGAGAAGTCCCCCTCAATGTCTTAATGACCCTAGGTCACGTAAGTCTTGCCCCAACGTCATCAATTAGCGTTATGTTTACATTAGTCCGAATCCGGGGTTTGTCAAACCTCGTATTCTCCAAATATCATTCTAAGCATAATAAACATAACAATACGATATACACAATCAAACTACGAAGAACAACATAAACGCAACACCGAAATCATACGAATCACTTATTTATAAATTATAGTAATTCCTATATAATCCATGTTTAACTACAGCCATAACCGTATTTACAAATAAAGAACAAGCTAAACATGCTCACAATATCCTAAGTTAAAGAAATAAGGGAAGAAATCGAATTACTTAGCCTCTTCCGAAGATTTGTCGCTAAGAACCGTTCAACGATTGCTCCGACATCTTCCTCCACTTCGAGATGTGAGCTTCACCTCTAAAATTCCTCTACATATCCTATACTAAGCCCTAAAGGGGCTCTAATGGCCGGAACCTTTCAAGAGGAGAGGAGTGGATATTTATAGGCAAAATATCTCAAAAATGTCTTAGGTCTGTACAGAGGTCACCGCCGAGGCGGTGGGTATATCGGTTGGTTGATCGCCGCGGCGGTGAGGACAGCGGTGGATTAGGATGACATTCTACAGTTTCACCACCTAGGCGGTTAGCATTCAGCAAAAGTTGGCCATTCTCTGCATTTTCACCGTCACGACGGAGGTCTGGACACTGCGGCGGTGGGCTTCTTTCACAATATTGCCTCCGAGCTTGTTTTTCCACTATTCTTTGACCGTTTTTGGTTCGATATCATCGTTTTTGCTCCAGTTTCATACCTTTTCACCCCACACACCTGATTTATACAAAAAGAATAAAAACTAATTAAAACATAATAAAAACGCTATAAAAAATACTCTAAAACTAACAAAACCGATTTGGAAATATGTCGGTAGATTACACCTATCACCTACCTATCTCGAACTTAGTTAGAATCAAGTTCAGACAAAGTTCGAGGATGTACGCTTTGTCACTTGGGACAAATAAAGGAAATAAAAATGGTTGTGTAAGGGCACTTGGACCCTGAAATGCTGAGGTTTCCTGCTATTTGATAGAGAGAAAAGTGAAAAGTGTATTCTTTGAAAATAATCTGGAGTTTATTCATGGATAAAACATGCCCCAATTTTGGGCAGAGAGAATGAAAGGTGAATCATTCAACATAATTCTTAGATGTGGTAAAATTTCCCTATCCCAAGGCTAAGGAAATAATTTTACGGTGGATCCATGTGAAGGAAAAACGATGCGCATTGATGAGAACCAACAAGCAACATCAAAGGACACATTGCATGTCCCGGTTGGTCCCATTACTAGGGCAAGATCCAAGAAGATTAAAGAAGCGCTTAATGGGCTAATTCAAGAGCTTTCGGCTGAATCGAAAACAATAAAGCCCAAATTAGGCCCAAATGACGATCAAGGCCTAATCCATCTCATCAAAGCAAGTGAATGGGTTTAGACATGAACTCAAATGGACCAAGGCTTGTGGACCACGAAATTCTTATCATATTTATTTTATTATTTTAAGTCTTTTAATTATTTTTAGGCTGATTTGTAAGCTTGATTGCCAAGTAAATCATTTCATTTTCCAACTAGGAATGTAAGGCAAATTAGGAAGCTTCCTTATTCTTTATTTAGCAATTAGATTTTAGGGTTTCTTTTTTCCTCCATGTAGACCCACGAATTTCAAAGTGTATTAGGGTTTGTTTTCTTATTCTCTTGGCCACCTATTTAAGGGGCTTGTAGACCTACGAATTACACATTACTTTGATTAATAAAAATTGTGAGAGTTTTCTTTTTAGTTCTTTAGAGAACTTTTCCTGAACTTATCAAGAGTTTCTTGTGGCGTTCAAACTTATATCTTTGATTCGTGATTCATTATAATCATTGGGTCAAGATCATTATACCATTGGTTCGCGTTTCGTTCATAAACGTTGGGTCAAGGTAATCTATCTTTCAATTTCAATATTTTTTTAGCTCGTTCAAAATCTGATTTAGTTTCAATCTTCGCGAAGAAACCCTAAGTCGATTTCGGGTCTCACTAATCCTTGGTGAGCTTCGCATCACGCATTGTGGTTGAGTTTTTTCTCTTTGATAATGTGACAAAATCACCGTAGGGGTTGCCTAAGTATCCTAATCATGGGTAAGGAATAAGTTGGTACGTATTTCATCGTGCACACATATATGATGCATGGGATACGTTTAACTGTTTGAAGTCACAATTATGATTGTGTATCACCTTTTGAGGTCTTGATTATATTTTAGTCACGTCTTTCGAAGTCAGGATGATGATTGTGTCCTGCCTTTTGATGTCTGGATGACTATTCGATCATGCCTTTCGGGCTTTAAATGATGATTGTGTCCTACCTTTTGAGGTATGGATGACGTTTGGGTCTGGATACTTTTTGGCACTTTACGTTTTGGCACTTTACTTTACCGCTCTATGCATTTTTGTACTTTATATTTCGGTTATTTACTTTACTGTTTTGCACAATTCTGGGCTTTAAATTTCTTAAAATTTTCTTATATATATATATACACTAGGGTATAAGGCATGGGTTTTTATTTTTTTAATATAAAAATTGACATAACCCATTTTATTTCTATAACATCCCCAATTTATGAACTCCAATGTTGTAATGAACACGACATAAACAAACAAACCAAATAAAACATTTAAAATTATTTTGACTTAATTCCCTTTGTTTATACGACAAACCCCAATATTCAAAATTTATTTTCAAATGAACATAACCAATAATAATTTATGTGAAAAAAAATATTGGACATTGCCCATTTTGTTTATATGACATTCAAAATTCTCAACTCCTGTTTATTACAATACGACACTAACAAAGACAAACAATAATAATCAAGCACGATAATAGCGAACACAATCATATCACAAACAATTACTTTCTAATTAATAATAATACCACAATCTACAATTTGAACATTAATGATATGACAAATAATAATTATTTATACACATTATAAACTTAGTAATATAGCTCCACCGCCCAGCACACTGGAGCCCCCCACCCAAAGCTACTGGAACTTACCTTAATTATAGACTATAAGTAATAGATTCTCCTCATTTGTTTTCATTATTTAAAGTGCCACATGTTAGTATATTCGCTGATGAAAAATAAACACAATAATAATCAACTAAACAAATAAATTAGAATCATATTTAAGACACAAATAAATAAGTCCATTAATGGTTATTGGAAATTACCTTAAACTTAAACTCTCAAACCAAAAATTAATAATGACATTAGAGCGTACCAAAATACCGGAACTTACATTAAATATTATAAATATAACACCATTGTCAGTGCTACCTAGGCTGACATGAAAACATACAGGTTCTATGTAAGACCATATTTATCCATCAAACTTCCCAACTCCCAACCATTACCGTCTTGGCCTATCAGTAGCTAAAACAAATATTTCATGTATGATTGACGACTGCAAAAGCAACACAATCATAACCTCATAAGGTTCCATGCCATGTTAGACTTTCAAGAAGGTATGATAATGTTCTAATTGAAATAATTTTGAAAACCTGAGCAACTTGTTTGCAAGATGAGACAACCCACAAGATAAGATTATCGAAACTCTCCCTAATAGGTTAAGGAAAAATTCAATTTGAAAGTGGTTTTTAAAAAAATAGAAAAAAAAAACATAAATAAAAATGCTAAGTAGGGAAAAATTTAAAAAAATGGGAATAAAACAAAAATAGAAAAAAATGTTAGCCCAAAGAGCTACCCAAGAGGGGGTGAATTGGGTAGTTACAAAAATTTAACAATCAAACATTTAAACACAAATAATTAATTTTCCTAAATCAATTATTATCTTTATATACAACGGATATGTGTTTAATACTAAGTGAACCCCCAAACATAAGATAGAAAATAAATTAATGTAGTATGCAAGAATTTATCTTGATTCGGTCAAGCTAATCTTGCCTACGTCCACTCCTCCGAGCTCCACGGAGATTCGAAACTGTACGACGAGGTTTTTACACGCTCGTGTATTGACTACTCACAAGTATACAAGGTCAAGTTTTAATATAGTGGATGTTTAAGATCGGATATCGTTCCATAGGGATGGTGAGAATAATTGAATACCTTGATTTTCATAATCTTATATTATCCCGACGGTTCAAGAGTTATTTTAAAATTAAACTAATTAAAACTAAATTAAACTACAATTAGTGGGTTAATCCTAAATAAGTTGATTACCTAGGGATTGATTTCATTCACTTAATACATGTTTGATTTTGTTTAGTTAACAATAACGGTGTTTATCATATCTAACAATCTCGGTATTTAAAACTCATTCACTCTCTCTCCCAAGTGTTTAGTGAATGAATACATGACTTCGTGTTGATGCCGAAGTCCCCCTCGAACATCTTTTCGAACACATAGTCATGTGAGTCTTGACCCAACCTCATGGATTGCACACTCTCCAACTTCCTCCCAGGTTATTGGATATCGCGTTGTGTTTACCCTAGTCCGAATCCGGGGTTACCTCTCCCGAGTGTCAAACCCCGTATTCTCAAATTTAACCGTAATAGCTTAACAAGTATATTAAAATTGTAATAGAGCGATAACCATAATCAGATTTAGACAAACAACCGTTAAAGAAACATCTATTCCATCAAACTAGTATATACATGAGTTACAACAATCCCTAGCTAATATTTATCTACTCTAACATTATCTTGGCTATATAGGCATTAATACAAGAGGGTTTCATCATCATTCACAATAAAACACTAAGTTACAAAGAGATAAACAAAGAAATAAATATCAAATCTTAAAGTAGAGTGGTCCACTGTCGCAAAAAATCAATCCAAAAATGTTTCATCTTCTCCGGATGATGAATCTCCTCTTTGAGCTCTTCAAGAATGGCCAAGGATCATGTCCTAAGGGTTAGGGACGTCCAAGCATTTTCATTGGAAGTGGGAGAACAACTTTTATAGGTGCAAGGTTCCAAAAATATCTGAAAATATCTAAAAAGATTTTAATTCTGTCCAGAGCTTACCATCTAGGCGGTGGGTATGCCGGCTGCTATCTGATCTTTCACCGCCTAGGTGGTGGAATAGGCTCCAAACTCTCTGTACTTTCACTGCCTAGGCGGTGGGACTCGTTCATTTTCAGTATCTCCCAACATTCTCATCGTCTCGGCGGTGGGTCTGCTGTTCTTGAAACCTTGCTTCTTTACCGTTTTCCCACCGTTTTACTCGTTTGTCACTTGTTTATGTCCCTACACCTGAATTATATAAAAACAATCTAAAACGCAATTAAATATTAATAATACACTCGAAAACTACCAAATTCGGTTTAGAAGTAAATAGGCATTTTACACCTATCAAATACCCCAAAACTTGGAATTTTGCTAGTCCTCGAGCAAAACACCCTAACACTAAATTAAACTAACTATACTAATTAACTAACAACTAATCTAAAAAATGAATGAACCTAACAAAGAAGAAGTAAATGCATGCGAATGCCAAGTTCAATCGAAGAAACCATGTTGTTCCTCCCTCAACAGCCCTCAATCTGATCAAGTTTGGGAAAGAATACACACCAAGTGGTGTTATAGAATTTCAACACTCAATATCAATAAAAACCATTATAGTTCCATTTGAAATGTGTGTGTGTGAGAGCTTAAATGTATAACTAACAAAACACCGGATTGGATTATTCAGTAGCTAAGCTCATGACTTAAACCTTAAAGAATTTAGGAAAACCATATGCTTGATTGGGCTCGACTATCCACTAATGTAGGTTCAGACATTGACAAAGATCAATAGGGCTTGGTAGGCTTTGAATAACGGCGAAGGGTATCGCAGGAATAGAAAACAGAAAATCATTAAGATTGAACGATAACCGAGGTACAAACTCTTGTTGCTATATCACTCTCATAACCCCACATATTTAAAACACAACATTGAACAAGAATTGAAGAACTTTGCATTCACTTGTCGAAAGAAATGATATTAAAACTATATTCACATATTTTTTTTAAACATATCACACCCCCAAACTTATTTGAATTTATAATTTAAGGGGCGTGCAAAAAAGAAATTTAAGAGAATGGCAAGTGAATACACTAATACCGAATCAATAAAAATTCATCCGAAACCCGACCACTCACTTCAAGTAACATAAACTAATGCTAACTTGAATTCACTCAATTTGAAACTTAGTCTTAGCGACAATGATTTGGAAAAAAATTAATTGGATAGAGTATTGAAACATGTTCATAATTGAAAAGATTATCGGCTTCGACAGGGTAACGAGGGATAAATTTTTTTAGGTTGGCTACAAAGGTTCAATCGAAAAAATTGAAGGCCTAAATCATGTATCCGGAATTACCTTACCTAGGATTTCGCCTCAAGTCTACCCCAAATCAAGTTCTAGATTCTTCTTTTCTGTCATGAACTTATTACTGAATAATCAACGTTAAATCATTCAAATAATTATACACCGAGTCCATGCGATCGTGCGATTTAAGGATAAAAATAATTTTTACCTAATCGACATGCTAAGCACACAAAACACACATGAATGTCATTACCCCCGACCTCGCTATACAATTAGGGGATAATTTGGCCCTAGACGAACCTACAACTCAACATGTAAATACGACTTCATACATAAACATATCTACTCTAAAACTAAACACTAACATACATATGATAACTAATCATTACACATGCATAAACAAAAATTTAACTATGAAATAAAGTCTAGATTAACAAAAACTAAACATATGTAGTTTAATACAATATAAAAAAAAATTTACATCCTTCTCATCTTTCTTTAACAACACAAAACTTGATGTACATTCCCCCCCAAACTTGAAAAGAGGCAGTGTCTCACCTAAGCAGGGAACCAAATACAGGATATAACAATTATAGTGAAAAATTGGGTTTCGAACACATACCTTGGAGATAAGACATGAAAGTCACACCTCCTACTGTCCACCTAGGAGAGCATTATCGGCACCACTATCATGTCAGAATGGAAATTGTGGTGGTTGCAATAGGTGCGGCGGCACATGCGGCATAGACGGATAATTACACATGCACCAATAGCAACAATTTCAATAAAAAGTAAAAAATATAGCATGCAATTGTGTTTCACACAATTTAACAATCTATAGAGATCGTGTTTGTTGACCTTAAGATTTTGATGAACAATTAAGTATTGATGTTTTGGTGGAACTAATGTTTGATTAAGTGTTTCTGTGATTTAAAGTTTCAGTAATGAAGATGTCAAAATGAATGGATGCTAAATGAAGATATCAAGATGATGAAGATGTATTAAGAGTTTGAAGAAATTAGGGAAAACAACCCAAGTAAATCTTAACTCTTAATATCTCATTTAGGAACATACACATGGCACAAAATGAATTTTATCTTTTATGTGTATTTTGGTTAAGTGTAATTATTTGCTCCTATGTGAATTGAAAAGAAATATTTTTGAATAACTAAAATGGAATATAAGAATATTAGTGGAGCTTATTTAAAGATAAAAATGGATAAAGGAGAAAAATTGTAAAAGAAAGTGAGTAAAAAACGAGATTAGAGAAAAGATCCAGAAGGGAGAAGTCGACTGAGGAGTCGATCGACCAATGGTGGTTGAACTCTCTGAATCGAATTGTCGACCGAGCAGTCGACCGTTGAACTGCGTGGGCTACTTTCAGTATCTTTCAGTCGACTGGGCAGTCGACTGAACACGTAGTTTCAGGATAATGTTTGATCCGAGTTTAAATCCAAAAGTAGTCATTTTTGGTTAGAATTTAAGAGAGATTTCGGGGATATTCTCTATATTTTTTTAAGATATGATTCATATACTAATTAAATCCTTTCAATATGGTTCATTAAATATTAATGTTTCTCAATTTTATACTTAAAATGGATTCTATACTTATTTATTTTGATTGAGAAATACTTTGGGGTTTAATTGAGTGTTTTGAAAGTTGTTATTAAGTGAAATTGAACCTAAATGAAGTCCTTATGTTATAAGGGGTCCATAAGAGCTTTTTATTGTCATAACACTTGTAAACTAGTCGTTAGAAGGCTGATTACATGTTCCTTTAAATTGACCTACGAATTTTATTAGAGAAGCTAATCATTCTATGAGAGTTATTCATTCTATATTATTTTGAGAGAGCTTTTATAAGAGTTAGTATTCTACGTTATTATAAGATATTCTAAGAGTGATTTTGATAATCAATTGCGATATATTCTTGCTGATATCGGATTTGAAGCTATACTGTTCTAATCATTATTTCTGTGGATTCCGGGGTGAGATCTTTCCATATTGTTTATTGCTTATTATTTTATATTTTGGAAATTGATCTTAGAAATTGTTTTTGATTTTTGAAGAAAATATTATTTCAAACAATTTCTTGAATCTGATTAGATGCTCCAATTTGCTATCCATATTCTTGTTAAAATTAGATTTTTGTATCTCACATATTTCTATCACTAATTGGGATGTTAATTGAATTTTTATTTATTTGGGGTGGTAGAAGCTCCGAGTGAGATTTACTACTTATAAATTTTTGTATTGGTGAGTTGTGACAGGTTAAATATCATTGGAGATATTTAATCAAGGGTAGCTGGGTTTGAGTCTCTTCCTGTAAAGAGATGAGGTATTAATTCTTCTTGAATAGAATTAGTGTGAGTAATTTGTAAAGGTTCCATCCTTACTTATGAAAATGATAGTTGGAGTGTTTTTTGGTAAGGTTTTGATTCTTGAGCCTCAGTGTTAAAAAGAATTAGGTTATTCTTTATCCTGTAAAAAGTAGAGGTTCTTCCTTAGCCTGAGAAAAAAAAATTGTAAATGTTGATTTTGAGCTTGTAAAAGAATTAGTGTGTGAGTTTGGTTCCTACCTTTAAAGGGATCTTGGTTTTAGTGGGTGCGACCTCCATGGAGCTTGGGGGACTGGATTAGCCAAGAGTAGCTTGGGGAACCAGTGTAAATATTTTGTGTGCTGCATTATTATTTTTCTATTTTTGTTGTTTGGGTGTGCACTCAAATTGATCATATTATTCCGCTGTATTATAAAGATAATAATTAATTTAGGCTTAAAATTAATTATTTGATTTATCAAGTTTTATTCTGATATATTTTTAATTACCAATTCACCCCCCTCTTGGATATTCTACTGGGCCAACAATTGGCATCAGAGTTGGTTTAGCTCAAATTTATTAGCTAACAAAGATCATATGGATTGTCCTGATTCTGATATTATGTGTGCTACTGTTAACTCTGCCTCTCCTAATAGTCACTGTTCTGATCATGAGTCTAATATTATCTGTAACGATTAGAATGCAGATAAATCTATTAAGACACTTATTGCTCTTAGTTTTGTTTTTGGAAAAGAGAATTTTAAACTAGAGCAAAAGATTGCAACTCTTGAAAACGAGAAGTTTAGTACTATCAAATCTCTCAAGAAAAAGAATTTGGACAAATATTTTGAATCTATTGAGTTTGAAAATGCTTTATCAGAAATCAGTAAGTTGTATGATAAAGTTTAGTTTCTTGAGGATGAGATTGAGGTTGTGAAAAATGTTTTTTATGATCTTTAACATATTGAATTTAAAAGAAAAAAATCTTGAAACTTTGAATGAGGCCTTGAGTATTGAATTGGACAATACATGGTGTGAGCTTGATAGAGCTCGTTTGAAAATCCATTCTGTTGAAATGAGTGCCAAATTCTTAAGAATGATCTTGAATTTATGCATAAAAAGAATTTTGGTCTACAAGTAAACGTTAGCACCAATGAACGATTACTTGAGAAGACTCAAAAGGAGCTTAGGGAAGCAATGGATAAATTCAAGGATGTTGAGAGTACTAAATGTTTTGAAAAACCAATAGTTACTAAAACTGTTTCTCAAAATCGCAAAAAATCTTATGCTTCGGTAAGAAACACTGACTATTCGAAGAGGCATACTAATAGTATTAAGTGTTTCTATTGTGGTAAATTTGGTCATTATGAGAACTCTTGTTATTTATTACATGGTTACCTTGTTGGATCCAGAAATAACTGGATACCAAAAAGACAATTTTGGTGCAGGTACAAATAATAGATTTAGACAAAAATACAATGAATACCATGTACCAACAAGGGGATTTGAACAGACAAGAAAGTACAATGAATACCACATGTCGATAAAGAGATATAAACATACAAGAAGGTACAATAAATATGTCATGCCAAAGAGGGAACCAAGGTTTAATGTATCTATTAAAAAAAAATCAGCACGTGCCAAATACAAGAGTACAACAGCAACAAGCTCAATATATGAGAGCTGACAAAGCTTATCCACAATAAACGACAAAATACCAGCACAAGAAAAGAGTCATTTACAAAGTTGTGCCAAAGCAGCATGAAGCAACAAACAAAGGCAAAAAGGTTCTTACCAAATCAACTCAAAGAAATGCTATCTCTAAGAAGGAGAAAATCATGATAAAAATTCAAGTATTGGTGGAATCAAAGGATGTAAAATCAAAAATTAGTAATCTACCTAAGGTACACACACCACTTGCTCCCAAAGATGATCCAAGTATGTCAAAATTCTTAAAGTTTAAGTTTATTAATTTTGTTAGGAAAACTGAGCCTGTTCATTTTGAAATTTAGACGTTTGCAAATGTGAATGTATGTTGAAATGTGTGAGTAAATTCTTTAAAATATATGTGGATCAAAATATGAGGTAAAAAATTGAGCTACGAGGATCAAATTAGGTTTAAATGCATAAAATCGAACAAAACAGAAAAGAGCAGTCGATTGATCAGTTGACCGAAGGTTTTAGGTTGGAATCCCAAGAGTCATTCTGACTCAGTCAGTCGATTGAGCGATCGACCGATCGTGTCGGGATATAAAAACATAACTTCTTTATTTTATTTCATCCGAACACCAAAACCCTTTTTTCTCTCAAAACCCTTCCTTTCCCAAGTTTGCCCAAGCCTAAATCTCACGAAATCAGTCCTTTTTGGCTCAGATCTGAAGCAGTTTTGGATGAATCAACAAGTGTAAGGCTCGAATTTCTGTTGGAAGTATTATCTCTCGCGAAAAATAGGTTGGTTCGATCTCTTTTATTCTAGGGTTTCGGATTGGCTTGTTTATTGACCTTAGTCTCTTGATATTGTGGTTGAATTGATTGATATTGTGGTTGCGTCACTTTAGATTGTGTAGAAAATGCCTAGAATCAAGAATCGTGCGAATAGGGCTAAGTTTAACAAGATATTTTTTCGGAGTGAAGAAGATAAGAAGAAATACAATGATGAGTTTGTCAATTTTAGGGTGTTAGGTTGCAAACTTACTGATTTTGTTGAGCTAAAGGAGAGAAATATTGATATCGAAGCTTATTTTAGAAATTTGGGATGGGTTGAGTTTGTCAACCAAAAGGAGGAGTGGATGCCGATGTGGGTACGAGTATTTTACAGCAATATGACCTACAATAATCTTCATATTAAATCGTTTATAAAAGAAAAAGCGATTCGTTTCGATGCGGTGCTATTGAGTCACATTTTGAAAATACCTAGGGGAGATGTATTTCCATACAATACCACTAACTGGCTTTCAATAAATTTCAATAGAAAGGCAATTACGGAAAAATTTGATCTAGAAGGAGATGAAGTAGGTTCGTTGTCCATTGAGCATCGATTCCTACACTTGGTACTAACATATTCGGTTTGTGCCTAGAGGGGGAAGTCATGCTAATGTGAATGACTTTGATTTGTACTTGATGAATGAAATTGTGGAGGGAAGAAAGTTGGACCTAGACCATATCATAATGGAGCATATGAAACATTATTTTCAGAAACCCTCGAGAATACTACCGTATGCGGATGCACTTCAGAAAATATTCGATCACTTTGGAATAATGGTTGATCCAGATGAGTAGATGTTTATGACAACCACACCAGGGTGGATCAATGTGCAAAATGCATCATTGATGGGGTATGAGTTCAGAGGAAATAGATGGGTGAGGAAGAGGACTCAGAGAAGGCAGGCTGCAGATGAGGAAGAAGAAAATGAAGGAGAGATAAGCATGGATTAGAAGATGGACTTTCTTCATGATCAGATTGATGATTTGTGATTCATATGGATTTGATGGATGAGAGGATGACTAGGTTAGAAAATAAAATGGTCCAGATGAATACAAACATAGAAACTGGATTCGAAAAAATCACGGGAAATTTGGAACAGATGTTTCAGTATATGCAGTCTTCTCATCATACCTACCAGCAGCAGTATAGTGCCCAGCCTCATTTTGCTGGACATCTTTTGTATAGGGCACAACAGTCTTTTGAAGGACCCATTGCAGCAGGACCATCAGGCGTAGGACCATCTGGAGCAGTTCCTTTAACGCCATTCCATCAGTAGATGACTCCTGGACCAATGATTCAGCCAGGTGTTCCATATCTGCAGCAGCCAGCCACTAGTCCGATGGGACTTTACTACTATTTCTCTAGACAGAATCCTCATTAGATTTTATTGATGTGTTATTTTTTCAGACAAGATCCACAACTAAATTTTTTTTTTGGTCTGTAATAGTTAATCTAGGTTACTTGGATTTCCTTGACTGCTAGTATTTAGATTTTGATGAATTACCTAGATTTGATCTAATTGGTTAGATTTTTTATCTCTAGTGATGATCCACATCGTATTTGTTGAAAATAGTTTTGATATGCTAAATGAATTTCAATTTCTTTCAAAAATTGAGTTGATGTGATATTTAAAGAAAATGTTTTATGCTTAAAAAAAAAAGAGATTAAATAAGTTTTAGTTTTAAAAGTTGATTCAATGAGCTTATTATTATGTTTGCCTAGACTAAGTTACTTGTGTTCCCCCTCCCTAAATTTGTTTTTGAAGATGACAAAGAGGGAGAAATTAGTGATGTTTTATTAAGGGGGAGTAAGTAATATTTTATTAAGGGGGAGTACTCTAAAACTGTGTTTTAATCAAAAGGGAGAAATTTAAAACAAATTGTGCTTTATTGAGCATTTTTAAATTATGCATTATTGAAATCTTCATTATGATGCTTTAACGAGTTAAAGAACCTGTCCTCGGATTCAGGGGGAGTGTGGTTATATTTTATTTTGAAGAAAACATCAAAGTTAATTGTTATTATAAAAAAGGGGGAGATTGTTGATTCTAAGATTTTGATGAACAATTAAGTATTGATGTTTTGGTGGAACTAATGTTTGATTAAGTGTTTCAATGATTTAAAGTTCCAGTAATGAAGATGTCAAATTGAATGGATGCTAAATGAAGATATCAAGATGATGAAGAAGTATTAAGAGTTTGAAGAAATTAAGAAAAACAACCCAAGTAAATCTTAACTCTTAATATCCCATTTAGGAACACAGGCACAAAATGAATTTTATCTTTTATGTGTGTTTTGGTTAAGTGTAATTATTTGTTCCTATGTGAATTGAAAAGAAATATTTTTGAATGACTAAAATGGAATATAAGAATATTAGTGCAGCTTATTTAAAGATAAAAATGGATAAATGAGAAAAATCGTAAAAGAAAGTGAGTAAAAAACGAGATCAGAGAAAATATCCAGAAGGGAGAAGTCGACCGACCAATGGTGGCTGAACTCTCTGAATCGAAGAGTCGACCGACAGGTCGACCGGTGAAAATAACTGAACTCTCTGAATCGAAGAGTCAACTGACAGGTCGACCGGTGAAAGCATGACAAACTCTCTGAATCAAAGAGTCGACTGAGCAGTCGACCGATGAACTGCATGGGCTACTTCCAGTATCTTTCAGTCGACTGGGCAGTTGACTGAACGTGTAGTTTCAGGATACTGTTTGATCCGAGTTTAAATCCAAAAGTAGTCATTTTTGGTTAGGATTTGAGAGAGATTTCGGGGATATTCTCTATATTTAAGATATGGTTCATATACTAATTAAATCCTTTAAATATGGTTAATTAAATATTAATGTTTCTCAATTTAATACTTAAAATGGATTCCATACTTATTTATTTTGATTGAGAAATACTTTGGGGTTTAATTAAGTGTTTTGAAAGTTGTTATTTAGTGAAATTGAACCTAAATGAAGTCCTTATGTTATAAGGGGTCTATAAGTGCTTTTTATTGTCATGACACTTGTAAACTAGTTGTTAGAAGACTGATTACATATTCCTTTAAATAGACCTGTGAATTTTATTAGAGAAGCTAATAATTCTACGAGAGTTAATAATTCTATATCATTTTGAGAGAGCTTTTATAAGAGTTAATATTCTACGTTATTGTGAGCTATTCTAAGAGTGATTCTGATAATCAATTGCGATATATTCTTGCTGATATCGGATTTGAAGCTATATTATTGTAATAATTATTTCTATGGATTCCAGGTGAGATCTTTCCATATTGTTTATTGTTTATTATTTTATATTTTGGAAATTGATTTCTGGGTGACATCTTTCCATATTGTTTATTGTTTATTATTTTATATTTTGAAAATTGATCTTAGAAATTATTTTTTATTTTTGAAGAAAATATTTTTTCAAACAATTTCTTGAATTTGATTACGTGCTCCAATTTGCTATCCATATTCTTGTTAAAATCAGATTTCTGTTTCTCATATATTTTTATCACTAATTGAGATATGAATTGAGTTTTTATTTATCTAGGGTGGTAGAAGCTCCGAGTGAGATTTACTACTTATCAATTTTTTGTATTGGTGAGTTGTGACGGGTTAAATATCATTGGGGATATTTAATCAAGGGTAGCTGGGTTTCAGTCTTTTCTTGTAAAGAGATTGAGGTATTAATTCTTCCTGAATAGAATTAGTGTGAGTGATTTGTAAAGGTTCCATCCTTACCTGTGAAAATGATAGTTTGAGTATTTTTTGGTAAGGTTTTGATTCTTGAGCCTCAGTGTTAAAAAGAATTAGCTTATTCTTTAGTCTGTAAAAAGTAGAGGTTCTTCCTTAGCCTGAGAAAAGGAAATTGTAAAGGTTGATTTTATGCCTGTAAAAGAATCAGTGTGCGAGTTTGGTTCCTACCTTTAAAGGGATCTTGGTTTTAGTGGGTGCGACCTCCGTGTAGCTTGGGGGATTGGATTAGCCAAGAGTAGCTTGGTGAACCAGTATAAATATTTTGTGTGCTGCATTATTATTTTTCTATTTTTGTTGTTTGGGTGTACACTTAAATTGATCATATTATTCCGCTGTGTTATAAAGATAATAATTAATTTAGGCTTAAAATTAATTATTTGATTTATCAAGTTTTATTTTGATATATTTTTAATTATCCAATTCACCCTCTCTCTTGGGTTCATCACCAAAAATCAAACTAAAATCCCATAGAAATTGAAAATCGGGAAAATGGGGGTTAAATCTGATTTTTGGAGGATGATTTGAGGTGAAAATCACAAATTTTGAAAAGAGAATGATGGATTTAAGGGTTGGAAGCGGTTTGGGAGGATAAAAATAGAGATATTTTGGAGTTTTTGAAGTGGTTGTGGCATTTTTGTATAGCAAGATGGTTTTAATCAAACAGAGGCTCACCGTTGTGGTGGTGAGGCATTTATGTTGAAAACTTGACATCCTGCATTTTTGGCGGTGCGTCCAGTGCTGCGGCGGTGAGCCTGCTGCTAGATTTTCACTTTTTCTTCAAGTTTTCACACAAAGGCTCCACTCCTTGCGGTTCCACTTTGCTTGTTCAACGATTTTAAGTGCGAAACACATCCTCGAGTATCCTCACTCCTTAATTCTCCTCCAAACACGCTCTGAGACCATTCCAGCCTGTAAAAAATAAATAATAGCAAAAATCAGGTAGAACTTGATACTCTTGGTTTCGTATAAAAAAACGTGACTTGCTTGATTTAACGTCCCTAGCTGGACTTGGTTGAGCATTTTTTACCAAAATCCCTCATAGACAAGGAATTTGGCATAGAATGCTCCGTTGGAACTCAATTCATGGCTTGAAGTTAGCTTCTTCTCTCTCTCCTTATCTTTTTCAACGTACACTCGATCTCGGGATCAAGAGTCAAGAATTTTAACTTCTTCTACATTGCACGCATTGCTTGATCACAACAAATGAAACTAAAAAAAAAATGAAAAGAAAATAAAACAAAAGAATTTTCTGGATTAATATTTAACTACTTAGTCGCAATATCAACCCATTCGAACACTATCCTTGGCAATGGTGCCAAAAACTTGTACGGCGAGGTTTTTACACGCTCGCGTATTGACTACTCATAGGTATATGAGGTTAAGTTTTAATATAATGGATCTTTGAGATCAGATTTTGTTCCACAGGGACGGTGTGAATAATTAAATACCGTGATTTGCATAGTCTTCTATTATCTCGACAGTTCAAGAATTATTTTAAAATTAAACTAATTAAAACTAAATTAAACTATAATTAGTCGGTTAATCCTAACTAAGTTGATTACCTAAGGATTGATTTCATTCACTTAATACATGTTTGATTTCATTTAGTTAACATTAACGTTGTTTATCATATCGGACAATATCGGTATCTAAAACACATTCACTCCCTTTCTCGAGTGTTTAGTGAATGAATACATGACTTCATGTTGATGCCGAAGTCCTCTTGGAATGTCTTTTCGAACACATAGTCACGTGAGTCTTGACCCAACCTCATGGATTGCACACTCTCCAACTCCCTCCCAGGTTATTGGATTATCGCGTCGTGTTTACCCTAGTCTAAATCCGAGGTTACCTCTCCCGTGTGTCAAACCCTATATTCTCAAATTCAACCCTAATACCTTAACATGCATATTAAAATTGTAATAGAGCGATAACCATAATCGGATTTAGACAAAGAACCGTTAAAGAAACATCTATTCTATCAAACTAGTATATACATGAGTTACAACAATCCCTAGCTAATATTTATCTACTCTAACATGATCTTGGCTATATAAGCATTAATACAAGAGGGATTCATCATCATTCACAATAAAACACTAAGTTACAAAGCGATAAATAAAGAAAGAAAGATCAAATCTTAAAGTGGAGTGGTCCACTGTCACCAAAGATCGATCTGAAAATGTTTCCTCTTCTCCGGATGATGAATCTCCTTTTTGAGCTCTTCAGGAATGGCCAAGGATCATGTCCTAAGGGTTAGGGATGTCCAAGCATTTTCATTGGAAGTGGGAGAACAAGTTTTATAGGTGCAAGGATCCAAAAATATTTGAAAATATCTAAAAAGATTTTAATTCTGTGCAGAGTTGACCACCCACCGTATGTCATCTGCTCTCTGATCTTTCACTGCCTAGGCGGTAGAATCACCACTTAGGCGATGGAACAGGCCCCAAACTCTCTGCACTTTCACCACCTAGGCGGTGTGATTCGTTTATTTTTAGCATCTCCCAACATTCTCACTGTCTCGGTGGTGGCCAGACCACCTAGGCAGTGGGTCTGCTGTTCTTGAAACCTTGCTTCTTTATCGTTTCTTCACCGTTTTCCCACCATTTTGCTTGTTTGTCACTTGTTTACGTCCCTACACCTGAATTATATAAAAACAAACTAAAATTCAATTAACTATTAATAATACACTCGAAAGTTACCAAATTCGGTTTAGAAGTAGATAGGTATTTAATGCCTATCAGCAATCCACTAGCTTGATTCCTTTCCTAGGTAGGACCAAACCCTTACAACTCATTTACAGGCACATAATCAACCTTTACAATTTATATTTTTCATGGGTCAATGATGAACCCTATCTTTTTATCAAGCTAAAGATAAACCTAACACTCTCTTATTTATTCTTTTCACAGGGAATGAAGAACTTTTACAAATCACTCAAAGAACAATTCAATTGCAGGATGAATCAAAACCTAATTCATTTCAAGGGAAAAGAATAACCTAACCTTTTTTACCAGGACAAAGATCAAACCTTAACTTTTTTCACAAGAAAAAGATCAAAACCTAGCTACCTTGACTAGACATCATCCTAAACGTATCTAATCCTCTCAAACTTACAAACACAAAAAAACATGAGTTTCTTCCCACAAGGAGCTGCTACTACATCAATACGAATATACTAAATTAATGCCTTGAATAATTACAATATGATAGATGTAATGTGAGACAATTAAAATTTGATTAATAAATAAAGTGGGTAGCACGAATTTAGCACGTAATCAGATATTCAAGCAAAAATCATTTGAAAAGATTTTCAGGCTTTTAAGTTTAAATTTTTTTTTCTAACAATATTATACCAAGTAATTCAATAAATATAAAGCTTCAAAGTAAATTAATAAAGTGTGGAATGATCTTACCAGAAAAACAACGAAAGCAAAGACAATGTAGCGAGTAGAACTCAAATTGGTGATGCCAAACAACAAGTGCTTTAGATCAATAACTTATAATGAATCTATCGTAAAAATCTTAGTGTAAATCTCACTCTCATAAAATCTCAAACTGATTATTCTTGATATCTAACTCAATTTTCGTAGGTCTATATAAAGAGACCAATAACTATTCCTCCAGTGACTAGTTTTCAAAGATATGCCATAAAATGACACTCTAAGGCCCCATATATCATTACCTTTCATTTCTGGTATATTTCACTTTAAAATAAATTTTCAATCTCTCATTTAAGTCTATAAAACTTTTCCCAATTTAAAACCATAGAAATAAAATGCATTAAATCATTTAAATTAAGAGAATCCCAAAATATATGGACCATATCAATGAGGATCACATAATAGGTTGTTCATATTTGAATTATATTCAAATCCCTCAAATCCATATCTTATGACCATAAAAATGGATAGTTTTTTTCCAACGGACCAAATCAGCCGAAATCTCAACTGAAGTAGTTGGCTGACTGATTCATACCACTCGATTGACCTACCTGTGCCAATAATGAAATAGCCATTGGAACTACTCCTCGTTGGTTAGCCAACCCTCCACAGTCGGTTGACTGACTTGTCCAGTACGATATCAGTTTTCTCTAACTCATCTACTGACTCAAACGGTTGGCCGACCCTTTTCATTCAATTGATTGATTGGATCAGTGTGCTCACTTCCTTACCTATTTCAACTATTGTTTCAAATGGTTGATCGATCACTTTTCTCGATTGACCGAGTGGATTAGTAGGACTCCATTTTAACTCTTAAAACTCACTGTTTTAATTAGTAGACCAATTTCTTTTTCGGTTAACCGGATTGACCCAAAAACACAATATTTTATACTTTAAAACACATTTTTCAATTAGATCAATTATCAAAATCATTTTACATAAGGAGCACAAACAATATCTTATTTTAGGATATTAAACTTGTCACTTCTTATCACAACACATATAGAATTAACTCATTTTAAGTGTCGTGCGTGATCCTAATTCGGGTTGCATTAAGAGTGTATAAGTAAAGAGTTTTTTCACCTATTTTTCTTCAACATATTCAAAACTCTTCATATCTTCATTATGCCCATCTTGTACCCTTTCTGTTTTCTTCATCAAATCATCTTCTTAATCAAATGCTTGGAACTCTAAATTTGAAACCCTCGATAAAATATTAGTTCCACCAAATACATCAATACTTAATTGTTCATCAAAACATTGGGTTCAACAATCTCCTCTTTTTTTATGATGACAATTAACTTTGATGTTTTATTCAAAATATGATGTAACCATGCTCACCCTAAATCCGAGGACGGGCATTTAAGCACAATCATGAAAACATATTTAAGGATATTCAACATAAGCTCAAATAAATCATAATAAAGATATTAAACATAAGCTCAAAACTCTTTATAACTTCTCCCTTTAATTAGTACAATGCTTAGGCCAGACAAATACCCAAACATTAACTACTCATTAATCATCAACTTCTCTCCTTTTGTCATCTCAAAAAGTGGGGGCGGAGAACCAAAAACATCACTCTAGACATACATTGTTATGCCTAGCCATGGCTAAACCTTAATTGATTTTCATGAATAAATCTTCCACTAAAGGTTTGGTAGCTTATCGGGGGTATCAACATATTCAATAGTTACATCTCTTTTCTGAATGTGATTACGAATAAAATGATGTTGAATCTCTATGGTCTTAGTTCGTGAGTGTTGTGTCAGATTCTTACTTAATCATATAGTACTTTTACAATCACAATAAATAGGGACCTCCTGCATACATATCCCAAAATCATATAATTGCTGCTTAATATATAGAATTTGAGAGAAATAATTACTAGCTAACATATACTCTGCCTTAGTCGTAGATAAGGTAATCGAGTTTTGTTTCTTGCTAGACCAAGAAACCAAAGCATGTTCTAAAAATTAACATGATCTGCTTGTACTTTTGCGCTCAACTTTGCATTTGACAAAATCAGCGTCGGAGTGAGTAGTTAACTTAAAGTCACTCTCCCTAGGATACCATAATTCTAGGTCACTTGTCCCTTTCAAATATCGAAAGATTCGCTTAACTGTAGTTAGATGTTATTCTTTAGAACAAGATTGAAATCTAGTACACAAGCATACACTAAACATTATCTTAGGTCTACTAGCAGTAAGATACAATATGCTACCATTCATTCCTTGATAATTTTCTCATTGACGTTTTTGCCCGTTTCGTCTTTTTCTATTTTTGTAGCTGTTACCATGGGAGTTTTATACTCTTTAGCGTCATTTAAGTTGTATTTTTTAGTAACTTTGTTGTGTACTTGGATTGATTAATAAAAATCTTTTCTTTGGTTTGCTTAATTTGTAACCTAAGAAAGAAGGTTAACTCTCCCATCATACTCATTTCAAACTCAGCCTGCATAATCTTGGCAAACAGTTGACAAAAATCCTCATTAGTAGATACGAATATAATATCATCAACATATATTTGTACTAATAGGATATCAGTCTCATTCTGCTTGATAAATAGTGTAATATCACTAAGACCCCGTCGAAAACTATTTTCGATCAAATATCGGCTAAGTCTCTCATACCAAGCTCGCGGCGCTTCTTTGAGTCTGTATAAAGCCTTCCAAAGTTTAAAACACATGATTGGGAAGTTTATCACTCTCAAATTTCAGTGGTTGTTCGACATAAACTTATTCTAATAGTAAGCCATTCAAGAATGCACTCTTTACATCCATTTGATATAGTTTAAAATTACATGAATATGCAAATGCGAGTAACATTCTAATAGCTTTTAGTCTAGCCACAGGTGAATATGCCTCATCATAATCAATTCCCTCTTCTTGATTACAGCCCTGTGCAACCAATCTTGCTTTATTTCTAATTATCATACACGTTTCATCCTTTTATTAAGATAGACCCATTTAGTAGAAATTACTGGATGGAAATCAGATCTAGGAACTAGAGGCCACACCTAATTATGTTCAAATTGAACTAACTCTTCTTGCATGGAAAAAGTTCAAGATTAATTAGTTAACGTCTTATTAATATTCTTAGGCTCAATTTGAGATAGAAAAACAAGATTAATAATATCCCTAAAAGAGGATCTTGTACTTACACCTGTTTTGAAATTACCAATAATTTATTTTATCAAATGTTCTGGTATTACCTTTATAGCACATGGTAAAGTCGTCTCTTCGCCTTTTGTCTCTTAATTCTTTGAAGGTTGTGGTTTATTCGTTGTATCAACTCTTTGGTTTTGTTTATTTTGTGTACCTGTGTTATTATCATGCGAAACCTTTCTCAACACAAGTGGATCTGATTCCTCAAATACGACATGCATAGATTCTTCCTCCACTAAGGTACGTTTATTTTATATTCTACAAGCTTTACTATTAGAAGCGTATCTGAGAAAAATATCATAATCAGATTTAGTATCAAATTTATCCAAATTATCCTTATAATTTAAGATAAAATATTTGCAACTAAAAACTTTAAACTAAAATATATTTGCAATTTTACCATTCCAAATTTCCCAAGAGATTTTACTAAAACCTCGTCGAATGAAAACCCTGTTTACAACATGTAAACCAGTACTTATGGATTCGGCCCAGCAGTATTTAGGAAGACGATTCTCATTCAGCATAATTCTGGCCATTTCCTGAAGCTTTTTTGTCTCCACAGTACCATTTTGTTGTGGTGTTCATGGTGCAGAAAAGTTATGACCATACCCGTGCTTATCACAATAGCCTATTATCTTATCATTCTTAAACTCTTTGCCTCTATCACTGCGGATGTTGATAATGCAATATTGCTTCTCATTTTGAACAGGTTTACAAAACTTAGAGAATATAGAAGCAGCTTCACTCCTCTTATCTTGGAAAAACACCCATTTAAATCTAGAATAATCATCCACAATTAGGAATACATAAAATTTACTTCCTAAACTAGCAATGAGATTCAGACCAAATAAATCAAGATGCAATAATTCAAGATACTTAGATGTGGATGTATGCAACTTCTTCTTAAAAGATGATATGGATTGTTTATCTAGTTGACATACATCACATACTTTATCTTTCACATACTTCAACGCAAGTAAGCCACATACAAGACTTTTCTTAGATAGATTTGAAATTAATTCCATACTAGCATGCCCAAGTCGTCTATTCCATAACCAACTATTCGTAGATAATGCATTTAAACATGATAAATTTTGACAAGAGAAGTCATCAAATAAATATGTATAAACATTTTCAAATCGTGATGCAACTGCTAAGCAGGTTATGTTTAAGACCCTCTACTAAGAGAACATCTTTAATAGTTGTAGACCCATTACCAGTATTACCTATATCGATAATTTTTCCGTTTGTGTTGTCTCTAAATGTCACATGGCCTCCATCTTTAGGTGTCAAAGATGTGAATTTAGATTTGTCACCTTGTAATGTGTCGAGAACAACCACTATCCAAGAACTATTTTTCTTACCTATTGATGCTTTCAGAGTAACCTGCAAGAAGCACCTCAAATAGTTTCTAAGTGGTACCCAATCTAAGTGGGTCCGATCTTGTTAGTTGAGATAATTTTAGTTTCTTTAGGAATCCAAACTTGTCTACATTTAGATACTTTAAAAAAATATTAACTGATAGTATGCCCCCACAATGTTACATTTAAAAAATTTAACAAGATTCCTGGTTTTAGAAAAGAATTTATGAAATCTCTTTTGTTCAAGGTTTTTCTAAACCCAATTCCAGCTTTATTGAAAATACCTTATGAACTCTCCGAAAGCATTTTTTAAAATTATTTTCACCACCCATGAATTTTAGAACTATTGAATGTGAATCCAAAATTTTGGATTTCAATTAAATGTTTTCAGATTCAAATTTCATCACTTGATTATTAAGTGTGTTAATTGTACTTTGTAGGGAATTAATTTGAGGGCCTTGGTTTTTATGTTCATGCATTAGTTCTTGATAAACATTAAATAAATCATTAAAATCTAAAGGGCAAGAAGTAGAATATTTTGTTACCTCATCTCCAGTAGCCATCAAAGCAAGTATAGATGAATTATCACTGTCTGATTTTTCTAGAGCTACTCGACTCCGAGTCATCCAGGTGGCTTTCATTGATTTCTTCTTACCCTTCTTCACATTTTTCTTTTCTTTTTCTCTTTTTCCTTCCATGGTTTGGGATAGTAGGATTGGAAGTGTCGTTCTTATGACAGTTGAAGCATTTCATATTACTCATGTTGAAATTTCTCTTTCCACAGAATGTTCGTTAAGTCATTTTTCTAAAACTTTTCGTGAGAAGTGCCACATCATTTTCTTGTTTGCTGTTAAGACTGATGACATCACTACCATCTTCTTCCTCATTTTTTGGAACTTTCAATGCCAAGAACTTCTTTTTTATGTTTCTTGTTTCGTCATCAAATCCTCGTATAGCCGTCTCATGCATCATTAGGTTGCCAATAGCTCATCAAAGGTGTAAATTGTGAAACCTTTAGCTTTCTCTATTGTATTTACTTTCGACTCCTGGACTTTAGTCAATGATCTCTTAATTTTTGTACTTTGTCCTCTATAGTATAAGGATTTTCGAGTTGACCAAGGTTATTGCGAATACTATTGATTCTCGTGTACATTTTTAGAATCAATTCTGCTTCACTCATTCTAAATAGCTTGAACTAATGAACTAAGGCATCTTGGACTGTTTTACCTGATTTGTCCCTTCATGTGTGATTTGCAATGTGTCCCACATTTCTTTTGCCGATCCACAATTTGACACCTTGGTATATTCATTTCTATCTAAAGAGTGAAATATAATATTAATAGCTTAAGAATTAATAGGCAATTTCTGTTTATTCGAGGGAGTCAGCTATTCCTTCATCTTAATCAGTCCATTTTCCTTAGGAATGAATGGACCATCCTCAATGGCTAGCCATACATCATAATTAGTGTTTTGAATAAAAGTGATCATTATGTCCTTCTAGAATGAATAGTTATCACCTGCAAACAATGGTGGACACTTCATAGACTTCCCCTCACCTAGAGTGCTTATGGGGTACTCCATGTGATCTTTCTTAGTTAGGATTTTAAACCAAATGAGCTAAACCAACTCTGATATCAATTGTTGTCCCAAAGAGCTTCCCAAGAAAGGGGGTGAATTGGGTTACAAAAAGTTTACAATCAAACACTTAAACACAAATAATTAATTTTTGTAAATCAATTATTATATTTATATGCAGCGGATATGTGTTTAATACTAAGTGCACACCCAAACACAAGATAGAAAATACATCAATGAAGGAATTTATCCTAGTTTGGTCAAGTTAATCTTGCCTATGTCCAGTCCCCAAAGCTCCATGGAGATTCACAATTCACTAAACCTTTGATTCCTTTACCAGGTAGGAAGCAAATCCTTACAACTCATGATTCTTTTGTAGGCACAGAATCAACCTTTAAAATTTACCCTTTTTCTGGGTCAAGGATGAACCCTATATTTTTACCACACTAAAGATAAACCTAACGCTATCGCACTTATTCTTTTCATAGGAAAGGATGAACCTTTACAAATCACTCAAAAAACAATTCAATTGCAGGATGATTCAAAACGTAATTCTTTTTAAGGGAAAAGAATAATCTAACTTTTTTACCAGGACAAAGATCAAACCCTAATATTTTTCACTAGAAAAAGATCGAAACCTAACTACCCTGACTAGACCCCATCCCAAACATGTCTAATCCTCTCAAACTCACAAATACAAAAGGAAAAATAAGATTTTCTTCCCACAAGGAGTTTCTACCATCTCAATACGAGTATATTTAATTAATGTTCCAAATAATTACTACATGATATATACAATGTGAGGTAATTCAAATATGATTAATAAATAAAGTGAGTAGCACAAATTTAGCACGTAATCAGATAATCGGGCAAAAAATGTTTAAAATGATTTTAAGCCTTTTAAGTTCAAAATGATTTTTCTAAGAATCCTATACCAAGCAATTCAATATAAATAAAACTTCAAATCAAATTACTAAAACTTGGATAGATCTTGCTGGGAAAATATCGTAGCAAATGACAATGTAGCAAGTAGAATTCAAATTAGTGATGTCAAACAATAAGTGCTTTAGATCAAGAACTCACGATGAATATCTCGTAAAAATCTCAGCGTAAATCTCACTCTTACAAAATCCCAAACATATGTTCTTGATGCATAAAAACTTAATCCTGCAGGTCTATATTAATAGACCAATAACTAGTCTTCCAATGGCTAGTTTTTTAATGATATGCCATAAATCAAAATTATGAAATTAACTTATGCCACATTTGATTGGTGATTAAGTAACAATTTCCTACGAAATTGTTCATTCGATTTAACAAAGAAAAACAATTTTCCAAAGTTAGCTCAAAATTTCGGGTGAAATTAAAAATATTTTGAAAGTTTGATTCAAATATTTTTCTCGAAATCGAGTTTTTAAAAAGGAAATTAAATTCTTAGAAACACTTGAATTTATGGAAGTTTGGATTAATTTGACCAGTTTGGGCAGCGAACGATTTTTTTAAAATTTAAATTTTGACCCTTTAACTTTTTGAAACTTTCATTGGGCGCAATTTTTTTGGTAGAGTTCCAAAAAAAAATATTTTCAATTTGATTTTTTAATGTTTTTCCATTGACATTTTTTCAATTTTTCAGTTAAGTCCTGAAACTTTTTAATTTGAACTATTATTTCTGTTGATCCTAAGATTTTGATGGATAATTAAATGTTGACGTTTTTTGTGGAACTAATGATTTTATTGAGTGTTTCAGTTTATTAGTTCCAATAATGAAAATGATAATGAAGATATTGTGACAATGCTAAAGATTATTACAAAGATGATGGAACATTAAGAGTTTGAAGAAATTGAAGTTCTTAAGTTAAAGCGCTATTTGAGTTAGCGTCACTGATCTAGGCTGTCTTACACTGGTGAGATCGTTCCAAGCTTATTCTTTAATTGATTATTTTATTATTATTATTTTCTTGGTGAATTGATCTTTTTGAGAAATCATTTTTGAACATTAAAAGCATGCAAATCTTTTTAAAACGATTTGTGTTTCAATCTGATTACGTGCTTAATTGTGCTACCCGCATTCTTTATTTGAAATCAAATTTTGAAATTCTCACTTTTCCGTCATTAGTATTGGGACATTAATTGAGTTTGAATTTATCTGGGATGGTAGAAGTTCCGAGTGGGAAAATCATTTATCAATTGTTTTTAATTGGTGAGTTGAGTATCAGATTAGATACTACTGGGAGTGTCTAATTAAGAGTAGTTAGTTTCAATCTCTTCCAGTAAAGAGGTTGAGATTTTGATCTTTGCCTAAGGTATAAAAAGATTAGGTATTAATTCTTCCTTGATTGAATTTGTGAGTGAATTGTAAGAGTTTCGTCCTTACCTGGGAAAATAATACTTGGAGTGATTATGAGGTTTAATTTTTGAGCTTAAGGTATAAAAAGAATTAGGTCGTGATTCTCCCTGTAATAGAATTAGGTTAATCCTTAGCCTGTGAAAGGATTAGGTTAGTCTTGAGCTTGGGAAAAAGATAAGGTTATTCCTGAGCTTGTGAAAATGGATTATAAAGGTTGATTCTGAGTCTGCGAAAAGAATCATTGTGAGGGTTTGGTTCCTACCTGTAAAGGAATCTTGATTTTAGTGGGTGCGAATCTCTATGGGGCTCGGAGGATTAGATTAGCCAAGAGTAGCTTTGTGAACCAAGATATATCGTGGTATTCTGCTTTGTTTCTTTATATTATTTGTATTCTATTATGTGGGTGTGCACCTAGTTGATAACACATATCTTCTTCTAGAAATACAATAATTAATTTTAGGATAAAATTAATTGTTTGATTTTTGAAGTATTATATTCTGATAATATTTAATATTACCCAATTCACCCCACTCTTTGGTAGCTCACTAGGCCAACAATTTCAATTTCATTGGAGAAGGGACCTATTAAACCTTAAGATTGACTAGACAATATTGCACACTTAGGTATCATTAGAAGTCCTTTAGGCTTAGGTTTACTCAATTTTCCTTTCGGTCCCTAAATTTTCAATTTGAGAAAATTTGCCTATGTTGACTAAATGACCCGTTAAACTTTCAAAATATGTACTTTTGATTTTAATCATAATTTATAAGAATTCATGCAAAAATAATATGGCAAGAAATTTATCATTTGATCAAAATAATACTGGAAGGACAAAATATGGTGTTTACAATTGTCTCTCTTTGTCATGCGAGTTTACTCATAAAAGAAAGACAAAAGACACTTTATTTGGTCTTGCTGAAAAAGAAAACGATTGAGTGAACCCATGGTAGGTTGCCTATGTATGTCAGACTTAGATAGAATCAGGTCCAGATGAAGTTTAAGGATGCAAGGCTTGTCACATGGGACAATGAAAGGAAATGAAAATGGTAGTGTAAGGGCACTTGGACCCTGAAATGCTAAGATTTCCTTCTGTTCGATAGAAAGAAAAATGAAAAGTGTATTCTAAGAAAATAATCTAGAGTTTGTTGATAGAGAAAATATTCCCCAATCCAGGATTGGGAGAATAAAAAGGGAATCATTCAGCATAATTCTTAGATACGGTAAAATGTGCCCTAGCACAAGGCTAAGGAGAGAATTTTACAGTGGATCCATTTAATGGAAACACGGTCCACATTGTGGTTGAGGTTTTTCTCCTTGATAATGTGACCAAATCACTATAGGGGTTGCCTACGTATCATTTTCATGGGTAAGGAATAAGTTGAGACTTATTTCATCATGCATACACATGTGATGCATGGGATACGTTCAACCATTTGAAGTCACAATTATGATTGTGTATCACCTTTTGAGGCCGTGATTATAATTGGGTTACGTCTTTCAAAGTCAGGATGATGATTGTGTCCTACTTTTTGAGGTTTGGATGACGATTGGGTCATGCCTTTTGAGCTCTAGATAACGATTGTGTCCTACCTTTTGAGGTATGGATGATGATTGTATCCCACCTTTTGAGGTTGGGATCATTATTGATTTTAGGGTAAAGATGTTCCCTATACCTTGGCTGGGGTACCATATCAAGAATTAAAATGTGACCTAGGCCAAGATTAGGGGGAGACAAACCATTCAAGAAAGATAATTTTTTCCCATGTGAGTAATAGTATAATTCGCAAAGGATAAAGTTTTTAGGATACGCCTCTCTGTTGATTGAGGTGATGCATTTGTGAGATGGTTTGCGTCGAGAGATTGAACCTCATGAGGTTACCTACGTACCTTGGTATTCCCAAAGATTAGGGTAAATGTAGTTTTGATGCGTATTTATGATGTAAATTAAATTATTTGAGGTGAAATCCTAAAACATCTAAACATTTAAATCCAAGAAAGTTATTAAGTTCATCGCAAAGTTGGTTACTGTAGACACCGCATTTTGTCCCTTCCAGTTAGTGTTGAATCAAGTATAAGCTTAGATAAACTTTTAACTTCAGTTTAAACGGAATGAATTTCTATTTGAGATCACACTATGCAATATACAAAAACAACCAAAAATATGGCAAAAACGCAAAAAATGTTGAATTTGACAAAATACAGCTAAGTAAAAGTTTTGGGACGAACACGAAATTCACATGATTTAAGGAGGCCTAAAATTACTATACTAAAGTTTGATTTTCATTAAATCATATTTATTATAGATAATTCTTAGTCATTATCCTTAAATTATAGGACATTTCAAACAATTAACTCAATTACCCACCCTGACCTTGAAACATTTACAACCCCTGAATCTTGTCAAATTTAACACCAAAAACATCCATCTCATTTATTCATATTACATAAAACACTACCAAGAAACAATCCAAGACACCTTAAACAAGGCTTGGAAAGGTCACGACAAAGCCCTAAATCACACGGTGATTTAAGGTTTGGGCTTAAATTGGATTTTCACCAAATGCAAGTAGTCTTGACAAACCACCCTAGGCCAAGCAATCAAAGGGCCTAGAAAAAATTTAAGGCCCAAAAACCAAGCCTTATAATGACCAAGGATCCTTCTTAGAAGTTTCCTACCAAATGGAAAATAAGGGACAAGTGCAACCAACTGTTATTGAAACTAAATCCATTCGGTTCGCCACCTAAGTAAGGTGTTCAATGAGCATTAAATGCCCATCCCATCAAGCATTAAATGTTCGGGATGAACATATTCAAGCTATATATATATTTTAAGCAAAATATCTTAGAAACCAACTAAAAACCTTGAATCGTGACGACCCATTACCGAAAGCAAACCAGATGAGTAGCCTCCAAGCAATGCATTTAATGCACATACCATCAAGAATTAAATGCTTGGTATGAAATAACATGGATAGGATCTAGATATTTTCACAAAAATAGCTAAGGGTAACTAAGCAACTTGGAAACCAAGCGACGGTTACAAGGAAAGTTCCCCTGATTCCATCCGAAATGAACCGAATGTGTGGCCTCCAAGGCATGACTTATCACTTTAAATTAAACGTAAAGTGACACCTAAGGACTAGATGCAATACACCGTGGGAGCATTTGTGATGACCAAAATGAGATAGTGGATCTAACCGGTATTTAGCCCCTAAACCGAACCGGATCCATCCCCTTAAGTCATAAATGCATCCATGTGCAAGGAATCTCATTGGTGGAGAGATAATGATTGGAAATCATTGGTAATAATGGTAATGATTACAAAATCTTTGAAAAGGTTTGGTAATCATTACCAAATCTTTGAGAATCTAGCCTTCTCCCCTAAATTCGTTCCAAGACAAATCAAACCAAGACAAGACAACAAGTCCCCTAGGCCAAACACCCTCCAAGGAAGAGGCTGGAATGGCCTGTGATATTTTTTTCAAGTCTTGAAGGCCTAGCGTTTCTCTCTAAACTCGAGAAACTCTTTCGGGTCTTAGGCCACTCAAGCGGATTTCTCAAAAAACACGCCGTTATTCTGCCAAATTCTAGTTGTGGAAGGTGTTCTTGAAGTTCTGAGAACAAGAACTTTAAGGATTGATGATCACCGATAAACACCGAGCCAAGAGAAGCAAGGAGGGAATGAGGTTAGCTACTTAGGAATGACTACATCCCCTAAGTATGTTGTTATTCTTGGTTTCTTGGCTAAGAACTCAAATAACCGCGACCACCGATCAACCACTGGCCAACCAACAACCAAGAAGATCAAGGAGAAGGAGGTAAACACTTAAGGAATGCCACATCCCCTAAGTTGGTATGTTCCTATCAAACTCCCAATGATTCTTGGATGATTTTATTTATATTGTTTTGTATATAGTAGGATCATGTAAATAATTCGCTTATTTGCATGTTCTTAAGACATAAAATCCACAAAAGAATCAAACAAACCCTAAAAACAACCTAACAAGCCTTTGATTTTTTCAAGAACATCAAACAAATACCTAATCTTAACTATGACAACCAAATTAGGGGTTAAATCATACAAAACTCATTCTAAACATCTCAATAGCATTAAAAAACATGCCAAAACATTCAAAAACGTCAAATCATCCAACCATGTGGTAAAAACACGTGAGGATTTGAACAAAACGACTATTAACATCATCAGTTGTACATAGTCTATACGATACCCCCCCAAGAACATCGTATTTATTTTACTTTTTAGCAAAACAAAACACACACACATGCACATACTTATATTACACCAACCGACCCTTATTGCTAAGAACTCCGGATAAAGAGAGGGCCTCTATTCATTTAGGGATATGTGTGATTCTTCTTCAGAAACCTTCTTATTTTCCTTAGTTACAAGTAGGAACAACATAAATAATATGGCATTTCGTTTCACTTTTTAACTCACAACTCACACACAAACACTAAACTAACCAAAGCAATGGATTTCGTTTAAGGTTCATGACAAAATCAAAGGGTTGTTCACAATCAAAACTAACTGATAATCAATCAAAACATAACTTAACTAACTGAACTTTTAACCAAAACCAACCCTAGCTTTCAAACATAATAAGACTAAACTACGTTCGACCTGATCTTTGGTAACCACCAAAGTACGTGGGCAACCCACGTGGGGGTTCGGTCTCATATCCTAACAACTTAGTCTTAGTTTGCATTTCCTTTAGTGTAACATGTACATTTACATATATGTCTGTCTATCAACTATTATTGGCTATCGCTAACTACTAGTAGTTGTAGTATTTACCTACTTTCAATTAAATCATGTAAGAAACACATAAAAAGAACAAAAACTTTAAAAAGGGGAATTATTTTTGTTTAAGTAATCAAATAAAACTACTTGGATAGTTCTTAACAATTAATATCTATTTAGACTGAGGTACTGTCTTCGGACAGGTGTCTTGGGGTGTCTAACATCTTCCACGAGCATAACTGACTCCTAAACTTAAAGAATATATTTGGTACATAGACCTATGGAAGTCAAAACACAACCGCTTCGAAAGAAAAAATGAATTTCCAAAATTCCAATGACATAGCACACCATTTAACCCCATGTTAGGTGGTGCCTCCATTTCTAACAAAAATCTCAGCCTAAGAAGTTTTTCAAAACTGATGCTTAGAAAAGCCCTTGAAAAAACATCTTCGAAATAAACGGATTTGGATGACTTAGAGAGGAATAGATGAAACTTGTTTTCATCATCTTACCGATTCTATACTTCTTCTGGTATCGAAATTCGAGGTGTGTCAGCTGGCAACTCCATTGGGGACTTCATAAGAGATTCAAGCCTAGTTGGAGTCTAAATCTATATTCACTGTGTAATAACATCCAAGTATTATGTCTTTGATTTCAAACATAAACAATTCTCTTACCAAAAGCATAACAATAACAACCATAACAATAAGAATAACAATAATAATAATAACAAAACAATACTAAGCATATCATTTCACATGTATATTTTGGCATGCAGACATATTTACTATCTTTTTCTACTGCATTTACATTTACTATCTTTACATTACCATATATAAATATTATCTTTATATTTTTGCACTTACATTATTGTATATTCTCTCCAACGCACGAGTACTCACTTTGAAATGCATAACATCAATGGAAAATCCAAGCCGTAACCCCCTTAGAGATAGAGAGGCTGGCAGTAGGGGCTTTCATCAGTGGTTTCATTGTATCGATCTAAGCACTGAAAACTGTTAGGTTAGAAAGAGAAGTTAGTAGAATTAAGGTTGGGGGTTGTATCCATCGGGATCCGGCTATGAACCTCTTTTTGCTTGGAGAACCAACCAAAGATAGATGTTCCCTCAGGAAGGATACTAGAACTTTGAAGGTCTGGAAATCGAATTTTTTAGGATGCGTGTCGTACCCCAAACCCTGGGGTCATGAATCAGGCCTTGGGACGGATAACTTAAGTAGTCGACCGATAACCCTATTGTGATTTTTTGCTTATTTCTTTATGATTGATTTTATTTAATTACCTAATCTTACTAGTTGTGTTCCTTTCTAGCATTGATTTGTCAAACAATTACCAAGTATGCCTAGCGGATGCTACTATTTAATTAAACACTTGATAATACCGTGGTGAAATTTTGTAGTAAAAACTAAATAAATTGTTGCATTGGGCCTCTATATCATCTATAGAGCCCTCAGTAGCATCAATAGACACATAGTTAATAATGGTTACAAACGAACCAACAGTCCAATTGTTTGGGCCCTACAGGGACCATTAGTACATGCCATGCTTAAAAAAAAAAGGGTCCATAGCGGCAGAAAGTTCCAAAATAATCCAAATACACCAAAGCTAGAAACTTGGTATAGTGTACTTTCAGACCGGAGTTCACTCCTGCTCACTATACTATGTACCACCTGAGGATGGGGAAAAAATGAGAGTGAGCTCAATGTGCTCAGTAGGGAAATGCATCAATTTTATTACCTTTTTCTAATGTTTATAGAAAATATGTGATTTTATAAACCATAATACCCTGGCCAGAACTTTATAAATAGAATAATAAATAATGCACTCGCACATGGTAATAAAACATGTACTCATAAAATTCAAGTAAATTTTTTTTTAAAACACATACACAACAAGTATACCGCTACAATACCTCGTGACCGAACCATACCACTGGGAATCTATACTATCTTGTGAGATACTTACATAACCTGGAGTATCCCCGGCATAGGTTTAGGGATTTGCACCCAAGGTCAGCTCCACGGTGACCTAATCTTCTGGGTCCTCACATGATATCATCGCAATACCACCCAACCAGATATATTTAACACAAAAGTATATGTTTCTTTTATAATACTAGATTTGTGCAAACTTCAACTTTTTACCGCAAATCCAATTTTTATTTGAAAACACATTTTTCAAATGAGCACACAAGAATACATACATATAATGCATGCTAAAAAAGCACAAAAGAGAATGAATAGAATTCCCCACCTCGAGATGCGGGTGGTCACCTAGCAATCTCGAATCACCCTACTTCAGCTCACCCAGTTGCTGGAAGCAAAATTAAACATCCTCTAATTAACACCATTACTTTATGCGTGCACCCTTAATATTGTATTATTTCTTAAGGGGGTATTATGCGTTGTGAGAGTAATTTACTGTGAGCAGTCAGGTTTCCCACTCATTTTACCACAGTTAAAAATATTTTTCCATTATTTTTATACTTTTCTAAGAAAATGGACATCTCAATCTTTAAAACAGACTTTGAATCACCAGATTTCGATTTTTTCACATTTAGTTATGATTTTTCGATGTTCAGTAAATAAAGTTGTCAAAATCTTACGGGATTATTTTCAGCTACATTTCGGAGTCTATTTAGGTACCATATCAGGTTCAAAACATAGCATATGCTAGCTCCAAATGATTTTCATTGGGTCTAGTTTCATTTTCAATAATATTTTTTAGAATTTTCAACTAAAGTTTTATGATTTTTTGAAGACAGGTTGTTCAAATGAACCAAGTGCAAAATTTGAACTTCCAAATTTTTATTCTTCAATTCTTTTTGATACCCAATGGTGCTAAACTATTTTTTTTTTGAAACTTTCCTAAGGCCTAGAGTTCCTCCCAAACCAAAGTACAATATTTCTAATGCATTTAAGGTTCATTTACATCATCATTTTCATAGATTGTTTTTCCCCAAAATCGAAAATAACAAAGTTAAAGTTCTAAACCATATTTAAAAAAAGAAAATCAGATTTCAGGCATGGTGATTTCACCCAAATCTCATGTTTAATTCAACCTAACAAGCTCATATTTGACCAAATCCAAGTTTTGCTAGGTTTAATCCAGATATACTTTACATCTTATCCTTTAGAATCATTAAAAACATGTTAGAACTTTGAATAAAAATTTCTAGGGTTAGGAACTTACCAAATGTGAGCTTAATCCTCCACCAAGACTTGATTTCACCTATGGATCTTCTCAAATTTCTTGCTCCAAATCTTCCAAGAGCTTCATTCTCTCGTTTCCTTCTCTTGATTGCTCTATTTCTCTCTTTTTTCTCTTATATTATTTACTTATGTTGATGGAGGTTGAAAGAGAATGCAAGAAGGGGTTTTTGTCTTGCTTCTTGGCCTCTCTCACGTGAATTCTATAGGCTTCCTTATTTTTTTTTTTGTCATGATATGGGAAGGGTCTTGGGTCATGGGTATGGATTATGATATGGGTATGGATACTAACACTTAGGGAAGTGGCTATGGATTTTGACTTGGGTATTGGGTTATCTCAAAACAAAATTTGGGCTTTTCTAATTCAACTTGGGCCCTAACCATTTACATTAGGTTTTATAATTTACCTATTTTCGCACCTTTTATTTGTGGTATTTTCAAAATGGTCTTAAGTGGTCCAAATATACACTTTGGGCCAAGAATCATGTGCCCAAACGATGGTGGATCATTAGATAATTTAAATTTAAGTTATTTCCATTAATTTAGCACTTAAATTTTTCATTTTTCACTAGAAAATTTTAATTGCACCAAAACTTTTATTTAATTGCTCTCACAACTTTATAATTCTAATTTCTAAAATTTGAGAATGTTACAATTCTACCCCCCCAGAATCTTCTAAGGCATTTCCCTATATAAAACATCTCTTTGGATCGTAATATCCTACCATTGTATCACGTGAGAAGGGTTTGGCCCGTACTTTCGTAGTATAGATACATGGAATTTGTCATGCACATATGACAACTCCTAGGGCAAGGCTAGATGGTTGGCGACTTCTCCAATTCTTCCCATAATTTCAAAGGGTCGGATATACCTCAGAGTGGATTTTCCCTTCACACCAAATCAAAAAATTTCCTTATGAGGCTTTACCCGTAGAAATACGAAATCGCCTACTTGGAACTCCAAATGTGTTCTTCTCTTATCAGTGTAGCTATTTTTCCTATCTTGAGCTATCTTAAGTTGTTCTTAGATGAGCTTGATCTTTTTTGTGGTATCCTCAATTAGATTTGGGCTAATGGTAATCCGCTCCTCTACCTCTGCCCAACAAGTAGGAGACTGGCAGGGTCATCTATAGAGTGCCTCGTATGGTGCCATGTGAATGCTAGTCTGGTAGCTATTATTGTAAGCGAACTCTACCAGAGGCAAATGCTCACTCCAGCTACCCTTAAAGTTTAAGATACACGCTTGCAATATATCCTCCAAGATCTGGATTACTCTCTCAGATTGCCCGTCAGTCTGGGGATGAAATACAGTGTTGAACTGGAGCTGTGTGTCTAGGGATTTCTAGAAGCTCTTCCAAAACTTGGTTGTTAATCGATGATCTCGATCATAAATGATTGATAGCTGAATCCTGTGTAATTTCACAATCTAATTTATGTAACATTTGCTTGACCCCATAAAGGAATAACTTGTCTTGACAAGTATCAAGTGAGCTACTTTTGTCAACCGATCCACTAATACCCATATAGCATCAAATCCTTCAAGAGTTCTTGGCAATCTGGTCATAAGATCCATAGTGACATGGTCCCACTTCCACTCAGGGATAAGTAGTGGTTGTAGGGCTTCTTTTGGTCGTTGTGTGCTTTTTTTTTTTTTTTTTTTTAATTTTTTTGTCGTGATATGGGTAGGGTCTTGGGTTATGGGTATGGGTTATGATATGGGTATGGATACTAACACTTAGGGAAGTGGGTATAGATCTTAACTTAGGTATTGGGTTATCTCATAACAAAATTTGGTCCAAATGTACACTTTGGGCCCAGAATCATGTGCCCAAACCATGGTGGACTATTAGATAATTTAATTTTAAGTTATTTCTATTAATGGATTTGTTGTGCGAAGACTGCGTTATGACCAATTGGCACTTAAATTTTGCGTTTTTCGCTAGAAAAATTTAATTGCACCAAAACCTTTATTTAATTTCTCTCACAACTTTATAATTCTAATTTCTAAAATTTGAGAATGTTACAATGCGCTAGAAGAAAAGAAAAAATCGCATATAGTGAGCCTAGGATAGAGGAAAGCCAAAACCCTGTTTTACTTAGGACATAATGTTCGAGAGAGACATTTAGTTTTGTTACCAATATATCATCACCATGAAGCCTCACAAAACAAAGTACCTCTAGGACTAATAAAGAACGAAATAGAAAAAATAAGAATTTTCAGTCCTCTTTGTTCATAAGCCTTCTCAAAATTTCTAATTGTATTTGAATAAATTGACTACTGAACAAGCCATAAAAAAGAGTAAAGAGAATCCTCATTATGACTGTACAAGACTTTATTAGACTCGAAAACTTTATTTTGTTCGGATATAGGTCTTGCTTTAGTTTGAGGTCGACATTGACTAAGAATTGATATGAGGTTTTCATTAACTTTATTAGACTCGGAAACTTTATTTTGTTCGGATTCAGGTCTTGTTTCAATTTGAGGTCGACATTGACTAGGAATTGATTTGAGGTTTTTATTAAAACCAAATAAAAGTGTCAAATCGAGTCTGTAATTATAATAAAAGTACACTCCATCTGTAGAGTACTCATGGCAAAGTTTGATACGATTGTAAATTATAAAATTTGGAACTAATGGAAATCTCATCTCAAACTAAGTCATAGTCAAACCACAAGTGCCTATGTAAGCAAAAATAATAACCCGGCCTAAGTTACTTAGGAAAAATTGCTCCACGTAAGAAAACACCCATATCTCATTTTCCAGTTCGCACTCAGGCCTAGCATGATAGCCCATCCTAATGGAGGATATAGAGGAACGACCGAGTGAACCCATCGGAGTAATATAATTGAAAGAAGACATGGTTGTGCTGAAAGAATCTGTGGGTAAGATTTTTGAACTCCTACAGCAACTCTACCACTCTAAGCTGAACCCTATAGCCCCTGTTTAAACCCTGAACCCAATGGAACAAATAACTAACCATCAGCCCTTTAGTTCTTGAGGTATTAGCCTAGTTACTGGAAAAATGATCCCCCTTGAACCTTAGCCACAAGTCACTCCGATTGTGACCGACCTAAACCCAAGTACCACCTCAGCTAAACTAAATACTATCCCAGTTATACCAGAAATTAACGACCAATTCAAAAGAGAGGTGAAAGAACAAACTGAGAAGACATCTTTACTAACAGAAAAACTACTGCAAATGGAAAGGGAACTCCAGGAAGTAAAGAAGGAAGAATCGGGAACCAATGTCTGATATGTTGACCTATCTTCTATACCTCAAGTAAAGTTCCTTGACAACTTTATTATGCCTACACTCACGAAGTACGATGGATCAGAGTATCCATAAATAAGGGCGTATATTCATAACGAAGCATTGGCCATCCAACTTTTCCAGCAGTCATTAGATGAACCCGCTGCCCGTTGGTATACAATAATAGAACAATCAAAAGTGAGGACATTTCTTGATATAGTCAAGATTTTTTGCAAACAATATGGCTATAATCAAGAGGTCTTGCCTGACAAAATCTCTCTACAAACCCTAACTAGAAAGAGTGGGGAAAATTTCCAAGAATATGCCATCCATTGGAGGAATAGAGCCGCATAGGTGGTACCGCCAATGAAGGAGGCCGAGATGGTCCAATTGTTTATCCAGGCTCACCTTACCTTTATGAAGAGACTTTATTGAACACATTAGATGGCCCACTCTCCAACGTAAAACACTAGGGGGAATACATGGAGGAAGGACTTCGAACTGCTAGGATACAAAAACTAGCTGATAATAAGGTTAAAAAGTCAACACCTCCGAAAAGCGAAAACCCTGAGGTATTAATAGTTGACCAAGGCCAGAAGAATGAGCAAAATATCCGAACTCAACCTATTTAGCAGCGGTCTAACCTCCTGGCATACCTAGACCAAGCTCCACGGATTCGAAACTCCCTTGGTTGGCACCATTTCAAGCACCCATATACAACTTTTACCCATATTCGTCTTCACCACTATCTACCTAAATCCCTATTAGCTACAACCAAAATTATCAAAATTTCTGACCCACTTGACCACCTAGAGTGAAATGACAATTTCCCATTCTATCCGTACCAATCTCTCAAATCTTTGAAGAGTGTATCAAGAACAAGTTGCATGTACCAATTCTCCAAAATAGTCTAAACCCTAACAATCCAAAATTCAACCATAACCAAACCTGCGCATATTACTCTAGGGCAGCCGGACACTCTACTGACAATTGTCACAACCTGATGCACAAGATAGAGAATCTCATACAAGATAAAGTAATATGTTTCTTGAAGGATGGAGAGACCTTTCAACCAAATTTCCAACAAACTCCATTCCCAAAACATAACTGGTAGGTGTGAAATTGTGCACGCCTACTTACGCTCGCAAGTATACGAGATCTAAAGTTTTAATATAGTGGATCTTTGAAGATCAGATATCATTCCCACAGAGAAAAGTGTGAATAATTGAATTGAATACCGCAATTGACGTAGTCTCGTGTTATCCTGACGACGGAAGACGTGAATTGAAATTAAACTAAGCTAAACTACAATTAGTGGGTTAATTCTAACTAGGTTGATTAATTAGAGATTTACTTTGTTCACTTAATAAACGTTTGATTTCGTTTGGTTAACAATAATGGAGTTTAGGTATCTGACAATCTCGGTTCGTAAACTCCTCCGCCACCTCTTCCGAGTGTAAGACGAGGGAATACGCAACTTCGTGTTGACAAAGAGGTCCCCCTAAATGTCTTAACGAATCTAGGTTGCGTGAGTCTTGACCCAACATCATCGATTGCACACTAACTAACGCCCTCCCGGGTCGTTAGGTTGTAACGATGTGTTTACCCTAGTCTGAATCCAGGGTTACCTATCCCGAGTGTCAAACCCTAGATTCTCAAATGAAACCCTAATACCATTACAAGAATATTAAGATCATCATCAAATGATAAACACAATCGGACTTAAAAAGCAACAACCGTTAAAGAAACGTATATTAAATCAAACGAGTATTTACACAACTACACCTTTCCCTAACTAATCTCTAAATTACACTAACATGTTCTTAGCTAATACAACATTAAATCAATAGGAGATCATAATCATCAACAATAACTATTAAATACAAAGATGGAAACAAGGGAATAAAAGCCAAATCTCAAAGTGGAGTGGTCCACTTTCGCCAAAGAACAATCCTCCTGAGCTTCTCTTCTCCGTTGATGAACTTCCTCTTCTAGCTCTTCAAGGATTGGCCAAGAACACCTCCTAAACTAATCTAATCTACTTCATAAATTACCTAAACCTAACTAAGGTAGAAGGAGAGCTCTCAAGATGTCAATCGAAGCCTCCTCTCACGTCTCATGCTTTTTAAGGTTTGGTGGAAAAAAGGGTTAAATAGGTAAGGTTTGGAAATATCTTCAAAATATATGAAAATAGATATTTCTGTGCAGAGTGTCACCGCCTAAGTGGTGGCTTTAAGTCGGTTAACTTCTGTCGGTAACTTCGCTTAAGCGGTGGTTTTTCCGCCTAGGCGGTGGTTCAACCCTTCAGCACTCCAACATTTTGCCTCTTTTCTGCCTAAGCGGTGGAACTTCCACCTAGGCGGTGATCTCCATTCACCGAAACCCTGTTTTGCATATTTTGTTCACCGTTTCTTCACCGTTTTCACTTGTTTCTCGCCCTTTGACGTCCTTTCACCTGTTCTACACTAAAACACACTAAAACACAATTAAATATAACTAAAATGCTTGAAAACTAACAAATCCGGTTTAGAAATAGATAGGTTTTTCACACCTATCAATACCCCCAAACTTAGAATTTTGTTAGTCCTCGAGCAAAACACTAACGCTAAACTAAACTAACAAACGAACTAACCAACTAAAATGAAAAACTAAACTAACACGAAAGAAGTATATGCACGTAAATATAAAGTTCAATCGAAATGACCAATTTGTTCCTCCCTCAACATCTGTAAACCGGATCAAGTTCGGAAAGTAACCCACACCAAGTGGTGTTCTAGAATTTCATCGATCAATATCAATAAAAACTATTCTAGATCCATTTTAAGTGTGTGTGTGAGAACTCAAATGTATAACTAGTTAAATACCGGATTCGATTATTCAATCGTTAAGCTCATAATTTAAACCGTTGAAGGATTCAGGAAAACCATATGCTTGATTGGAGTCTACTATCCACTAATGTAGGCTCGGATATACACAGAGATCAATAGGGCTTGGTTTGGCTTTGGAGAATGACCACGAGTATCACTAGAATAAAAATAGCAAATCGGTTTAATCGATCGATACCCGAGGTAAAATCGCTTGTCGCTATCCTCTCTCATGACCCCCACACATTTAAAGTACAATTCTGAATAAGAAATGAAAATCCTGGTATTCACTTGTCGAAAGAGAAGGGAATGAAAACTATATTTTTTTTATTTTTTTATTTTTTTTTAATTTTTTTTAACTAACATATTCCTAAATTAACTCGAATTATTACAGTTTTAGGAGAGTGCAAAAAGAAGTTAGAGAAACACACCCCAAACTTATTTGAATTTATAAAATTTTAGGAATATGTAAAAAGAAATGATAGAAACACACCCCCAAACATATTTAGGAGCGTGCAAAAAAGAAATAAAAAAAATGACAAGTGAATACACTAATACCGAATCAATAAAAATTTATCAAAAACCCAACCGCTCACTTGATTTCACTCAATTTTTAAAATTAGGCTTAGCGACCTTGGGTTAGGAAAAATTTAATTGAAAGGAGTATTTGAACGTTTTAAGAATTTGATTACGTTATCAGCTTCGATAGGGGAAATAAGGAATTAACATTTTCAAGTTAGCTACAACGGTTCAAGAGAAAAATTGACGGCCTAAATCACGTCTCCGGAATTACCTTACCTAGGATTCCGCCTCAAGTTTTCCCCAAATCAAGTTCTAGTTTCCTCATTTTCTATCATGAGCTTAATATTGAATAATCAACGTCTAATTGTTCAGATAATTATACATTGAGTCCAAATGTCGTGCAATTTTTGGATCGAGATAATTTTACCCAATCGACATGTTAAGTACACAAAACACACAAGGAAGGTATTACCCCCGACCTCAATATGCAATTAGGGGATAATTATCACCATTGGGTCTTGGCCCAAATGAACTCATATCTAAACATGCAAACACAACTTTATACATACACAAATCTAAACTAAATCTAATACTAACATACATAATTTAATCTAACACTAAACATGCAAAAACAAAAATTAAACTAACTAAAAAATTTAAAACTAAAACATTCATAATAAAATAAATACATAAACTTAAATTTATACATCAAATTTTTTTCCATTTTGTTCAAAAAATAATAATTGTTCATCATTTTCTACAAAAAGTCAAAATGGATGAACATCCACTAAACTATCATCCAATCCATACCATCCAGACCTAAACATGGCAGTGTTCCAACATCAGTGAACCCAATAAACATATAGCATGCTTGCACACAAAATGGGTTGAACACATACCTAGGGAATAAGACTTATTCCCTACTGTTCACCTGAAGACGAATCCTCACCATCATCACTTTGGGAAGGAGAGTGTGGTCTCTGGAGTAGATGTGGTGGCACAGATGGCATCGGAGGGTAATCGTCCATCTCAAGGCCAAGGCCCTCCCAAATCTTCCGTTGGACTCGATCTTGTTGCCTCGAAAATTGGTCCAGGAAAGAAGCAACCTCGTATTGGTTCTGGAGGACGGTCTGAAGCTTGTTGTTTATCCTATCTTGGGAGTTTTCATCTCGGGCTCCAGAAGGTCCAGCTGTCTCGTCTGCTTGCTCCTCCCCTTCCTCAGGTTCAGGCTTGGGTGCCTCTTGCACCCTAGTCTTCCACAACCGGTTTATCGCTGACAGAGTAAGTAGAGTGATAGGGTCACACTGGCTTCTCCCGGATACAGTCATATCAGCTAATATGAAAATATGGGTTAATAGTGACAGAAACGAGAGCCCACCTTTTACCATCTTCGTAGCATGAATGATCGATGAATAGATCAGAAATCCAACGTTGATTGGTTGTCCGGTCTAAATTTTATAGATAAAAAAATCCCTGTCCTTTGAGACGTCTGACAGATGTGATGTCGGTAGGAGGCTTCCGCAGATGAAGTGGTGCCAGATTTTTGAAATTGGCTTGAGGCATTGCACCAAAAAGGTAGCGACGTTCGGCCCTTAGTGTTTCCACTTTACTTTTCCAGATGTGATCTTTTGAATGACCCTATGCAAAGTAGGGTCTTGGCTTTCAAGGAACTCCGGTGCCGACAGTCTAAAGAGATGGTTGATAAAGTCGGGGCTGAAGATGATAGGTTGATTATGAACCCTTGCTAGGTCGTCAATGGCCTCTGTTGTATTAGCATAAAACTCTTTGACCAAAGCAATCTCGCCTGGGGGTGGCAATTTGCAGAATTGCTCCCAGTGGCGGCTTCGGATTTCATTTTGAAATTCCACCAGGAGATCTTCAATCGGACTGAAACCCCGTTGACATATGCAGGCACGATATTTTTCGTGTTCTTTAAAGTGCTCTGCCGCCTGTTTTGACACAAAGCAGGTGGCATCGTAGTCAACGTCGGTCGGTACCCTAGGGTTTGAACTCAACCCTTCTCCTCTGGCCCTCTTCTTTGCTGCTCTTTTCGGTATTTTCTACAATCACAATCACAAAAACCCAATACAACCTCATCATATATGAACAATTGAAAAACATAAACCTCCCTAATCACTTTGTCAATAACACATACATCCCAAAACGAACACCCATTTGAATTTTTCAAGAAAATTTCACAAATGTGACATCCTATATTAGTTCACACACTCAACCAATCCAATTAAACATGTGCATCACCATGAATCAAACCAAAAACCCATGGAACTTCGGAATCGCGAAACTAGGGTTAAGGGTTTTGGGCAAAATTTCAAAATCGATTGATTTCTTTGATATAATCATGTAAACCAACTAATAATTTCAACAAATAGACTAAATGTGATGTAAAAGAAACTTACTTGTTGAGAATTAATGGTCCAATCAAAAGAGAATGAAGAAATCGCACCTTTTACGCAAAACCCTAAATTTTCGGAAATAGGGGTGGAGATCCAATTCTTGGAGGTTGAATCATGATGGAAATGACTACTTTCGGTAATGGATGGATGATTTTTGATGATTGGAACGGTTTGGGAGTGAGGTTTTAGAGAGAAGGTGGAGGATTTGGGGAGGGAACCTTGCATTTTTAATTTTTGAGCGAACGGGCTGTTTTTAACTGCACTAGGTCCACCGCTTAAGCGGTGGAACTCTTTTCTTTAAAAACAAACCTACTGACGAAATTTCGCCTAGACGGTGGTTTTTCCGCCTAAGCGAAATTAAACCAGTGTGAAAACATTTTGTTTTGCTGTTAATCCGCCTAGGCGGTGGTTTCTCCGCCTAAGCGTGGAGCGTATTTTGAAAATTTGGTGCATCCTTTATTTTTATTGCCTAAGCAGTGGTTAACCATTTGGGCGGTGGGCTGTTTTCACCCACTCTGTATTTTTACCGCCTAAGCAGTGGTCATTTTTTGCTGAAAAACACCCTCTCTGTATTTTTACCACCTAAACGGTGGTTTACCGCTTGAGCGGTGGGCCTGAAGCTACCACTTTCATGTTTTTTTCTAATTTTCAAAATATGGCTCCATCCCGTACGTTTTCACTTCGCTTGTTCAACGTTTTTAAACTTAAAATACTTCCCCAAACTTCCATACTCCTAAATTCACTTCTGAACAGGTTCCGAAGCCATGCTGGCTTCCAAAAAAAATAAATAATCAAATAAATAGTAACAAAAATCGGGTAATTTGATACCCTAAGTTTTACTTCAAAAAAAAAATAGCGCTTGAGTTACCGTCCCCAGCTGGACTATTGTGTCACTAAGTATTTTTCACCGAAATTCTCCATAGACAAGGAATTTGGGCTCAAATGCACAGTCGGATCAAGATCATAGCTTGAAGTCGGCTTCTCCTCTCAGTCCTTATCATTTGCAATAAGCTCAATCTCGGGATTGAGAATTAAGAATTTCAATCTTCTTCATCTTTTCTCACTCTGCTTGATCTCATTAACACAATGAAATAAAAATAAAAATTAAAAACAAAACAAAAATAAATGTCAGGATTAACACTCGACTACTTAGTCACAATATCAACTTAGAATTCGCACTAATCCCACGTCAACAGCGCCAAAACTTGGTGTGTTGACGGAACTAGGATACGATACATTTGAGTTTCCTATTTAAAACTTAAGTTCTGAGCCAATACCGCGTTTCTTTTGCAATATTCAAATAAAATTCAAACTAAGCCCCGGCAACGGCACCAAAAACTTGGTAGGCGTTGATGGGAATAGAATTTGACAATATTCAAATAACATTCACACTAATCCCCGGCAACAGCACCAAAAACTTGGTAGGCATTGACGGGAACAGAATTTGACAATATTCAAATAACATTCACACTAATCCCCGGCAACGGCGCCAAAAACTTGGTAGGTGCGAAATTGTGCACGCCTACTTATGCTCGCAAGTATATGAGGTCTAAAGTTTTAATATAGTGGATCTTTGAAGATCAGATATCGTTCCCACAGAGAAAAGTGTGAATAATTGAATTGAATACCACAATTGACGTAGTCTCGTGTTATCCTGACGATGGAAGACGTGAATTGAAATTAAACTAAGCTAAACTACAATTAGTGGGTTAATTCTAACTAGGTTGATTAATTAGGGATTGATTTCATTCACTTAATACATGTTTGATTTCGTTCGGTTAACAATAACGGAGTTTAGGTATCCGACAATCTCGGTTCGTAAACTCCTTCGCCATCTCTTCCGAGTGTAAGACGAGGGAATACGCGACTTCGTGTCGACGAAGAGGTCCCCCTCAATGTATTAACGAATCTAGGCTATGTGAGTCTTGACCCAACGTCATCGATTGCACACTAACTAATGCCCTCCCGGGTCGTTAGGTCGTAACGATGTGTTTACCCTAGTATGAATCCAGGGTTACCTCTCCCAAGTGTCAAACCCTAGATTCTCAAATCCAACCGTAATACCATTACAAGCATATTAAGATCTTCATAAAATGATAAACACAATCGGACTTAAAAGTAACAACCGTTAAAGAAACGTATATTAAACCAAACGAGTATTTACACAACTACACCTTTCCCTAACTAATCTCTAAATTACACTAACATGTTCTTAGCCAATACAACATTAAATCAAGAGGATATCATAATCATCAACAATAAACATTAAATACAAAGATGGAAACAAGGGAATAAAAGCCAAATCTCAACGTGGAGTGGTCCACTTTCGCCAAAGAACAATCCTCCTGAGCTTCTCTTCTCCGTTGATGAACTTCCTCTTCTAGCTCTTCAAGGATTGGCCAAGAACACCTCCTAAACTAATCTAATCTACTTCCTAAATTACCTAAACCTAACTAAGGTGGAAGGAGATCTCTCAAGATGTCAACTGGAGCCTCCTCTCATGTCTCATGCTTTTTGAGGTTTGGTGGAAAAAAGGGTTAAATAGGTAAGGTTTGGAAATATATTCAAAATATATGAAAATAGATATTTCTGTGGAGAGTGTCACCGCCTAAGAGGTGGCTTTAAGTCGGTTAACTTCTGTCAGTAACTTCGCCTAAGCGGTGGTTTTTTCGCTTAGGCGGTACATGCTGGAATAACAATCTGTCGTTTTCTCGCCTAGGTGGTGGTTCAGCCCTTCAGCACTCCAACATTTTGCCTCTTTTCCGCCTAGGCGGTGATCTCCATTCACCGAAACCCTATTTTACACATTTTGTTCACCGTTTCTCTACCGTTTTTACTTGTTTCTCGCCCTTTGACGTCCTTTCACCTGTTCTACACTAAAACACAATTAAATATAACTAAAATACTTGAAAACTAACAAATTCGATTTAGAAATAGATAAGTTTTTCACACCTATCAATAACAACCCAACTTCCACTGTCAACATGATTAAGCAAGTTAGGGTGAGAGCTAATCTCGAATCTGCTAGAGATAGCTCCCCATATTGTGAACGAAAGATTTAGTCTAAAGTATTCCTAGAGGAAAAGAAGGTAAAGGGTACAACGTTGGAACAACGAAATCAACCAGTAGCCTTGTAATAAAGGGGTTTGTCCAGCCATGGTGCATTGAGGACCTTAGTAATCAGAAAATAGAAAGCTCTATCTTAATATATAACTAGCCACTAGATAGTTGAGATTATCCTATCCTTGGGCTCTTTTTGTTATTAGAAATTTTGTTTAGATATGCTATAAAGGTATAAAAAAGTGCTAGGATAAATAGGGGCATAATAGACTGTGTGAAAACAAAAATCTTTTCTAGAATAAAGTTCTTAAAACATAAACAGTAAAACATTAATGCCCATTGCCTTCATAATAATTCATTTAAAACATACCTTAACAAAATCATCACTATCTTCGCTTTTAATAAATAAAAAAAGAAAAAGAAGAAGAAAAAGAAAAAAAAAAAAAAAAAGTTCATCTTAGAATAAGCAAATAATCATAGCTTTGCTAAATAAGCCCATCTAAAGTTTGTACGCTAAATACAACATGAAAGATTCTAGCTCGATCCTGCCAAATCACATTAAACTACTAAAACACAAGAAAATGTTGTCACCCTAGTAAATTAGGGCTATGTGATTCAAATCGTAAACGTATCCCAGGTTACAATTCCCTTGGAAAGGCATGTCATGTTCTAAGCATAGTATGTCTTTTCTCATAAATCCTATATAGTAGGAATTATGCACCATCAGGAATACATTTTGTTTAGGTTCAAAACGCATCAAGCTAGTCAAAATCTATCCTGATAAAGAGGCCACCTAGGGTTTACCAGTCAGACCGTCAAAATAAATTCACCCTCAGTAGACATCGTAAAGTCAAAGGCATCTTAGAATCTTGAGGAAGAAAAATGATGGAGCTGTCATTATGTCCTAGGGAAAATGATTCATGTTTTGAGGAAAAATATAGGATAATTCTGTCATCAGGTCCTAAGAACAGTAATCCATTTCTGAGGAAAAAAGACGTGTCTGTTATTATGTCCTAGGAGCAATTTTCCTTACTTTGAAAATAAAAAAGAGGGGATAATCTTATCATCAAGTCCTAGGTTCCATGATCTATGCTTGAATAGTACAATTTGTCACTAAGTCCTAAGAAAAAATAATCTATGGGAAGAATCTAGGGTAAATATGTCACTAGGACCTAAGGACAGTGATCAAATTAGAACGAAAAGACAAGTTTATCACCAAGTTCTAGGAGCAAAATATTCCTTCTTTGAAAAGGAAAAAGAGAAAGGATATTTTTGTCATTAATTCCTAGGAGTCCTGGTCTAGGTCTTGGGGAAGAAAATGACGATTGTGCCATTGAGACCTAAAAAGAATGATCTATATCTTGAGTATAAAATGTCAAATCATTCCATAGTCCTAAGGTGAACCTAACTCCTATGTTTGAGAATAAGACAAAAATTGCAAGTCAACTTAGTCCTATGAAAGCCAAGTCCAAGCTATGGTCTGTCCGGAACAAATCTGAGAATTTCTTACTAGAGTTACGTCATCCTAAGATTGCATATGCACAACACGAACATCATCATCTATATAGACATACTTAGCATAGTCAAGAATATAACCACGCATAGAGGTAGGGTAATTTACATCCTAAAAAAAGTTTGGAGGTCTAGGTTGGTTAATCGATTAATAAGCCTAGGAAATCTACTTTAGGTATTTTTTCTAAAAGCCATCCAGGAGATGATTGGAAGATCATAAAATGGAGCCGATCCCTCCCTCTATTGGAAGTACTCAGAATTACTCCAAAATCCCGACGATGCCAGAAGACATTACTTTCCTGAAATAAATATTCAGCTCGATGAACCCAGCCTCATTATTCCGAGAAAAGAGAAAAGAAAACCATGTCTATCTTGACCTTTCCCTTGATTTCTTAAAGACCCTTATAATTAATTAGGTATTATCTTGTACGTCTACGTAATAGATCTACAAATCATCAAATGCAAGCTTATTTTATTTAAGGTCGACTCAAGTTGTCATACTCTAACTTTGATAAATTATTCTGCTTATTGTAATTCACATACCGCAAACAATCAAAATAATGATGATATAATGTCAATACTAAATTATACCATTATCCAAAGGAAAAACGTTAGAAGAAATGTGTTGTTTTAACTAAATGGTGGTGAGATATTGACAAAAACTCTAAGAACGTTAGAAACAAAACCTAGGAACCCTGATTGTGGAATCGCTACACATGTTCCAACTTGGGAATGTCCAAGTAACCTTGAAGAAATACAAAAGACTTCCTCAAACTGGAACGAATGAAGAAACATCCCGAAGACTTATGACACGAAGAATGATAGATATAGTCTTAGAGCCCAAACCTATCCGCAATTTTTTTTAATTTAAAGATTGGGTAGCTAAGCAAATTGAAGATTAACTAAAATAAGCTAAGACTTTATGTAGACATAACCAATTATGAGGCGCTATGAAAAACCTTCTTTAAAAAAAAAAAAAAAAAAAAAAAAAAAAAAAAAAAAAAATCCCTCCCACAATTGAAGACATTTAAGACTAGAAGCGAACAATAAGCCATATCAAACAAATGAACAAAGAAGTCAGGAATAGGGTGGAACTAACAAAGACTTTGACACCGACTCAAATTTCTTTAATCCTCTAAACATGTAAAATTTTGAAAGTAAGTGTTAGGATAAATGAGAAAGACCGGTCTCAAAAAGTTTATGAACACTGAGTGGTCACACGAAAGCCATTAGGTGAATCACGCTCTTTATATGATCTGAGTATTAAGTCTTAGGGGGTGTCTCAACACCTAGTGACTTGGGCAATTGGACCAAGATCATTACCCAAAGCTCGCTAAATGGATTATAGAGGACGTACAACTCCCTTGTTGATCCTAAGATTTTGATGGACAATTAAATGTTGATATTTTTTGTGGAACTAACAGATTTATTAAGTGTTTCAGTTTATTAGTTCTAGTGAAGATATTATCATGAAGAAGTTGAGAAAAATTCTAAATGGATGTTAAAGATACTGACAAAGATGATGGATATTAAGAGACTGAAGATCTTGAAGAACCTAGGGAAAATAACTCAGGTTAAATTTTGACTCTTAATGTATCTCGATTAGGATCACACACGACACAAAATAAATTTAATATTATGTGTGTTTTTTAATAGGACCCTAATTAGCTAACATATTTTCTCCTATATGTAACTAAAGAAGAAACATTGATTTAAGAAAGATAATTTATTAAAATTGAATTTAAGGATTTAGTAGAGTTAACCGAGAAAAGAAATCGGTTAAAGGGGCAAAAAAGTTGAAGAAATTTAGTAAAAAATTAATTAGGGAAAAAGTTCTCCAGCATTGTTCAGTTGACCTACCTGAGAGGATTGGTCAACCGATAGGTGTAGGTTGGAATATGTCGAAGTCTCTGAATCGATCGGTCGACTTATGGTGTAGGATCGGTCGACCTATGGCTAAAATATGAACTCTTTGAATCGTTCGGTCGATAGGGCGGTCGACCTATAAAAGTCTCTGAATTTTCTGGTCGATAGAAACATAAGAGGCGGTTGACCTATGGCGAAGATATTTTTGGTTTGTCCTACGTCCTGAATCGAGTGGTCGATCGATGGGTGTTGGTCGGTCAACCGATGGACAGTTTCAGGATTTGAGTATTTCATGGTTTTGATCCAAAAAGTAGTCACTTTTTGGTTAGGATATAGGAGATATCTTAGGGATCTTATGGAATATAATATATATGATTGATATTTTGTTATCCCTATAGATATGGTTCAAGTATTTTGGATATTTCTCAATTTAGTTCATGAAATTCTTTCTATCCTATCTAATTGAGATTGAAAATTTTTTGGGAGACTCAATTGAATGTTTTGGAAGCTATATTTAAGTAAATTATACCTAAAATGAAATATAATGATATATGGGGTCTATAGGTCATTTTTAGATACTTATCATTTGAAAACTAGCCGTTGGAGGACTTGTTTCAATTCCCTATATATAGACCTGCAGATTTCACATAATAAAAGAGACAATATCAAAAACTATTGAGTTCCTAAGCTTTTCTAAGAGTCATCATTCTGATATTATTTTGAGAGATCAAATTGTGAGATCAATAGTTGAGAAGTTCTTGAGTTAAAGTGCTAATTGTGTTAGCGTCACCGAGTTAAGTTGTCTAGCGTTTCAATCTATAATTCTTCGGTATTATCCTAGTGAGATCTTTCCAAGCTATTAGTCTTTATTGAGTATTTATTTTATATTTGCTTGGTTGATAAGATCTTGATAAAAATCGTTTTCTGAACCTTAAATCACATAAAAATATTTTAAAACGATTTTTGGTGAAAATTTGATTACATACTTATTTGTGTGCTACCCATATCTATTATAATCAAATTTTTATGTTTTCTTGGTGAAAGTGTTCCAAGTTGATTCTTAATTGAGTTTATTATTGTTAAAATCGTTTCTGAACTTTGAAAGCAAAAAAAAAAAAAAATCTTTTAAAACGATTTGTGTGATAATCTGATTATGTGTTCAATTTTGTGCTACCCATATTATTTTTATAATTAAACTTTTATTTCCTAACTTAATTCTATCACTAGTAATTATCGGGACATTAATTGAGTTTAAATTAATTTGAGGTGGTAGAAGTTTCGAGTGGGAAGAACTTATCAGTTTTATTGTCATTGGTGAGTTGTGTCAGATTAGATACTATTGGGAGTGTCTAATCTTGGGTAGCTTTGGGTTTCAATCTCTTTCGGTAAAGAGATTGGGGTTTAATCTTTGACTAAGTACAATAAGGTTAGGTTACTCTTTTCCCTTGAAAAGAGTTAGGTGTGATTCTTCTTGATTAGGATCAATTGTGAGTGAATTGTAAATGTTGCATTCTTACCTGGGAAAATGATACTTGGAGTGATTGTGAGGTTTAATTCTTAGCCTAAAGTATAAAAGAATTAGGTTAATCCTTAACTTGTGAAAGGATTGGGTTAGTCTTGAGCCTGAAAAATATAAGGCTATTCTTGAGATTGGGAAAAAGAAAAGGTTATTCTTGAGTCTGGGAAAAAGAATTGTAAAGATTGATTTTGAGCCTGCAAAAAGAATCATTTTGTAAGGGTTTGACTCCTACCTGGTTAAAGGAATCATAATTATTAGTAGGTGCGACTCTCCGCGGAGCTCGGAGGACTAGATTAGCCAAAAATAGCTTGCTGAACCAGTATAAATTTCTAGTATGCTGTATTCTTTAATTTACTTATATTTGTGTTGTTTGATGTGCACCTAGTTGATATTATATTTCTGTTATTATAAAGATAATAATTAATTTAGGGTAATTTTTTTTTTTTTTTTTTTAATTTTTTAAAGTATTAATATTTGGATTAATTTTTTATCTTCCCAATCCACCCCTTCGTAGGTAGCTCACTGGGCCAACATGCCTACTTGCAATAGTTGAGAAAAAATAATAAAAAATTCTCTTAACACTACAAAAAAAAATAAAAAATTGTTAGCATTCAGTAACTAACACTTGTTTTTCCATGACTTTTATTCTCCATCCTCTGAGTCATCTTGGGAAAGCCCATTCCGTCTGCCCTCAGTCCAAGGTAGAAGAAGTAAAACAGAGCCATAGATAAGGCCTCGGGTGACATATAGGAATCTCGACAACAATCTTAGAAAATAACATTAATAAAACTTGATGGAATTGAAACTAGACAAACTCGTGAACTAATAACTACGGATATTTGGTCTAAATTACTATTAAACTTTTCTTTATCATAATTTAGATTAATCCTATTCAAAAATCTCAACAATAATTAAGATGACTGAATGTTTGATTATGATTACCTGAGTATACTCTAGACAAAAAAAATCTTGCCTAAAGTGAAAAATGGAAATATACATGGTATATAGGCTAATGCTTAAAGCATTATAAATGAAGTTAAGAAAATACGGGAAATGAAGAGAAGAAGCCTTGATAAATAATCCATTTATTCGAACCCTCTCCCAAAACTCATCCAAAAAATCATTCAAAGCCCGAGCCAAATCAATAGTGATCTTAATTCCGAGTCAAATGTTCCCATTCTGGGAAATCCCGATATCAACCAAGCGAGACCTGACGTAACCCTTCGCTATTCCTATCCGACCTTCTTATCTTGCCGCCAAAACCCAGAGACTGTTCGAAGAAAAATCCCAATTAGAATTCCAATTGCAACACAAGAAGGAGAAAAGGAGTAAGAAGCCTCTCTAGAAGTACCGGTCAACGTTTCGTATCAGAAACGACATGGAAAAAATAAGGGCGAAGGCTAATAGAAAAAGGTACCTAGTGCGGGCATTCTAGGAGAAAACTAGCATCTTTGGACAGATAATGCATTCTTTAGGAAAACATTCTAGAATTGGGCGTCACAAAATCATACAGTACAGAAAGTCAGTACCAAAGCACTACACAGGCACTATGCATCATGAATCACTTAGGCATGCATAACCTTCATACACATGAGGAAACTTAAGAATCATACTTCACAAAAATATATGGCATCCTGTATATCATTTAGCATCAATAGGCCATCATCGACACGATACTTGCACCCATACAACTTATCTAGGAAGCTCTAATAGGCTAGCAGGCAATCTTCAGACATATAATATGATCAAGTTACCTCGACCAGTCACCATACTTGTGTCTGTCTCTAATAAAGAGTCTAACTAACTTAGAAGTTAGACAAGGAATCAACTTTACCGAAAGATGTGTCTTGATAGACCATACCCATTACTACAAAACATCGGAGTGTATTAGAGTGTCTTTAAAAGTCTGACCTTGCTAGAATCTAATGTAATCTTCCCAAAATTGAGTGAACCCCAGAATCATTCAAAATTCTCCAAGTTACAAGCCTCCAATAAAAGAAATCAAAGTACCGTAATCTAAATACTTAAACAAACTACCAATCAAGGATAACAATCAAATCTTAACTAGCTAATGCTTAGGCAAAAGACTCTATCCATTAGACTAGGGCAAGATTGTTGTAAGCAAATATAGCTATCCTCATCTGCGATAGGTGTGATTCTTAGAATCACTAGTCTGAAACTACGTTTGACCTGATCTTTGGTAGATCACCAAGCTACATAGGAAACCCAAGCGAGTTTAGTCGAAATAAAGAAGAAAAGAGGTATCATCTTTATGACATACTCTCAGCCCTAGACCAGGGCGCATATCTAGGAATAGTCCTTTGACTCTCTTGAGAAAATATATATGTACTCTTCTTGCATACCAAGCAATAGACGGTGCTTAGCCAGGAAAACTATGCCCAACCTGACTCCTGAAAAAACCTAGGACACGTATGAAACCTTCTCCAATAGCTATTAACAAATATCCCTTGTCAATCCAGATTGAATCACGTCATCAATACTAAAAATTCCCATAGAGTCACATCAACAATAGAATCCCCACAGAGCTGCTCAATAACAAATCCCCCAATCAATTAGGATTGAACCATACAAAACATGACAATAACTCACCAATCCAGATCTAACCATACTAGACTAAACCAACCAAGAAAGAATTAGGAGTTGACCTGAGTCCAGGTAAGCACCAGGATACGGGAAATGGGTTGGGTCGTCACCTTAAACAAAATTTCTCCATCCCTAATAGACTACGCCTTGACTTGTCCTTGGTAACCCACCAAGGTACATAGGAGACCCAATGTGGATCCGGTCAAATCTAGAGAGATATCAGTAATCACGATATTTTCTTAGCCCTATATCAGAGTGCATCTCCCAAGAAGTCTCTTGACTTTATTGAGAAGATGACTACCAATCCTTTTGTAATGCAGAAAATAAATGATACATGTGCTTAAACTATGCATTGAACTGATCCTCGGTAGATTACCAAGGAACGTAGGAAGTCCTCGCAGGTATGGTTGACAATCTGAGATAGGACAACGAGGGCTGAACTATATTTTGACTAGGTTTCTGATCTAGGAACTCAGTGCATGTAGGTAACTCAGGTGGGTTTTGGTCATCTGATGATTACCGTCCAGAACCGGTAATACTAATAATACATAAACATTCCAACGGGGGTTTCTAAACTAAAACAAACACTACAAATTGCACACTCAGTTCAGGAAATACAAACGACCCATGTGGTCTTTGTCGCATCCTTGGAACACTTAGGATATAATCCTATACCCCAGCTAGAGTTGGGGCACATTATATCCAATTTTTCTGTTGAGAATCTATGATGGGACTCGCCCCAGCTAGAGTTGGGGCACATTATATCAAATCTTCTCCCTATAGAGTTTCTTGATATAAGCCTTGCACCAATCCCAATGATAATCAATGCAAAAATTTATTAAAATATATATATATATATATATATATATATATATATATATATATATATATATATATATATATATATATATATATAATCCCAAGAAATGAACAAGCATCATCAAACCCCAGTATACGACTGGGGCATATTATACCCAAGGTTAAATTTCCACCTAGAAGTTTTCTAGTACTCATCAGGTAATCCCAAGTAGGATGTAGCCAAGAAACTCTACTAAGTGTTGAGTTCCCTGAGGGTCGTCACTCTGTGTCTCCCAAGGAGAATTGATAACAAAACTGAATAACCGATATTTTGTTTTATAAAAATATGAGAAATTTTACAAAACTAGACGAGAATTGTAATTGTCAGTTTATCGAATCAATTTTACAACAATAATAACAAATAAAAATAATACATAAAAACTTAAATCAAAATCCACTTATAATTCCTGGCACAGTTCCATTTTTATCGACCCTGCAATTAAAACGATGGAGTTGTGAGCCAAAGCTCAATAGAATTTTAACCACTTTAATACGTATATCTAATCAAACCACAAATAAACACATAAACATGTATCTCACATAATTTTCACATAATACGTAATTATAAATATTTTATGAAAAACAACAATTATAATATTAATAACATAAACCACATAATACATGGAGAGATTAAATACATATATTAAAAGAGTCAGAAATTCTACTTGAAATCTGAATCGAAATCGACGTGGTATAATTTATAATGATATTTATTTGGGAGTATTTGCTTCCATAAAAAGGAGTCGTGTACATATTAAGGTTCCATTTGGTTAGTGTTTTTGTTCCCATATTTCTGTTTTTGTTCTGTTTCCAAACCAATATGCCTTTCATTGCTTCCTGATATTACTCATGGGCTACAAGGAATCCAAATGTAAAAAGGGAAAATACACTCGGGGTATAATGGTGAACTCGAGCCATTACAACTAAATATACTTCTCTATGGTTGAAAAAGCCTATGGAATATGATTATGAGGCCTTGAGAGAGAACAAACAAGTGCACCCCCATTCCTTTGTAATACTAATCAACAATATTATTTATTATCTATTTTTTTTTAACTATTAATGTATATACGCGTGTTGACATATAAGCTTAATGTATATGTTGATTATGTGTTGTCTTCTTCTTTAGAAGACAACACATATCAACTAATTTAATTATTATTATTATTATTATTATTATTATTATTATTATTATATATATATATATATATATATATATATATATATATATATATATATATATATTTTAATTTATACTAACTACCCCTAAAATAAAGAAAATATTAATTATAACTCAAAACTCTTAAAAATTATATTTTAAATAACACAATAGTCCCAAAATATTTAATAGTCAATTTAAAATTAACATTTAACCCCGAAAAATGATCAAATATTTATATTTATACCATAAAGTTTCATAATATACAAAACAACCCAAAAATATTAAACTTATATAAAATAATATTTTCAAAATATAAATTTTTGGGGTATTACAATCTACCCACATGAATTAAATTTTGTCCTCGAAATTTCGTTTAAAACAATAATAATTCAAAATCGTACCTCACGGTCAGGTTAGTCACACTTGATTCTGGAACAATCATTTTCTATGTATGGTCCCGTAACCAAAAGTAGCCATCAATCCACATCCCACCAAAATTCATACTACGTATCGCCACTTCCATATTTGCGGTGACCTATACTTTATTCAACACAACTCAACATGGTGCACTTTGGTCGATAACTCACAACACAAATAATCAATTGCCAAAGAATCTTATGTTTATAAATACTTTCGCTGTGCTACTCTGATAAAAATAGCAATAAATATATCTCTATATTTATAATCAACACTTATATTTTAAAATATCACGATTGTCTCACTTAGATTCGGTCTATCTCAATTTCAATAGGTCTACGACCTCAATAATTATTCTCACTTGACATAACATTTCAAGTCCACTGCCATATCACATAACCAACATTAATCAATTCCATCCAACATTTAAACCAAAATTTCATAGCCCATATTCTTGGTGGAATATCTCGTGAGACAAAAAATAATCATCTCCAATATCCACAATATCATTTTTTTTCTTAAATCCCAATTTAATCGTATAATCTCGTCAATAAAATATAAACACAATCCAAATTTTAAATAATGGATTCTTTGAAAATAAGCTAATATATAATTGTTATTAATTCAAAATAATAGATCTAATTTCCATTTCATAAGTACGTCTCAAAATACATAAATATGTCTCCACCACATAAATACGTCCCAAGACACACAAATACATCTCAACCACATAAATACATCCCAAAACACATAAATATATCTCAAATACATAAACATGTTTCAAAACACATAAATACATTTCAATAGTTCAAATTCACGAAACAAAAAGAGTTTAATATCCACGTAATGCATATATAAAAATATTACGTGAACCCCCCATTTGAATTTCTAAGACATCTTTTGGACTCAAAGTAAAAATTAATATAGTTATATAATCGTTAATAAATGACAAGCAACCAATTAATTTTTATATAATTAATATTATATAAAACAAACCCAAGATTGTCGTTGATTGTCTTGTATATTATAGTAAAATAATATAATAAATTATATTATATTTTTGCAAATTATACAATGGTACCCATTATTTAAATATCGATAATATAGTGGTATTATTGTATAATTATAATAATACAATAACCATTAATTTTTTATGTTTTTGGTAAAATAAATTATATATTAACCATTCTAGTAAAATTATAGTAAATTAAGAAATTAATTACTAAAATTACACCAACATATATATTATACTCTTTCCACAAATTAATTATAAATTAATTAATTGGGAATAACATAATGTTATTTACTAAAATTAATTATAGTTTCCCAAGTGTCGTCTTTTCCCTGAATTTCCTAACATATTATGAGTAATGGGTATCATAACTAAGCCTAGTGTGGTCATAACCCTTGCTCTGATACCACTTTGTAATGGCCCAATTTCCCAAGGCCATCACTCGGTGTCTCCCAAGGAGAATTAATAACAAAATTGAATAACCAATATTTTATTTTATAAAAAATTGAGAAACTTTACAAAACATTGCGATGATTGTAATTGTCAGTTTATCGAATCGATTTTACAACAATAACAATAAAAAAATAATTAAAAAAAAAACTTAGATCTAAATCAATTTATAATTCCTGGTGCAGTTCTATTTTTATCGACCCTGTAATAAAAACTATGTGGTTGTGTCAGTAGAATTTTAACCTGTTTAATATGTGTATCTAATCAAACCCCAAGTAAACACATAAACATGTATCTCACATAATTTTCACATAATACGTAATCATAAATATTTCCTGAAAAATAACAATTATAATAGTAATAACGTAAAGCACACAATACATGGATATATTAAATACAGATATTAAAAGAGTTAAAAATTCTGCCTGAAATCCAAAACAAAATCGATGTGGTATAATTTATAATGATTTTTATTAGGGAGTATTTGCTTCCATAAAAAATGAGACGTGAACAGATTAAGGTGCCGTTTGGTTAGTGATGTTCCCATATTTCCGTTTCTGGACCAAAATGCCCTTCATTGCTTCTTGATATTACTCATGGACTACAAGGAAGCCAAATGTAAACAAGGAAAATACACCTGGGGTATAATGGTGAACTCGAGCCATTGCAACTAAATATACTTCTCTATAGTTGAAAAAGCTTACGGAATGTGATTACGAGGCCTTGAGAGAGAACAAACAAGTACACCCCCTCTCATTTGTAATACTAATCAACAATATTATTTATTATCTTTTTTTTTTTTTTAAATTGTTATTAATGTATATACATGTGTTGACATATATGCTTAATATATATGTTGATTATGTGTTGTCTTTTTCTTTAGAAGACATCACATATCAACTAATTTAATATATATATGTATGTATTAATTTATACTAACTACCCCTAAAATAAAGAAAATATTAATTATAACCCAAAACTCTTAAAAATTATATTTTAAATAACACAATAGTCCCAAAACGTTTAATAGTCAATTAAAAATTAAAATTTAACCTCCAAAAATTGTCAAATATTTAAATTTATACCATAAGTTTTCATAATATACAAAACAACTCAAAAATATTAAATTTATACAAAATAATATTTTCAAAATATAAATTTTTGGGATGTTACAAAGAACCTGTTCCACCCAAATATTGATCCACATCACATGTCAGAATTATATGTGACCTAATTCTCATTAATTTGAGATATGTAGGAGAACCCTTTGGGTAAGGTCACAACAAGAGTCGGTTGATCTAGTGTCATCCGTCCCATATTCTGTAAGATAGACTGTGTGTCCTCTTTTAGGGATATAATAGTATATTCATTGGTAGGACTGGATCAGAGTATCATATTCACCAAGAACCTTTCCTGCAAAATACCGATCTATAATCAGCAAACCAACTAAATTCATTTGAGCAACGAATCCCTATCTTCCGTGATAAAAGTAATCCTTATCTTCAGTGATAAAAGCAATCCCCATCTTCAGTGATAGAAATAATCTCTATCTCCTGTGATAGAAGCAATACTATCTCCCATGGTAGAAACAATCTCTATCTTCAGTGACAGAAGCAATCCTTATCTTCCATTATAGAACCAATCTCTATCTTCAGTGATAGAAGAAATCCCTATCTTCTATAATAGAAGCAATCCTATCTTCCGTGATAGAAGCAATCCCTATCTTCAGTAATAGAAGCAATCCCTATCTTCAGTGATAGAAGCAAACCTTATCTTCAGTGATAGAAGCAATCCCCATCTTCCATGATATAAGAAATCCCCATCTCCCATGTTAGAAGCGATCCCTATCTTTTGTGATAGAAGCAATCCTTATTTTCCGTGATAGAAGCAATCCCTATCTTCCATGATAGAAACAATCTCCATCTCCCATGATAGAAGCAATCCCTATGTTCAGTAATAGAAGTAATCCCTATCATCCACGATAGAAGCAATCCCTATCTTCAGTGATAGAAGAAATCCCTATTTTTAGTGATAGAAACAATCCCTATCTTACGTAATAAAAGCAATCCCTATATTTAGTGATAGAAGCAATCTTACCTTCAGTGATAGAAGTAGTCCCTATCTTCGGTAATAGAAGCAATTCTTGTCTCTGGTGGTTGAAGCAAAACCCTCCATCTCTGTTGATGGAAGCAAAATGTTTTTGTCTCTGGTGGTAGAAGAAAGAACCCTTTGAGGACAAATGCGAAGAATCTAGGTCTTTAATGATGGATATGAATACTTTACATGAAAGAGAGTCGACTAAAATATTTTTTTCCAAACCACTGTAAGCATTCATATACTTGTCTTTTACATTTTATGTTTAGCAAAACAAAATGTTAGTGTCTCCTTCTTTGTCATTACGAGTAAACTCGCATGATAAAGAGGGGCAGCTGTAGACACTGCATTTTGTCCTGCCAAGTTAGTGTCGAATCAAGTACAAGATCAGATAAACCTTACCCATGGGTTTAAAGGGAATTAATTTATACCTGAGATCAAACTATCCAATATACAAAAACAATAAAAAACATGACAAAAACGAAAAAATGTTAAACTTGAAAAAAATACAGCTAAGTAAAAGTTTCGGGTTAAACTCGAAATTCCAATGATTTAAGGAGGTCTAAAATGGCTTTAATAAATTTTCATTTTTATTGAATCATATTTAGTATAGATAACTTTTAGTCACTATCCTTAAATTATAGGACATTTTAAACAATTAACTCAGTTACCCACCCTGATCTTGAAACATTTACAACCCTTGAATCTTGTCAAATTTAACACCAGAAACATCCATTTCATTTATGAATATTACATAAAACACTACCTAGAAACAATAAAATACACATTAAACAAGGGTTGGAAAGGTTATGACAAGGCTCTAAATCACAAGATGATTTAAGGTTTGGGCTTGACTTAGATTTTCACCAAATCCAAGTAGTCTTGACAAACCAACCTAGGCCCAAACAGTTAAAGGGCCTGACCATAATTTAAGGCCCAAAAACCAAGCCTTATAATGACCAATGATCATTCCTATAAGTTTCCTACCAAATGGTAAAGGAAGGGGACAAGACACTTATGGTGCAACCAACCGTTGTCGAAACTAAACCGATTCGGTTTGCCACCTAAGTAAGGAATTCAATGACCACTGAATGCCCATACTATCAAGAATTAAATTCTTGGTATGACATGTTAAGATCACATTCAAGATATCTAGATATTTTAAGCAAAATATCTTAGAAACGAACCGAAAGCCTTGAATCTAACGACCCATTACCGAAACATAACCGGATGAGTAGCCCCCAAAAAATGCATTTAATGCACATACCATAAAGCATTAAATGTTTGGGATGACATGGAATAGCTAGGTTCAAAGGATCTATATATTTTCACAAAAAATTCTACGGGTAACTAGGCAACTTGGAAACCAACCGACAGTTTCAAGGAAAGTTCACCCGATTCCATCCGAAATGAATCAAATGTGTGGCCTCCAAGTCATGACTCATCACTTTGCATTAAATTCAAAGTGATACCTAAGGACTAGATGCAATATGCCTTGGGAGCACTTACGACGACTAAACCGAAATAGTATATCTAACCGATATTTAGCCCCTAAACCAAACCGAATACATCCCATCAAGTCATAAATGCACCCATGTGCAAGGAATCTCATTGGTGGAGAGGTAGTGATTGGAAATAATTGGTAATGATTGCCAATGATTACCAAATCTTTGAGAATCTAGCGTTCTCCCCTAAATCCGTTCCAAGCCAAATCAAACCAGGACAAGACAACAAGTCCCCTAGGCCAAACACCCCCCAAGGAAGAGACTAGACTGGCCTCTGCTTTTTCCTATACGCAGGCCCCTACCTATAAATAGAGGTGTTAGGGTTCTCATTTTGTCAAGTCTTGAAGGCCCAACTTCTTTCCCTAAACTCGAGCAACTCTCTTGGGTCCTAAGCCTCCCTAGCGGATTTCTCAAAAAACACATCGTTATTCTTCCGAAATCTAGTCGTGGAAGGTGTTTTTGAAGTTCTTAGAACAAGAAATTCAAGGATCAACGATCACGGATCAACACCGAGCCAAGATGAGCAAGGAGTGAAGGAGGTTAGCTACTTAGGGATGACTACATCCCCTAAGTAGGTTGTTGTTCTTGAGTTCTTGGCTAATAACGCACAGAACCGCTACCATCAATCAACCACCGGCCAACCACTGACCAAGAAGTTTAAGGAGAAGGAGGTAAACACTTAGGGAAGACCACATCCCTTAAGTAGGTATGTTCCTATCAAATCCCCTATGATTTTTCATTGATTTTGTGTATATTACTTTGTATATAGTAGGATCATGTAAATAATACACTCACTTTTATGCTCTTAACACATAAAATCCATAAAAGAATCAAACAAACCCACCCTAAAAATAATGTAACAAGCTTTTAATTTTGTCAAGAACATCAAACAAACACCTAATCTTAACTATAACAACCAAATTACAGTTAAATCATACTAAAATCATTCCAATCATCTCAATAACATTCAAAAACATGCCAAGACATTCAAAAAGTCAAATCATCCAACCACGTGGTAAAAACACGTGAGGATTCGAACAAAACGACTATTTACACCATGAGTTGTACATAGTCTATACGAGATCCTCATAAGAACATTGTATTTCTTTTCTTTTTTAGCTAAACAAAAGACACATACACATACACACACACACACACATATATACACTACACCGACTGACCCTTGTGGCTAAGAACTTGGGATAAAGGGAGAACCTCTATTCATTCATGGATATGTGTGATTCTTATTCAGAAACCTTCCCATTTTCCTTAGTTATGAGTAGGACTGGCTTAAATAATATGGTATTTCTTTTTACTTTTTAACTCACAACTCACACAAAAACACTAAACTAAGCAAAGCAAAACAGTTATGTAATACTGCGAGAAATTTATATTATGAAAATATTATTTTATGTAAGTTTAATATTTTTTGAATTGTTTTGCAAATTTATGGTTTAAATAATATTTGAATTTTTTTTGAATTAAATGTTAATTTTAATTTGACTTTTAAAAATTTTGGGACTATTGTGCTATTTAAAATATAGTTTTAATAATTTTGGGTTATAATTAATATGTTCTTTATGTTAAGTGCATATTTTATGTAAATATGGATATTATATTTAAAAAAAATTATATATTATAATTATGTGTTGTGTGTATGTGTTACATGTGTATGTATTATATAATAATAATAATAATAATAATAATAATAATAATAATAATAATAATAATAATAATAATACAAATTCTAGAGATATGCCAATAGTGATGGGTTATCGATAATCAGAATACTAATTTATATGGAATAAAGGTTACAATATTAGATATTGAATGTTTTTAAGAGAGAATAAAATTTCAATGCTGATTTTGGCTTCGTATTTATTGTGATATTGGGTCCACTATTAGCAATAGGTAGAGTCGGAGAATTGTGCAATTATTGAGATTATTGGAGGTAGTTGCTGAAGATATAAAAATTTAGCCTTTTGCGATACAATAGTTGCATATGTATATTTAATGTATTTTGATTGGGTAGATAAGGTAATTGGTGTGATTATAAATTATTATTATTTTGGACAAAATTTCGAGGACGGAATTTATTTAAGGGTAATAGATTGTAATATCCCGAGAAATTTATATTTTAAAAATATTATTTTATATAAATTTAATAGTTTTGGTATTATTTTGTAAATTTATGGTATAACAAATATTTGATAATGTTTGGGATTAAATGCTAATTTTAATTGGACTTTTAAAAGTTTTGGGAATAATATGCTATTTAAATTATAGTTTTAGTAATTTTGGGGTATAATTAATATGTTCTTTATGTTAAGAGGTCATTTTATATAAATATAGATAATATATATATAAAAAAATATATTATAATTATGTGTTGTCTTCGAAAAAATGAAGACAACATATTTGTGTGTTGTGTATATGTGTTACACGTGTATGTATAATAATAATAATAATAATAATAATAATAATAATAATAATAATAATAATAATAAAACAAATTCTATAGATATGCCAACAGTGATGGGTTGTTGATAATCAAAATACTAATTCATACGAAATAAATGTTATAATATTAGATATTGAATGTTTTTAAGTGAGAATAATATTTCAGTATAGATTTCGGCTTCGGATTTTAGGTAAAATTTCTAACTTTTTTAATATGTGAATTTAATCTCTCTATTGTGTTATTTATGCTATTGTTGTTGTTGTTGTTGTTGAATTATAGTTATTAATTTTCATGAAATAATTATGATTATGTGAAAACTATGTGTGATACATGACTATGAGTTTATTTGTTGTATTAATTAGATACACGTATTTGAGAGGTTAAAATTTTACTGAGTCTTGACTTACAACCTCAAATTTTTTATTGCAGGGCCGGTGAGAATGAAACTGCGCCAAGAATTTTATTTGAATTTTGATTTAATTTGTAATAATTGTATTTATTATTTATTGTTATAAAATTGATTTAAAAAATCGATAATTATAATTATCACCATAGTTTGTAAAATTTCTCAGATTTTTTTTTAAAATAAAATATTAGTTATTCAGTTTTAGTATTAATTCTCAAAAAGAATAAACCGCGTGGAGGCCTTGGAAAACTGGGTTGTTACAAGTTTGTTCAAGGTTCTTGACAAAATAAAAGGGTTGTTACTTAGATTGTTCACAACCAAAACAAACTGATAATCAACCAAAACATAACTAAACTAACTCAGCTTTTAACCAAAACTAACCACAACTTTTAAACATAACAAGATTGAACTACATTTGACCTGATCTTTGGTGACCACCAAAAGTACATTGGCAACCCATAAGGGTTTGGTCACATCTCTAATAATAAACCATACCCCTTACCCAAACCAGAACAAACTATGTGATGACCTGATTCTCATTCGAGATACGTAGGCAACACATGTGCAGGTTCGGTCGTATATCCAAACAACATAGTCTTAGTTTTCATTTCCTTTAGTATAGCTTGTATATTTATATATCTGTCGGTATATAAATTGTTGATCCCAAGGTTTTGATGGACAATTAAAGGTGGATATTTTTTGTGGAACTAATGTGTTTGTTGAGTATTTCATGAAAATAGTTCCAATTAAAGATTGAACCATGAAGAAATTATCAAGGGTGCAAAGATAGACATTGAAAAAATGAAAAGTATTGAAGATCCTATAGAAATTAGGTGAAAACAACTCAATACTCTCTCTTATACTATTAATGCAACCCGAATTAGGATTACACACGTCACTGTTAAATGAATTATATTTTTCTGTGTTTAACTTGATGAAATTTAGGATCCTAATTAGTGTTCAAATATGTGATCCTATGTGAAATTGAAAAATGAAAATTGATCTAAGTGAGAATAATGTTTAAAGTTGAATTTTAGTGTCAATTGTGTTAACCGAGAAAAACAATCGGTTAATGAGATTAAACGTTGCATTTTGGAGCTGAAATAAGTAAGAAAGTGACCAACCAGCATCAATCGATCAACTGATTTGAGGAGGATTGGTTAACTGAATGAAACAGTAAGGTTTCGGAGAAAATTGGAGAGATCCTACATTGATCAGTCAACTGACTAGGAGAGGATCGATCAACTAATAGGCGTAGGTGGATGGAAGGTGAAACTCTCTAAACCAATCAGTTAACCGATTGTGGGATAGTTGGTTAACCAACTATGACGTGGTTTGTCTTGGAAAATATCTTGAACCAATCGGTTAACTGACCATGGGAGGTTTGGTCAATCGACTGCCTGTATGGTATGGCCCAACTTGTACACTGAATCAATTGGTCAACCGAGAGGGCAGGGTTCGGTTAATCGACTATTTCGGTTGAGATCTCGAGGAACTTGGACTTTTGGTAAAAAACTAGCCATTTTTTATGGTTCCAAGGGAGATATTCAGGGGATTTGATATTGTGGAAGATATGATCCATATGTTTTGAGTGCACACTGATTTGGTTCACATATGAAATGATTTTCTCAATTTGGTTTATTAAATACTTCCTATCATTGTGATTAATAATTGATAAATAATTTATGGACTTAAGTAAGAGTTTTATAAGCTATTTTTAAGTGAAATATACCAGGATTGAATGAATATAATATGTGGGGTCTATAGGTGCCTTTTAGGGGTCTGTCATTTGAAAACTAGCCGTTGGAGGACTTGTTCTAAATTTGTATAAAAAGTCCTGCGAATTTAGATACAATTCATGTCACACCCCTCCCTAGGCCCCCATCACCCGAGGTCAGGCGTGACGTCGACTTGACGTTACCTGACCGACTAACAAATATATATATATATATATATATATATATATATGTACATGTGCTGCTATATATATTTTTTTTCCGAAAATATATTTACTCACTTCAAAATTCGGGAAATATACCTGTCCCAAATATTCACAACAAAATCACGAAATTAAAATTGAACCTTTCACGATTCACTCCTGTCCAGTAAACCCTCCAAAATGACTCCACCTCCTGACTCTACTTAGTTCCAGTAGTGGATCTATCTCTAGCTGCAACACCTGAAACCAAATATTTTTTTGGTATACTGTCTTCATAATATAAAAACATTTTATGGATCAAACATAATTATCAAATATCATTTTTCAAAATATAATATAATATGACCGCATACCCAGTCGGAATAAAATTTCACTGTCATCATTGCAATAAGATAATGTATTTAAATCAACCAATCCAAAGATGATGTATTTAAATAAACCAATACAAACATTCGACATATAATAAAATACTGCACACATATTTTCCTACTAGCCATAGGATTGTTTCACCTCATGATCAGGAGTTACGACAATACCGTAACTTGTACAATTGTGCCATCGAAAGTGAATATCTGTTCTAGGGCCATTTAATATCCCCAATGGTAGGGGCAACCACCTGCAGGATTTGCACTCTTAACAGGTCAACATATATCTACCCTACAAGACTTACCTGACAGGTAACAACAAATATCCACCCTGCAGGATTTGCTTGACAGGTAACAACAAATATCCACCCTGCAAGTTTTGCCTGATAGGTAACAATATATATCCACCCTACAGGTCTTACCTAACAGGTAACAACATATATCCACCCTGCAGGTCTTACCTGACAAGTAATCCACATCTCGCAGGACATGCCCTCCTAACGAGAAGACAACTATAGTAGAGTCGGATAATAAAAAAAAAAATCCACTTTCCACATTTAAAAATCTACTTGATCCGCATAATGTTATAAAATAATCTATTTTAATAAACTTTTTTTTTTTTTTTTTTTTTTTTTTTTTCACATTTTAGTACAAAAATATAATGTTGATCCTAAGATTTTGATGAATAATGAAGTGTTGATGTTTTGGTAGAACTACTGTTTTAATTGAGTGTTTCAGTGATTTAAGTTCCAGTGATGAAGATACAAATTAAATGGATGCTAAATGATAATGCTGAAGATATTGAATCTTTAAGAGTTTAAAGAAATTAGGGAAAACAACCCAGGTAAATTTCAACTCTTAATATCTTAATTAGGAACACACACATTACACAAAAGGTTTTTATCATTTATGTGTGTTCTGATTAAGTGAAATTATCTGCTCCTATGTGATTTGAAACGTAATAATTTTAAATGACTAAAATGGAATAAAAGAATATTAGTGGAGCTAATTTAGAAGAGAAAATGGTTTAAGGGGCGATAACATAAAAAGAATAAGTTAAAAAATGAGTTCAGAATAGAGATCCGGAAGATGGCAGTCGACTAGACAAAGTAGCTGAAAGATCCTGTATCTCTAAGTCGACCGACCAAGGAAGCTGAACTCTTTGAAACTACAAGTCGACCGACAGGTCAACCGGTGAAGTAAAAGTAAACTCTCTGAATCTACAGGTCAACAGGCAGGTCGACCGATATGCGCAACAACGATAGCTTGGCTATAACCTGAATCGAGCAGTCGACCGAACGCACCATTTTAGGATATTGTTTTATTCGAGATTACATCTAAAAGTAGCCATTTTTTGTTGGGATTTGAGAGAGATTTCAGGGATATTTTCTATATTTAAGATATGGTTCACATATTAATTAAATTCTATTAATATGGTTCGTTAAATATTAATGTTTCTCAATTTAGTACTTGAAATAGATTCTATTCTTATTAATTAAGATTGAGAAATACTTCGGGGGTTTAATTGAGAAATTTGCAAGTTGTTTTTAAGTGAATTGAACCTAAATGAAGTTATTATGATATAAGGGGTCTATATGTGCTATTAATCGTCATGATACATGTAAATTAGCTGTTAGAAGGCTGATTTCATACTTATATATATAAACCTGCGAATTTCTTATGTCATTACCAATATATTATCAAGAGAGATCAGAATATATCACTAAGTGAGCTTTTTCTAAAAGATATGTTATTGAGAATTGAGTGAGATTTTCTAAGAGAATCAATTGCTGATCATTGCTATTATCGGATTTGAAGTTATATTGTTCTAATCATTCTTTCTATGGAATCTGGGTGAGATCTTTCCAATTATACTCTTTCATTGCATTATTTGATTATTGTTTGGAAATTGATCTTAGAAATTGTTTCTGATTTTTGAAGAAAATATTTTTACAAATAATTTCTTAAATCTGATTACATGCTCAAATTTGCTACCCATATCTTGTTAAAATCAGATTTTTCTATCTCAATTTTTTTTATCAATAGTTAGGATATTAATTGAGTTATTATTTATCTGGGGTAGTAGAAGCTCCGAGTGAGATTTTGGACTTATCAATTTGTATTGCTGAGTAGTGTGACGAGTTAAATACTATTAGGAGTATTTAATCAATGATAGCTGGATTTCAGTCTCTTCTTGTAAAGAGATTGAGGTAGTGATTCTTCCTGGATAGAATTGCGATTTGAGTGATTTGTAAAGGTTCCATCCTTACCTGGGAAAAGAATAGTTGGAGTGTTTTATGAGGTTTCGATTCTTGAGCCTTAGTGTTAAAAAAAATTAGGTTATTCTTTTGCCTGTAAAAAGTAGAAGTTCTTCCTTAGCTTGAGAAAAAGATATTGTAAAGGTTGATTCTGAGTCTGTAAAAGAATCGGTGTAAGGGTTTGGTTCCTACCTTTAAAGGGATCTTGGTTTTAGTGGGTGCGACCTCCATAGAACTCAGGGGACTGGATTAGCTATGAGTAGCTTGGTGAACCAATATAAATCTCTGGTGTGCTTCTATATTTACTTTGTTATTTTTTGTTGTTTTGGTTTGCACTTAGTTGATTATATTATTCCGCTGTGATATAAAGATAATAATTAATTTAGGATTAAAATTAATTATTTGATTTATTGAATTTTATTTTGATAATTTTTTAATTATCCCCATTCACCCTCCCTCTTGGGTATTCTACTAGGCCAACAATTGACATCAGAGCTGGTTTAGTTTGAATTTATTAGCTAACAAAGATCATATGGATTTTCTTGATTATGAAATTATGTGTGCTACTGTTAACTCTGCCTCTCTTAATAGTCATTGTTCTGATGATGGGTCTAATATTATTTGCAATGATGAGATTGCAGATTAAGCTATTGAGATGCTTATTGTTCTTACTTATGTTTTTGAAAAATAGAATTTTAAACTAGAACAAAAGATTGCAACTCTTGAGAACAAGAAGTTTAATACTATCAAATCTCTCAAGAAAAAGAATTTGGACAAATATTTTGACACTGTTGAGTTTAAAAATGCTTTATCTGAAATCAACAAGTTGTATGATAAAGTTGAGTCTCTTGAGGATGAGGTTGAGGTTTTGAAAAATGATTTTTATGATCTTTAACAGAATGAATTTAAAAGAAAAAAATCTTGAAACTTTAAATAAGGCCTTGAGTATTGAATTGGACAATATAAGGTGTGAGCTTGATAAAGCTCGTTTGAAAATTAATTCTGTTAAAAATGAGTGTCAAATTTTTAAAAATGATCTTGAATTTATACATAAAAAGAATTTTGGTCTACAGGTAAACGTTAGTACCAATGAACGGTTACTTGAAAAGACTCAAAAGGAGCTTAGAGAAGTAATGGATAAATTCAAGGATGTTGAGAGTACTAAATGTTTTGAAAAACCAAAAGTTATTGAAGCTGCTTCTCAAAATCGCAGAAAATATTAGGCTCCGATAAGAAACACTGACTATTCAAAGAGGCGTACTAACAGTATTAAGTGTTTCTATTGTGGTAAATTTGGTCATTATGAAAACTCTTGTTATTTATGGCATAGTTATCTTGTCGGATCTAGAAATAATTGGATACCAAAAAAAGAAAATTTTGGTGCAGGTACAAATCAGAGATTCAGACAAAAGTACAATGAATACCATGTGCCGACGAGGAGATATGAACATACAAGAAGGTACAATGAATATACCATGCTAAAGAGAGAATCAAGGTTCAATGTATCTAATAAGAAGAATCAGCACGTGCCAAATACAAGAGTACAGAAACAACATGCTTAATATGTGAGAACTGACAAAGATTATTCACAACAAATTGCAAAATACCAGCACAATAAAAGATTCATTTACAAAGTTGTGTTAAAGAAACATGAAGCACCAAACAAAGGCAAATAAGTTCTTACTGAATCAGCTCAAAGAACTGTTATTCCTGAGAAGGAGGAAATTAAGGTGAAAAATCAAGCATTGGTGGAATCAAAGAATGCCAAATCAGAAATTAGAAATTCACCTAAGGTACATACACCACTTGCTCCCAAAGATGATCTAGGTATGTTGAAATTCTTAAAGTTTAAGTTTATTAATTTTGTTAGGGAGACTGAGCCTGTTCATTTTGAAATTTAGATGTTTGCAATGTGTGTGTGTGTGTTGAAATGTGTGAGTAATTTTTTTTTAAGAAAATATATGTGGATCAAAATAAGAGGTAAAAATTGAACTAAGATGATCAAATTAAATCTAAATGCACAAAATTGAACAAAACAGAAAAGAGCAGTTGACTCATCTGTCGACCGAAGTTTTCAGGTTGGAATCCCGAGAGTCACTCTGAGTCCATCAGTCGACTGGGCGGTCGACCGATCGTGTCAGGATATAAATACTCAGACTTATTTATTTTATTTCATCCTTACCCTAAAACCTTTCTCTCAAAATCCTTGATCTCCCAACTTCGTCCAAGCCTAAATCACATGAAATCAGTCCGTTTCGGCTTAGAACTGAAGATTTTTTGGTTGAATCAACAAGACTAAGGCTTGGATTTGCATGGTGAAGTTCGTTCTCTTATGAAAATAGGTTGGTTCTCTGCCATTCTAGGGTTTCGGCTGTTTTTGTTGTTTGACCTTAGTTTGTTTGGCTATTTTCGGATTGGTTGGTTGTGTGGCCTTAATTTCTTCGGATATTCTAGTTGGTTGTTATAGGATTGTGTGAAAAATGCCTAGAATCAAGAATCATGCAAATAGGCCTAAGTTTGACACTTTTCTTTCGTAGTGAAGAGGATGAGAAGAAATACAATGATGAATTTGTTAATCGTAGGGTATTATGCTGCAAACCCACTGATTTTGTTGAGTTAAAAGAAAAAAACATAGACATCGAAGCATATTTTAGGAATTTGGGATGGGTTGAGTTTGTCAACCAAAAGGAAGAGTAGATGTCGGTGTGGGTACGGATATTTTACAGTAATATGACCTACAATAATCTTTATATTAAATAGTTTGTCAAAGAAAAAGCGATTCATTTTGATGCGGTAATATTAAGTCACATTTTGAAAATACCTAAGGGAGATGTATTTCCATACAATACCCCTCAATGGCTTTCAATAAATTTCAATAGAAGGGAAATTGTAGAAAAAATTGATTTAGAGGGAGACAAAGCATGTTCATTGTCCATTGAACACATATTTCTTCACTTGGTGCTAACCTACTCGGGTGTGCCTAGAGAATGAAGTCATGCTAATGTGAATGACTTTGGTTTGTACTTCATGAATGAAATTGTGGAAGGGAGAAAGTTTTACCTAGCCCATATCATGATGGAGCATATGAAGCATCATGTTAAAAAACCCTTGGGAATACTACCCTATGCGGATGCACTCCAGAGGATATTTCATCACTTTGGAATAATGACTGATCCGGATGAGCAGATGTTTTTGACAACCACACTGGGATGGATCAATGTTCAAAATGTTTTGTTGATGGAGTATGAGTTCAGAGGAAATAGATGGGTGAAGAAGAAGTCTCAAAAAAGGCAAAGAGTACAGACTATAGATGAGGAAGAAGAACATGAAGGAGGGATAAAGCATGGATCAGAAGATGGACTTTCTTCATGATCAGATCGATGACTTGATAATTCATGCGGACTTAATGGATGAGAGGATGACTGGGCTGGAAAATAAAGTGGTCCAGATGAATACAAACATAGAAGTTGCATTCAAAAAAATCACGGGAAATCTGGAACATATGTTTCAGTATATGCAGTCCTCTCATCATGGGTTCCAGCAGCAGTATAGTGCTCAGTCACATTTTTCCAACCATCCTATGTTTAGAGCACAACAGTCCTTTGGAGGACCTACTGCAGCCAGACCATCAGGAGCAGGACCATTTGGAGAAGTTCCGTCAACGCCATTTCATCAGCAAATGACTCCATGACCAATCATTCAGCAAGGTGTTCAGTATCCGCAGCAGCCAGACACTAGTCTGATGGGACTTTACTATCATTTCTCTGGATAGAGCCCTCATTATATTTTATTTCTGTGTTGTTATTCAGACAAGATCCACATCTATTATTTTTGGTCTGTAATAGTTAATCTAGGATATTTGGATTACCTTGACTGCTAGTGTTTAGATTTTGATGAATTACCTAGACTTGATCTAATTAGTTAGATTTATTATCTCTAATGATGATCCACATCATATTCATTGAAAATGGTTAAATGAATTTTATTTTTTCAAAAATTGAGTTGATTTGATATTTATCTATAAGTGTTAATGTTTTGTGCTTAAAAAGTTATTTATTCAAATGAGTCTTATTTCTTAAAGTTGATTTAATAAGCTTTGTGTAAAGTGAGTCACTTGTGTGTGTTCTCCCCCCCCCTCCCCCTCCCCCTCCCCCTCCCTAAATTTGTTTTTGAAGATGACAAAATGGGAGAAATTAGTGATGTTTTATTAAAGGAGAGTATTACTCAAATTGTGTTGAATTGAGTATTTTTTAATTTGTGCAAAGGGGGAGAAATTAATGATGTTTTATTAAGGAGGAGAATTTTTAAAATTGTGCTTTAATTTAGTATTTTTAATTTTTGCATTATTGAAATCTTCATTATGATGCTTTAACGAGTTAAAGAACCCGTCCTCAGATTCGGAGGGAGTGTGATTATAGTTTTATTTTGAAGAACACATCAAACTTAATTTTCATCATAAAAAATGGGGAGATTGTTGATCCTAAGATTTTGATGAACAATTAAGTGTTGATGTTTTGGTGGAATTAATATTTTAATTGAGTGTTTCAGTGATTTAAATTCCAGTGATGAAGATACAAATTAAATGGACGCTAAATGATGATGTTGAAGATATTGAAGATTTAAGAGTTTGGAGAAATTAGGGAAAACAACCTAGGTAAATTTCAACTCTTAATATTCCAATTAGGAACACACACATTGCACAAAAGGTTTTTATCATTTATGTGTGTTTTGATTAAGTGAAATTATCTGCTCCTATGTGATTTGAAAAGAAATAATTTTAAATAACTAAAATGGAATAGAAGAATATTAGTGGAGTTAATTTAGAAGAGAAAATGGTTTAAGGGGTGATAATGTCAAAAGAATAAGTAAAAAAACGAGTTCAGAACAGAGATCCAGAAGATGGCAGTCGACTGATGAGTCGACCGGATAAAGTAACTGAAAGATCCCGTATCTCTAAATTGACTGACAGGTTGACCGACCAAGGAATCTAAACTCTCTGAAACTACAAGTCGCCCGATGCACGCAAAAGTGATAGCTTGGTTACAACCTGAATTGGGCAATCGATTGAATGCACTGTTTCATGATATTATTTTATCTGAGATTATATCCTAAAGTAACCGTTTTTGGTTGGGATTTGGGAGAGATTTCATGGATATTTTCTATATTTAAGATATGGTTCACATATTAATTAAATTCTATTAATATGGTTCATTAAATATTATGCTTCTCAATTTAGTACTTGAAATAAATTATATTCTTATTAATTGAGATTGAGAAATATTTTGGGGGTTTAATTCAGAGATTTTAAAGTTGTTATTAAGTGAATTGAACCTAAATGAAGTCATTATGATATAAGGGGTCTATATGTGCTATTAATTGTCATGACACGTGTAAACTAGCCGTTTGAATGCTGATTTCATACTCATATATATAGACCTGCGAATTTCTTATGTCATTACCAATATATTATCAAGAGAGATCAGAATATATCATTGAGTAGGCTTTTCTAAGAGATATCTTATTGGGAATTGAGTAAGCTTTTCTAAGAGAATCAATTGCTGATCATTGCTAATATCGGATTTGAAGTTACATTGTTCTAATCATTCTTTCAGTGGATTTCGGGTGAGATCTTTCCAATTATATTCTTTCATTGCATTATTTGATTATTGTTTAGAAATTGATCTTAGAATTTGTTTCTTATTTTTGAAGAAAATATTTTTACAAACAATTTCTTGAATCTGATTACGTGCTCAAATTTTCTACCCATTTTTTTTTTTTTTATTAAAATCAGATTTTTCTATGTCACGTTTTTCTATCACTAGTTGAGATGTTAATTGAGTTTTTATTTATCTGAGGTGGTAGAAGCTCCGAGTGAGATTTCCTGCTTATCATTTTGTATTGGTGAGTAGTATAACGGGTTAAATACTGTTGGGAGTATTTAATCAAGGGTAATTGGGTTTTAGTCTATTCCTGTATAGAGATTGAGGTAGTGATTCTTCCTAAATAGAATTGCGATTTGAGTCATTTTTAAAGGTTCCATCTTTACCTAGAAAAATGATAGTTGGAGTGTTTTGTGAGGTTTCGATTCTTGAGCCTTAGTGTTAAAAAAAATCAAGTTATTCTTTAACCTATAAAAAGTAGAGGTTATTCCTTAGCTTGAGAAAAGGATATTGTAAAGGTTGATTCTGAGCCTGTAAAGGAATCGGTGTGAGGGTTTGGTTCATACCTTCAAAGGAATCTTGGTTTTAGTAGGTGCAACATCTGTGGAGCTCCGGGGACTGAATTAGCCAAGAGTAGCTTGGTGAACCAGTATAAATATTTGGTCTACTGCTATATTTACTTTGTTATTTTTGCTATTTGGGTGTGCATTTAGTTGATTATATTATTCTGCTGTGATATAAATATAATAATTAATTTAGGATTAAAATTAATTATTTAATTTATTGAATTTTATTCTGATAATTTTTTAATTACCCAATTCACCACCCTCTTAGATATTCTACTGGGCCAACATATAATTTGACAATTTACATAGAAGACAATACACTCACCTCAATTTTTGTGCTACTACAAACACTGTTGTCGAAATACTATGCGGTTGGTGTCGCCTATGAACCTAACAATTAAAGGGCCTAAATTAAGAATTTATTTAAATCAATCTAATATGCAATGCGTGACCCTAAAATGCAATATTTCCTATTTCCAAATTTTTTATTATCTGAAATTATTAAACACTTAGTGTTCGTAAGTTAATATTAACTGTACAAAAATTATTAGAAAAACGACTATAAAATTCTTCCCGTTAATAATGTAATTAACAGAAAACGTTAATCAATTGTCAAAAAATTTATTAGTCAACGGAATACTAAAAATTATCATTTTAGTAAAATTTACAATTTTTATTTTAAACTATATTCTTTACAAATTAAATATATTTGTACCCACTATATTTCTCGAACTCAAGGATATATATTTTTGACATATAAATATATATGTATACTTGTCCGTATAATTAGTCCCTTGAATTAAACGTGATATATATAGATGAAAAAAAAATACCTACAGTGGAGAGCAGGTTTTTTCCCCCCCTAGTTGAACCGTACATATATATATGCGTTTAAAACACACACACACACACATATATATATATGTACATACACCCATGAGAGTGCACCGCCTCTTCCATTTTTTTTTATTTTTTTTTTTATTATTATTTTTTTTTGTATTTGAACAAGACACGTAGAGTGTCTCTTGCCCATACCCCCTTTGATTTTATCCCCTTTCCTTTTTCCTTTTTTATTTTTTTTAACTTATGTATGCCTATATTATAATATAATAACCTATATATATATATATATCAAAGGGGATTCCCACAGTCAACTTTTGTCAAAAAAAAATTTGGTTAATATTTATCCTACTCTAATTAAATTATATAGGGATTTTTTTCGAATTACATTAATATCTCGCAAATCTCTTTAAGGTATCATTTAAGCCCAAAATTTAAAATTACTATTTAAAAAAAATGATAATTGACCCCTAAATTTTCTTAAGTAATTATTAAATAACATAATGCACCCCGTTATTTTTCTAAATGTTCTAAAATGAAACTAACAAATTATGCATATGCAAAATTCGGGTCTTACAATCCTTCCCCCTAATAGAAATTTCGTCCTGAAATTTTAGTTACCTTGAACGAATAAATGTGGATATTTATTTCTCATCTCATCCTCTCGCTCCCACGTCGCTTTTTCCACCGAGTGACTACGCCATAACACTTTCACCAAGGGAATCGTTTTCGTCCACAACACTTGATCTTTAAGGTTCAAAATTTGGATTGGCTCCTCAACATATGTCAAATCCTCTTTCAATTCGATTGGCTAAGAAGCCAGCACATGCAAAGGGTCTGGCACTTGCGAATGGTCTGGCACGTATTTTCTAAGCATCGACACATGGAAAACATCATGCAATCTAGATAATTCTGGCGGTAAGGCTAGTCGATAGGCTGACGTACTAACCCATTCTAGAATCTCGTATGGCCAGATATACCTCGGACTTAGCTTTCACTTCTTCCCAAATCTCATTATACCTTTCTATGGGGATATACGCAAAAACTCATAATCACCTACTTCAAATTCCAACTCTCGTTTACGCTTATCAGCATAGCTCTTTTGACAACTCTGAGCAGTCTTCAGTCTTTCTTGAATCACTTTCACCTTTGTTAGCCCAGTAGAATACCCAAGAGGGGGGTGAATTGGGTAATTAAAAATATTAGAGAGAAAATACTTTAATAACTCAAATAATTAATTTTAATCCTAAATTAATTGTTATCTTTATATCACAGCGAAAATATATAATCAACTTGGTGCACACCAAACAACAAAAATAAATAAAATAAAGATTGCAGCACATCAGAAATTTATACTGGTTCACCAAGCTACTCTTGGCTAATTCAGTCCTCCGAGCCCCACGGAGAGTCGCACCCACTAATACTCAAGATCCCTTTAAAGGTAGGAATCAAACCCTTACAATGATTCTTTTACATATTCAGAATCAACCTTTACAAAATCCTTTTCACAAGCTAAGGAAGAATCTCTACTTTTCACAAACTCATGAATAACCTAATTCTTTTTAACCCAAAGCCAAAAGAATCAAAACCTCACCAACACTCCAAATATTATTTTACCCGATAAGGATCGAACCGTTACAAAATTCACACAAAATAATTTAATCCAGGAAGAATTACTACATCAATCTTTTTACAGGAAGAGATTGAAATCGGCTACCCTCAGATTAAATACACTCAACAGTATTTAATTTGTCACTCAATTTATCAATAAAAATTGACAAGTGATTTTTCTCACTCAGAGCTTCTATCACCCCCAGGTAAATTAAAACTCAATTAATATCCCAAAACTAGTGATAGAAATGTGAGATACTCAAAATCTGATTTTTAACAAAAGATGGGTAGCACACAATCAGATTCAAGAAATTGTTTATAAAATATTTTCTTCAATAAAAAATCAGAAACAATTTCTAAAGATCAATTTTCAAAAATTAAATAATCAATACAATATAAAAAGTAATTGGAAAAATTTCATCTGGAATCCACCGAAAAAATATTTAGATCGTTGTTACTTCAGATTTGGTAGCAGCAATGATTAACAGCCAATGATTGTCAGGAATGTCTCTTAGAAAAGCTCTCAAAAAAAAAAAAAAAAAAAAAAAAAACTCAGTATAATATCTCTTAGAACAGCTCAATATGATCTCTTAATCACTCTTGATGATATGAAAAAAAAACGCAGGTCTTGATATATGGGATTAGAAACAGCTTTCTAACGGCTACTTCCCATTTATCATGACACTTAATTGCTCTCTTAGATCCCTTATATTATTATGACTTCATTTTGGTTCAATTCACTTAATTATAGCTTTTGAATCTCTTAATTAAGTTCCCCAAATATTTCTCAATCTCAATTAAATAGAATAGAAACAATTATATGTACCAAAATGAGAAATATTCAAACTTAATGAACCAAATCAGTAGGAATTAAATAATAGGTGTAGCATATCTTAAATATCATAAAATTTCTAAAATCTCTCATCAATCCCAACAAAAAAATGGCTACTTTTAGATATAAATTCGAAATTCCACAATATCCTGAAACAGACACATGAGTTGACCAACCAAGATCAGCAGTCAAATGTTCGATTCAGGGTGTAGCCAAGCCAAAGATTCTATGCCCATCGGTCGACCTATCTGTCGACATAGAGATTCAAAGAGTTCCATTTCTCTTCACCGGTCGACTTACCTGTCGATTTAGAGATTCAGAGAGTTCCACTTCTTTTCACCAGTCGACTTACCTGTTGACTTAGAGATACAAAGAGTTTAATTTTTCTTCACCGGTTGACTTACCTGTCGACTTAGAGATTCAGAGAATTCACCTGTTTTGTCAAGTCGACTTAAGGATACTGGATCTATTTTTCTAAATTCATTTTTAATTCATTCTCATTGACATTTTTGCCCCTTTAACCATTTTGTTTTCTAAATTAGCTCCACTAAATACTTAACTCCAATTTTAATTAATTATAAATATTTATTTTTCAATTACACATAGGAACAAATAATTTAGCTAATTAGGATCCTATTAAAAATACACATATTTATAAAAATCATTTAAAAATCTTTTTGTGTTGTGTGTGTTCCTAATTGGGATATTAAGAGTTGAAATTTAAACCTGAGTTGTTTTTCCTAGGTTCTTCAAATTCTTCAACCTCTTAATCCTTAATCATCTTTATCATCAAATCTTCATCATATGGAACTAATAAACTGAAACACTTAAACAAATCGTTAGTCCCACCAAAAACATCAACGTTTAATTGTCCATCAAAATCTCAGGATTAATAATAGCCCATTTTTTGATGATGACAATTAACTTTGATGTTTTCTTCAAAACAATAATATAACCATGCTCTCCCTGAATCTGAGGATGGGTTTTATAACTCTTTTCAGCATAAGAATGAAGATATTAAAAAAAATGATCAATAAAGCACAAAATATAAAAATAAACTCACCCTTAAGATATTCAATAAAACATCATCTAATTCTCCCTCTTTGTCATCTCAAAAACAAAATTTAGGGAGGGGGGAACACATGATAATTCTACTCTAGGCAAATATCATTATGCCTAGCCATACCCAAACCATGAATGATTTTCACAAACTGATCTTCCGCTAGTGGTTTGGTAAAAACATTAGCAAGCTGGTCGAAGGTATCAATATATTCAATAACAATGTCTATTTTCAGAATGTGATCACGAATAAAGTGATGTCTAATCTCTATGTGCTTAGTTCATGAGTGCTATATAGGATTCTTACTTAAACAAATAGCATTTTTATTATCACAAAAGATCAAGACCTCCTCCATACAAATTCCAAAATTATTTAACTGTTACTTAATATATAAAATTTGAGCACAATAGTTACCAGCTGCCATATATTCAACCTCAGTAGTGGATAAGGCTATTGAATTTTGTTTCTTTCTTAACCAAGAAACCAAAGCATGTCCTAACAAATGACATGATCCACTTGTGCTTTTTCGCTCAACTTTGCAACCTAGATCAGTCGTTCCCTTTTAGTATTGAAAAATTTGCTTAATTGCAATCAAGTGAGATACACTATACATAATGTCAGGTCTACTAGTAGTTAAAAACAACAGATTACCAATCATAACTCGATACATTTTTTCATTAACACTTTTGCCCGTATCGTCTTTTTCTATCTTTGTAGCCATTGCCATGGGAGTTTTATACTCTTTAGTGCCTTCCAAGCCATATTTCTTTAATAGCTCCTTAGTGTATTTAGCTTGGTTTATAAATATTCCTTCTTTGATTTGCTTAATTTGCAATCCAAGAAAGAAATTCAATTATCCCATCATGATCATTTCAAATTCCACCTACACAATCTTAGCAAACTCTTGGCAAAGATCCTCATTAGTAGATCCAAATATAATATCATCAACATTCACTTGTATTAATAGCATATCAGAATCAGTTTGCCTTACAAACAAAGTTATATCACAAATACCCCTTCAAAAAACATTTTCGATTAAATATCGGCTGAGTCTCTCATACCAAGCTCTAGGAGATTGTTGGAGCCCATACCAAGCCTTGCGAAGTTTAAATATGTGATCGGGAAATTTATCACTTTCAAATTCCTGGGGTTGTTCCACATAAACTTCTTCAGCTAGAAAGCTATTTAGAAATGCACTCTTTACATCCATTTAATATAGCTTAAAATTACGTGAACATGTAAAAGCAAGTAGCATTCTAGTTGCTTTTTGTCTAGCAACAGGAGCATAGGTTTCATCATAATTAATTCATTCCTCTTGATTATAGCCATGTACCACTAATCTTGCTTTGTTTCTAATTACCATACCAGATTCATCCTTTTTATTTCTAAAAACTCATTTAGTACCAATAACTGGATGAAAATCCGATCTCGGAACAAGACACCATACTTTATTCCGCTCAAATCGAACTAACTCATCTTGGATTGCGGAAATCCAAGATTCATCAATTAACGCCTCATCTACATTTTTAGGCTCAATTTGAGATAAGAAGGCAATATTAATTATATCCCAAAGAGAAGAATGAGTACTTACACCTCTTTCGAAATTACCGATGATTTCTTTTATTGAATGTCCTGGTACTGTCTTTATAGCTCTTGGTAAAGTCGAATCATTTTCCTTAGGTTCTTCCTCTTATTGGGACTCCTTAGGTAAATTATCACCTCGGTTTTGATTATTTGAAATACCTGCATCATCATCATCCAAAACCTTTCTCGACAAGAATGGATCAGCTTCCTCAAAAATAACATGCATTGTTTCTTCTACTACTAATGTACGTTTATTATAAACTCTACAAGCCTTATTGTTAGTAACATATCCAAGGAAAATTCCATAATCAGATTTAGCATCAAATTTACCAAGATTATCCTTGTCATTCAAAATAAAACACTTACATCCACAAACTTTAAAATAAGAAATATTAAGTCTTACCATTCCAGATTTCATATGGGGTTTTGTTAAACCCTCTACGAATTGATACTCGATTCACTATGTGGCAAGTTGTACTTACTACTTCGGCCTAGAAATAGGTTGGTAAGCGTTTTTCATTAAGCATCGTTCTGACCATCTCTTGAAGTGTCCTGTTCTTTTTTTCCACTATACCATTTTGTTGCGGTAATCTTGGTGCAGAAAAGTTATGAGTATAACCATGCTCATCACAGTAACTTACAACATCATCATTCTTAAACTCTCTTCCTCTGTCACTACGAATGTTAATAATGGAGCATTGCTTCTCATTTTGAACACGTTTACAAAATTTAGCTAGAACATAAGCAACCTCACTTTTCTTAGCAAGAAAAAATACCTAGGTAAGTCTGGAATAATCATCAACTATAACAAACGCATAAAACTTACCACCAAAACTGGCAACAGAGTTAGGCCCAAACAAATCAAGATGCAATAATTCAAGACATTTGGACATGGACTTGTGCATATTTTTTTTAAATGTTGATCTAACCTGCTTGCCTAATTGACATGCATCACATACTTTATCTTTCACAAATTTCAAATCTGGTAGGCCACGTATGAGACTCTTCTTAGATAAGTTAAAGATTAACTATATACTAGCATGCCCAAGTCTTCTATGCTATAACCAACTATTTTCAGATAAAACATTCAAACAAGATAAATTTTGAGAATTAAAATCATCAAATGAGTAATTATAAACATTCTCAAAACGTGATGCAACTAGCAAGATACTACTATCATGACTATTCTTAATAATGCACCTATCATGATCAAATATAACATTATAGCTCTTATCACATAGTTGACTAATACTAAGCAAATTATGTTTAAGTCCATCAACTAGTAACACATCTTTAATAATAGTAGTACCATTACCAATATTACCTATACCGATAATTTTATCATTTGCATTGTCTCCGAAAGTCACATGACCTCCATCTTTAGGTGTCAAAGATGTAAATTTTTCTTTATCTCCTGTCATGTGTCGAGAACAACCACAATCCAGAAACCATTTGTCCTAGCTTATTGAAGCTTTTAGAATAACTTGTAAGGAGCACCTCAAATAGTTCCTAAGTGGTACCCAGCCTAATTGGGTCCGATCTTGTTAGTCGGGATAATTTTAGTTCCTTTTGGAACCCAAACTTGTCTACAATTAGATATTCTAGGAAAACATCTACGAATAGTATGCCCCACAACATTACATTTAAAACATCTAACAAGATCATTGGTTTCATAAAAGAATTTATGAAAACGTTTTTGTTTAAGATTTTTCTAAAATCCAATACCGGCTTTATCAAAAACTCCATGTGAACTTCCCAAAAGAATTTTCAAGTTATTTTCACTGTCGGTGAATTTGAGAACAATTGATTGCAACTCCACCAATTTGGATTTCAATTCATTGTTTTCAGATTCGTAGTCCACTACTTACTTGGTTAATGTGTTAATTGTACTTTGAATGGAATTTATTTTAGAACACTGATTTTTATAATCATGTGAAAGTTCTTGTTAAACATCAAATAATTCATCAAAATCTAAAAAACAAAAACTTGAACATTCAGTTACCTCACCACTAGTGGCCATTAATGCAAACATGGGCATATCTTCACTATCTGATTTTTTTGAGCTACTTGAATCAGTATCATCCCAAGTAGCTTTCATGGATTTCTTCTTACTCTTCTTTGCTTTCTTCTTTTCTTTCTTATTCTTTTCCTTTTCTTTATCCTTTTTTGGTTCGGGACAATCACTTTGAAAGTGACATGTCTTGTGACAGTTGTAACACTCCACTTTAGTCATGTAGAGGTTTCGTTTCCCACAGAATGTGCACCGAGTCATTCTTCTAAAATTCTTTGTGAGAAGCACTACATCTTTCTCTTCCTTATTGTTAAGACTTTCATCATTACTGTCATCCTCTTCTCCATTTTTTTGAGTTTTTAGCACCAAGGATTTCCTCTTGCAATTTTCGGTATCATGCTCATATCCTTTAATCACCAATTCATGAGTTATCAAGTTGCCAATGAGATCATCAATTTCGTATTTTCCAAGATCTTTGTCTTCCTCAATTGCCATCACCTTTAACTCCCATAATTATTACCTCAATCTCTTTACAAAAAGTAACTAAAACCAGCTACCCTCTGATTAAATACACCCAACAGCATTTAATCCGTCACTCAATTTACCAATTAAAATTGACAAGTGATTTTTCTCACTCGGAGCTTCTACCACCCCAAATAAATTAAAACTCAATTAATATCACAAAACTAGTGATAGAAATATGAGATACTCAAAATCCATTTTTTAACAAAAGAAGTGTAGCACGTAATTTAGCACGTAATTAGATTCAAGAAATTGTTTATTAAATATTTTCTTCAATAAAAAATCAGAAACAATTTCTAAAGATTAATTTTCAAAAATTAAACAATCAATACAATATAAAAAATAATTGGAAAGATCTCACCTGGAATCCTTCGAAAAAATAATTACATCGTTGTTACTTCAGATTCAGTAGCAGCAATGATTAACAACCAATGATCTCTTGATCTCTTAATCACTCTTGATGATATGAAAAAAATGCAGGTCTTTATATATGGGATTAGAAACAGCCCTCTAACGGCTAGTTCCCATTTATCATGACACTTAATTCCTCTCTTAGACCCCTTATATCATTATGACTTCATTTTGGCTCAATTCACTTAATTATAGCTTTTAAATCTCTCAATTAAGCGCCCCAAATATTTCTCAATCTCAATTAAATAGAATAGAAACAATTATATGTACCAAAATGATAAATATTCAAACTTAATGAACCAAATCAATAGGAATTAAATAATAGGTGTAGCATATCTTAAATATCATAAAAGCCCTAAAATCTCTCATAAATCCCAACAAAAAAATGGCTACTTTTAGATATAAATTCAGAATTCCATAATATCCTAAAACTGACACACCAGTCGACCGACTAAGATCAGTAGTCGACCGCTCGATTCAGGGTGTAGCCAAGCCAAAGATTCTATGCCCATCGGTCGACTTAGAGATTCAGAGAGTCCCATTTCTCTTCACCGGTCGACTTATCTGTCGACTTAGAGATTTAGAGAGTTCCACTTCTCTTCATTAGTCGACTTACTAGTCAACATAGAGATTCGGAGAGTTCCATTTCTCTTCACCGGTTGACTTACTTGTCGACTTAGAGATTCAAATAGTTCACTTATTTTGTCCGGTAGACTTACCAGTCGACTTAAGGATATTGGATCTCTTTTCTAAACTTGTTTTTAATTCATTCTTATTGACGTTTTCGCCCATTTAATCATTTTCTTTTCTAAATTAACTCTAATAAATACTTAACTCCAATTTTAATCAATTATAAATATTTATTTTTCAATTACACATAGGAACAAATAATTTATCTAATTAGGATCCTATTAAAAATACACATATTTATAAAAATCATTTAAAAATCTTTTTGTGTCGTGTGTGTTCCTAATTGAGATATTAAGAGTTGAAATTTAAACCTGAGTTGTTTTTCCTAGGTTCTTCAAATTTTTCAACCTCTTAATCCTTCATCATCTTTATCATCAAATCTTCATCAGATGGAACTAATAAACTGAAATACTTAAACAAATCATTAGTCCCACCAAAAATATCAACGTTTAATTGTCCATCAAAATTTTCAGATCAAAAACCTTGTCCGCCGTCATCTGGGCTATATCCAATATCAATAATTTTTGTTCTCCTACTTTAGTCCAACAGACTGGGGTTCTGTATCTCCTGCCATACAGGGCTTCATATGGTGCCTTCTCAATTACCGAATGGTAGCTATTATTATAGGAAAACTCCATCAACGTCAAATGATCATCCCAGCTACCAGGAAATTCTAGAACACAACCCTTCAACATATCTTCCAACGTCTGAATCATACGCTATGATTGGCCGTCTTTCGGGCGATGATTCGATTCTTCTTAGCTTGGCTATTCAATTAAGGTTCTTTCGATCGAGAAAGAGAAAGATAACTGTTATTCATCCTAAGGATAAAAGGTTGTGCTGAATTTTAACTTAGTACCCATAGTAGCTTGAAGACTCGGCTAGAACTTCGAAGTAAATCTCGGATCTCTATACGACACTATGAAAACTGGTGCACCATACAATCGGACAATCTCGTCAATAGATAATTTTGCATACTTGTCCATGGAGTACATCGTTTTCACGTCCAGAAAATGTGCAGACTTGGTAAGTCTCTCAACAATTACCCAGATGGAATTATGTCCCTTTTGAGTGCGGGGTAATCTCGAAACAAAATCTATCGTGATGTGTTCCTATTTCATCTCCAGGATAAGCAGAGGTTGTAACAATCCACCTGGATGCTGGTGCTCGATCTTGACCTGCTGAAAAATGAGACACTTGGCAATGAATTCTGTAATTTCTCATTTCATCCCATTCCACCAATAATGTTCTCCCTAGTCTCGATACATTTTGGTGCTGCCGGGATACATCGCATATGCTTAATTGTGCACTTTCTCTAAGATATCTTTCTTTAGATCGGTGTTATTAGGTACACACAGTCTATTTTTGAACATCAAAGCTTCATCATTGTCCTTAACATGATAGTTGGCTATTTGACCATTCTTCACTTCATCTCTGATCTTTCCTAATTGGCCATCCGATTTCTGTGCCTCTATAATACAGTCGACCAACGTTGGTCTTAAGGTTAAAGTCATAAGCAATGTTTCCATCTGACCAACCACCAACTGGACTCGCAGGGATTTCAGCTCGGTATATAGATTAGTGTGAACAACTTGAAGGTGGGCGACCGAACCTACCGATTTTCGACTCAGTGCATCTGGTACAACATTGGCCTTTCCAAGGTGATAATGGATAGTGCAATCATAATCCTTGATCAACTCTATCTAACATCTCTGCCTCAGCAGCCCATCGCCTAGGCGGTGAAACTACAGAGAAGCTCCTCAATCTGCTGGAAGCTCACCGCCTAGGCAGTGACACTGTAGAGAGGTCCTGATTCCACCGCCTCCTCCACCACTATGGCAAAGATCAAACTGACATACCCACCACCTAGGCGGTTACCTCTGCACATATTTAGATATTTTTTTAGATATTTTTGTTCCCTATTTCTTCTCCACTCCTCTCCTCCGGCCATGAGAGCTCCATTAGACTTAGGATATTTTAGAGAAAGGTTTTGGGAGTGTTAAACCAAATCTGAAGGAGAAGAACACAAAACAAAGAAGGAAAAGTGATCTCAAAGCATTTTTAGCGGCAAATCATAGGACTACAGCTAAGTTTCTTTCGTTTCTTCTTTATTTTCTTAACTTCGGTAGTTAGTTGAGCATGTTTAGCTCCATTTTCATTATACAAATGGCTATGGCCATGAGTTAAATGGATTTTGTCTAGGGATTAATATAAATTTATGAAATTGTTGTTTGTTTGAGTTTGTGTTTTGTTTATGGTTGTTCTTAGCTATTTTGATTGTGTTTACCATTATTCTTTGATATTATCCTTGTTTAGATAATTAGAGAATACAGGGTTTGACACTCGGGAGAGATAACCCCAGATTTGGACTAGGTTAAACACAATACGATGATCTAATAACTTGGGAGAGAGTTAGAGAGTGTGCAATCAATGACGTTGGGGCGAGACTCACATGACCTAGTGTCATTAAGACGTTGATGGAGACTTCTTCATTGACGCAAAGTCACATATTCACTCGTCTTTCACTCGGGAGAGGTGGCGAGCGAGTTTACGAACCGAGATTGTTGGATAGGTCGAATGCCGTAAACGTAAACTAAAACGAGACCAAACACGTTTTTTTAAACAAAGTTAATCTCCAAGCAATTTTTCCTTAAACATCTCATATTAGTATTAGTATAGTTTAATTAGTATTTTAGTATTATAAATACATTATTTTCTCTTAGATAAAATTAGGTTATAATAATCGCGGTAATCGATAATAATCTCAATTAATCCATGTGGACACGATACCCCTACTCTCCTCATCTATACTAAAACTTGACCCATACACTTGCGGTGTGAGTTAGCAATGTAATATTCCACTACCAAGTTTTTGGCGCCATTGTCAGGGATTGGTTTTTTTATTATTATAAATATTGTGACTAAATGACCCAATTTTACTTTAGGCATTTCTTTTGTGTATAATTTTTGTTCGTAGTTTTGTTTTCTATCTCTCTTGCAGGGTACTTAGAGATGTTAGATCGACAAGTATTGATGCAATTCTTTCAACGGGATTCCGAGCCGTTTTATAGTGCTTGGGATCGATATAAGGAATTGCTACTTCGGTTTCCAAACCTCGGGTTCCCAAGGGAATGTCAACTCCTGAATTTCCTTGACGGGTTACAAGTCGCAACCAGAAATTGGGTAGAAGGTGGAAATGCTAGCACCTCTTTCTATGACCTAACCGTGAATGAATCCATTTGGTCGTTGGAGGAAATGGTGGCCTATGATTATCAGATTTGGAATTATTCACCAAGTTACCAAAGCTTGGGGATAGTTTCAATACTATGGTTCCATGGATTGACATTTGGGATCAAGATGAGGCCTCTTCCCCTGCCTTAGAAGAAATGTTGATTATAGTTATAGGGGAAACTCAGAGATTCTTGAGGGAGACGCATGATCGATTCAACAAGCTCGAGGATCGTCTTGATTATATCGAGATGGTCTACACCGACATTGATATGACCGTAATATCCCTTCAGATGCAAATTGGTCAGCTTATCTGCTTGATTGAGACCGAGTCAGACGTGGTGGCACTGGGAGATACACAAGCCACATTCATCGAAAGCCACCATGAGGAACCGGAGACAAGTGAGAGGTACTTGGGTGAGATCGAAGACTATCATGAAGATGCAATACCTCAAGTGTGGAGTGGCAATGAAAATTCACTTATTAATCATCGTGAATTTTCACCGTTTGAATTCCAGCTCGTGACGTCGAACTCAATCCAAAATGATCATATCTACGAGGATCCGATGTGGCTCACTTGTCCTTCGCCGCCATTAGCAACGTCCTTTCATGCCTACCAAGCACATGAGCCGTTGAGGTGTGATATTGAAAGCCCAAGCCGAATAGATCAATATCTCGCCAGTCTTGAGGGCATACTAAACCAAGACCCATATGTAGTATTGTACGACACTTACTATGGGCGGAAGCCGTTCTTTTATGAGCACTTTGGCTTATCAGGCTAACGACCATAAACCAAGTGCTTCTTGGGAGGCAACCCAAGGAAAAAATAAGCTAGATCTATCTTCGCCGATTTGAGTCAGAGGCGAGATTTCCTCTCCTCCCAGGTACGTGTTTTAAACCCCCGTCTTCATATCATGCTATATACTGTCATTGGGATCACTGGTGGGTCATTTTGGGCATTGCCTGTGTCAAGTTGGTGGTGATGTGTTAGTATGTTTAGTATGTGTTTATGTTGTTAGTTATGTTTTACTGTTTTTATCGTGTGCATGTTTGTTTAGGTTAGTTATTTTCATGTGCTGAGTTTTGACTTCATCTGGGCCATTACCCGATGATGAGTCTATCCCCTGATTGTTTATTGAGGTTGAGCGTAAAGCTCATGCATGTTTGTTCTATGTGCTCAACATTACATTTTAGTAAAAGTTATTATAAATCCTACTTGCACGAGCACGAAAACTCATTATATAACTATCTAATTGATTTGAAAATGATTATCTATCACCCAAATTCATGACAATAGGGTTTCTAGAACTTGATTGGGGGGAAATTCGAGGCAAAATCCTAGGCGAGGTAGTTCGGAAGATATGATTTAGGCATTCATTTGATCGCTTGAGCCTTTTGAATCCTACCTTGCAATATTATTATCCATCGTTACTCTGTCGAAGCCTTTAAACCGTTTCAATTCTGAACCCTTAACCAATACCACATGATCGATTAAACTTCTTTTCAAACCTATATCGCTGAACCGAAGGCACAAATTTGAGAGAATCAAGTTAGCAGTTGCAAATGCTACTTGAAGTGAGCGGTTGGGTTTAGGGTGAACTTTATATTGGTTCGGTATTCGAGTACTCACTTGTCGTTTTTGTTCGTTTTTCACACACCCTTTAAATTGTAACAATCAAATAAGTTTGGGGGTGTGTTTTTAAAAAAACTAAAAAAAAAAAAAAAAAAAAAGACTCAATTGTACATACGGTTTTTATTTTTTATTTTTTATTTTTTACAAGTGAGTACAAAGTTATTAAATTTATGTTCGGGGTTGTTTCAATTATATCTATGGGGTTTCGAGAGTAAGAAAGAGCCAATCATGTGCCTCGGGTATCGTCACGTTAGCGACGATTAACCTGTTTTGTATTTCCGATATATCCATGGCCATTATTCGAAAACCGAACCACGCCCTAATGATCTTCTTGAACTTCCAAGCCTACATTAGTAGAGAGTGGTCCCCAATCAGGCATATAGATATCCTAGTCCTTTACGGTCTAAGTCGTGAGTTTCGTTGGTGGATAATCCAATCCGATTAACAGATAGTTATATATTTGAGTTTTAAGCATGCACACTTTGACAGGATCTAGAATGGTGCTTACTATAAATGTTGAAATTCTAGAACACCACATGGTGTAATTTTATGCTTGAACTTGATAGGATTGGGGGCCGATAAGGGAAAAATCGTTTGGTTGGTAGATGAAACTCAAAACTTGCACATTTTTGTTTAAGTGTTTTTAGTTATTATTTGGTAATTAGTTGTTATAATTTCTTGTATTGTGTGGGTATTTTGCTCGACGACTAGCAAAATTCTGAGTTTGGGGGTATTTGATAGGTGTCAATTACCTATCTATTCCCAAACCAAATATTGTTAGTTTTTGAGTACGTTTATTACGTTTTAATATGTTTTTATGTGTTTTTGTATAAATCAGGTGTTTGAGGTGAAAAGGTATGAAAATGGATCAATAACGATGAAATCGGATCAAGAACGGTGGAAGAACGGTGGGAAAACATGCATGGAGGCAATATTCAGAACAGCAGCCCATCGCCTAGGCGGTGAAACTGCAGAGAAACGCCTAAATTTGCTGGAAGCTTACTGCCTAGGCGGTGAAACTGTAGAGAGGTCCTAATTCCACTGCTGTAGCGAAGATCAAACCGATATACCTACTACCTAGACGGTCACCTCTGCACAGATTTAGATATTTTTGTTCCCTATTTCTTCTCCACTCCTCTTCTCCAACCATAAGAGTTCCATTAGACTAAGGATATTTTAGAGAGAGGTTTTGGGAGTGTTCAACCAAATCTGAAGGAGAAGAACACAAAACAAAGAAGGAGAAGCAATCTCGAAGCATTTTTAGCGACAAATCTTCGGACTACGGCTAAGTTTATTTCGTTTCTTGTTTATTTTCTTAACTTCAGTAGTTAGTTGACCATGTTTAGATCCATTTTCATTGTATAAACGGCTATGGTCATGAGCTAAACGGATTTTGTCTAGGGATTAATATAAATTTATGAAATTGTTGTTTATTTGAGTTTATGTTTCGTTTATGGTTGTTCTTTGCTATTTTGATTGTGTTTACCATTATTCTTTGATATTGTGCTTGTTTAGATAATTAAAGAATACAGGGTTTGACACTCGAGAGAGGTAACCCTGGACTCGAACTAGGTTAAACACAATGCGACGATCCAATAACCAGGGAAGAAGTTAGAGAGTGTTCAATCAATGACTTTGGGGCAAGACTTAATTGACCTAGTTTCGTTAAGACGTTGAGGGGGACTTCTTTGTTGACACGAAGTCACGCATTCACTCGTCTTACACTCGGGAGAGGTCGTGAGTGAGTTTACGAACCGAGATTATCGGATAGGTCGAACGCCGTAAACGTAAACTAAATGAGACCAAACACATTTTTGTAAACAAAGTTAATCCCTAGGAAATATTTTCCCTAAACATCTCATACTAGTATTAGTATCATTTAATTAGTATTTTAGTATTATTAACACATTCTTTTCGCCTAGATAAAATTAGGTTATGATAATCGTGGTAATCGATAATAATCTTAACTAATCACTCGATACCCCTACTCTCCCCATCTATACTAAAACTTGACCCATACACTTGAGGTATAAGTTAGCGTCGTAATATTCCGCTACCACCATACAGATAATGTCTCCAGAGTTTCAGGGCAAACACAATCGCCGCTAACTCCAAAAATCATGCGTCGAATTGTTACGTTCATGCTTCTTTAATTATTGGGAGGCATATGTAATCACGTGAGCATGTTGCATCAGTACACATCCTAGCCCTTGGTGTGAAGCATCACAGTAGATCACAAAGCCATCACCTTCAGTCAGGAGAGAAAGTATTGGTGCAGATATCAGTCGATTTTTCAGCTCCTGAAAACTCTGTTCATATTTATCAGTCCACTCAAATTTAGATTCCTTGCTGGTTAGTCGAGTCAACGGGGTAGCTATAACAGAAAATCCCTGAATAAACCAGCGATAATAACCCGCTAATCCAAGGAAGTTTCGAATTTCGGTTACACTTTTCGGTCTTTCCCATTGAACAACGACTTCGACTTTCTTTGGATCAACTTGAATACTATCACCCGAAATTAAATGTCCCAAAAATACACCTACATCCAGCCAAAACTCACATTTACTGAATTTTGCATACAATTGCTTCTCTCTCAAAGTCTACAACACAATCTTAAGATGCTCTGCATGTTCTTTATTTTGGGAATAGATCAATATATCATCAACAAACACGATAATAAACTGATCTAAGTAAGGCTGGAAGATCCGATTCATCAGGTCCATAAAAGCAGCAGGGGCATTCGTCAACCAAATGGCATGATGAGAAATTCATAATGCCTACACCGCATATGAAATATCGTTTTCGACAAATCACTGTCTCTGACTTTCAACTGATGATATCCCAATCGAAGATCTATTTTGGAAAATACCCTCGCCTTCTACAGCTGGTCGAACAGATCTTTAATTCTAGGCAGCGGGTATTTATTACTAATTGTCACCTTATTCAGTTGTCTGTAATTACTACACATCCTCAACGTGTCATCCTTCTTTTTTACGAATAACACTGGGGCTCCCTATGAAAAAACACTAGGTCTGATAAACCCGCAGTCTAACAGATCTTGCAATTGAATTTTCATCTTCTTTAGCTTAGCAGGTGCCATACAATATGGTGGTATTGATATAGGGGAAGTTCCCAGAAGTAATTCGATAGTGAACTCAATTTTCCTATTCACTGGCAACCTTGACAATTCTTCGGGAAATACGTCAGGAAAATCCTCAACCGCTGGGATATCTGCCACTTGTACCTCATTCTGACTGGTATCAATCACATACATGAGGTATTTGTGGCATCCTTTCTTTAATAATTTCCTGGCCTTAAAGACTGAAATCAAACTGACAGGGGTAATGATTCTGTCCCCTAAAAATACAAACTCTGGCTCGCTTGAGACCTGAAAAATAACTTCTTTTTTAAAACAATCCACCATGGCATGATAACCGGATAGCAAATCCATACCTAGTATTACATCAAAATCGTGAATACTCAGGGGTAATAGATCCACCGACAATTCTATACCACCAATACAAAGTGGGCTATCTTTATACACACTATCTATCTATATTGAATCACCAACAGGGGTAGAGATAATGATACTATATGACAGAGAAGTAGGAAATTTATCTACATGCATCATAAAGGTCGCCGAAACAAATGAATAAGTAGAACCGAGATCAATAAGTATACGTGCATCTCTATCATATAAAGACATAATACATGTAACCACATCTAGGGTAGCCTGGTCATCCTATCGGGTAGTAGTGAATACATGACCTGGAGGTGAAGGTCTACCGGTCCATCCTCTACCATACCCCTGAACACTGCTAGGACTATCACTACCCACACTGCTCATAGAAGGTATAGATGTAACAATACATTTCAGATAATTCGGAGATATGTAACCCGACTTATGACAACGAAAACATATTGGGCCTCCCATGGAACAGTCCCCAGCGAAATGATCCGGCCACATTGATAGCATACCGGTGTCCCGGCTCGACTAACCATCTAGCTCTTTCTCTGTCCTTACTGGCCAACACTCTGTCTGGATATATTCTACTGTCGTCCAGAGTATGATTACTGTAGACCTCAGCTCCCAGCTGATTGGTCGTTTGTTGGGGCTTAAGAAAATTGAGGTCGAGCTATAGTTCCTCGAGAAGTGCCTCCTGGATATCTGTTAGGTGACTCAAATCTCTTATTTTTATATTGTTTACAGTTCTTGACAGTTTTTTGTACATCATTCTCTATTAATTATTCTATGTTTACCAATTCCGCATAATTTTTGATCTACCCTCCTGTCAACCTAGAACATATGTCTAGATCAAGTCCTTTCTGGAATCTTCTACATCTTGCTTCTTCAGTTTTCACCAAATCAAGAGAAAATTAGGACAGGGCATGAAATTTGATTTCATACTGTAGAACGGTCATCCTCCCCTATTTCAGTGATATGAACTCCTCCTCCATATGAAACTGATAGTATTCAGGGAAATATTTTTCATTAAACACGACAACGAATCAATCCCAAGAAATTTTCTCGCCTGAAACTGAAATTAATCTCTTCATTTTCTCCCACTAATGTTTGGTCTCTCATTTCAACTGGAAGGTAGCAAGAGGAACTCGACTATCATCGGTAATTCTCATTGCCTCAAATACATGCCCTACGCTCCTCAACCAATTTTCAGCATCAGCAGGACCCACAGTTCCTATAAAAGTTGGGGGGTCCAATTCCTTAAATCTCTTCAAGAGTATCGCTTGAGAAGTGGAAGTGGCTGTGTTGGTTTAGGCCTTCTGGCATTCCATTATCTTTGTCTGCTTCTCTGTCAGTTGCATCGCAGCCTATAAAATTCGCTCAATGGCATCCATGCTTTCCTGCGTCCTATCCCTCTTTCTCTGGGGTCCATAATTCGCAGTACTTTCATTTTCACGCTCCATAGTCAAGATCTGAAAGGAAATTTAATAAGCAACAGGGTCAACAAGGCAAACGATAGTGCATGACGCAAATGTGTTATTTAATCTAGTAAAATAACTACTACCCACGTGCCAAACCAACCTATCGATACCCTATCTCATGGTCAACTACTGATTAGACAATCTGACACGTCTACAAAACTTATAACCTAAGCTCTAATACCAAAAACTATTATACCCCTGCCCGGGCCCCCATCACCCGAGGCCGGGCGTGATGTCGACTTGACGTTACCTGACCGACTAACAAATATACATATGTACATTTATATATCCACGCGCCGATATACTTCTTTTTTTTCTAAAAATATATTTACTCACTTCAAAATTCAGGAAATACACTTATCCTAAATATTCACAACAAAATCATGAAAATAAATTTGAACCTTTCACGGTTCGTACCTATCTAACCAACCCTCCAAAATGACTCCACCTCCTAACTCTACCTAGTGCCAGTAGTGGATCTGTTTCTAACTGCAACACCTGAAACAAAATATTTTATCGGTGTACTGTCTTCATAATATAAAAATATTTTATGGATCAAGCATATTTATCAAATATCATTTTTTAAAATATAATATAATATAACCGCATACCCCGCTGGAATAAAATTTTACTGTCATCATTGCAATAAGATAATGTATTTAAATCAACCTATCCAAAGATGATGTATTTAAATTAACCAATCCAAAGATGATGTATTTAAATCAACCAATCTAAACGTTCGACAAATAATAAAATACCGCACACATATTTTCCTACTAGCTATAGGATCGTTTCACCTCACGATTAGGAGTTACGACAGTACCGTAACCTGTACAACTGTGTCATCTAAAGTGACTATCAATGTCAGGGCCATTTAATATCCCCAATGGTAGGGGCAGCCACCTGCAGGATTTCAATCCTGATAGGTCAACATATATCTATCTTACAGGGTTTGCCTGACAGGTAACAACAAATATCCACTCTGTAGGACTTGCCTGACAAGTAACAACATATATCTACCCTCCTGGTCTTGCTTGGTAGGTAACAACGTATATCCACCCTGCAGGTCTTGCCTGATAAGTGATCCACATCTCACAGGACATGCCCTCCTGACGAGAAGACAACTATGGCATAGTCGGATAATAAAAAAAAAAAAAAATCATTTTCCATATTTAAAAATCTACTTGATTTGCATAACGTTATAAAATAATCTATTTTAATAAAAAAAAAATAAAAAATCATATTTTAGTACGAAAATATAATTTGACAATTTACATAGAAGACAGTACACTTACCTCGATTTTTGTGCTACTATAAATACTATCGTCGAAATACTATGCTGGCAGTGTCACCTGTAAACCTAACAACCAAAGGGTCTAAATTAAGAATTTATTTAAATCAATCTAATATGCAATGCGTGACCCAAAAATGAAATATTTCCTATTTCCAAATTTTTGATTATCCGAAATTATTAAATGCCTAGTTTTCGTAAGTTAATATTAATTGTATAGAAATTATTAGAACAACGACTATAAGATTCTTCCCGATAATAATGTAATTAGCGAAAAACGTTAATCAACTGTCAAAATTTTTATTAGTCAACGGAATACTAAAAATTATCGTTTTAGTAAAATTTACAATTTTTATTTTAAACTATATTCTTCACAAATTAAATATATTTATACTCACTATATTTCTCAAACTCAAGGATATATATTTTTGACATATAAAGATACATGTATAATTGTCCGTGTAATTTGTCCCTTGAATTAAACGTGATATATATATATAGATGAAAAAAAAAACCTATAATCGAGAGCAGGTTCTGTTTTTTTTTTTTTTTTTCCCCTTAGTTTAATCATACACATAGATATGTGTTTAAAACACACACACATACACACACACACACACATATACATACACCCATGAGAGTGCAATGCCTCTTCCATTTTTTTATTTTTTTTTTGGTATTTGAACAAGACACGTGGAGTGTCTCTTGCCCACACCCCCTTTGCTTTTATCCTCTTTTTTTTTTTTTTTTTAAACTAATGTATACCTATATAATAATATAATAACCTATATATATATAACTCAAAGGGGATTCCCATGGTAAACTTTTGTCAATTTTTTTTTGGTTGATATTTATCCTACTCTAATTAAATTATACAGGGATTTTTTTCAAATTACATTAATCTCCCACAAATCTCATTAAAGTATAATTGAAGCCCAAAATTTAAAATTACTATTTAAAAAAATGATAATTGACCCCTATTTTTTTTTAAGTAATTATTAAATAACACAATACACCCTGTTATTTTTCTAAATGTTCTAAAATGCATCTAACAAATTATGCACATGCAAAAGTCGAGTCTTTCTATACATCAAGAACGATCAAGTTCCTAAGCTTTTCTAAGAGTTATCATTTAGCTGAGATTATTTTGAGGGAGATTTTGTGTTAAAGTTCTTGAGCGAAAGTGTTGTTGAATTGGCGTCACCGATCTATGCTATTTTGCGATCTTGTTTTCATTATTCGGTGTTTTCTTTGTGAGATCTTTCCAAGTTATTGTTCTTTATTTTGATTTCATATTAATGTTGATTGCTTGGATTTAAGATCTTAGAAAAATCGTTTTCAAAGTTAAGAGCATAAAATATTTTTAAATTTTGTGATATTATGTGATTACGTACTATATTTTGTGCTACCCATACTTGTTATTAATCAGATATAAATTTACTTCACTTTAATTCTATCACGTAGTAAATTTTGGGACATTAATTGAGTATAACTATTTTGAGGTGGTAGAAGCTCCGAGTAGGAAGAAACTCATAATTTTTTGTATTTGTGAGTTTGAGCGGATTAGACACGATTGGGTCAGTGTCTAGTCAGGATAACTAGGCTTTCAATTTTTTCCGGAAAAAAGGTTGAGGTTTGATCTTTGCTTAAGGTATAGAATAGTTATGTTATTCTTTTCCCTAGAAAATAATTAGATTGTGATTCTTCTTGAATTAAACTGAGTGAATTGTTACGGTTTCATCCTTATCGGTGAAAATGATACTTGGAGAGTTGTGAGGTTTGTTCTTTAGCTTGTAAAAGGATTTGGTTTGATCTTTAGTCTGTGAAAGTATTAGGTGGTGATTCTTCTTGTAATAGAATTAAGTTAGTCTTTAACTTGGTAAAAAGATAAAGTTCTTCCTTAGCTTGGGAAAATGGAATTGTAAGTGTTTGGTTCCTACCTGGTAAAGGGATCAGGGGATTAGTGGTTTTGAATCTCCGTGGAGCTCGAGGGACTGGATTAGGCAAGGCTAGCTTGCTGAACCAAGATATATCTTGGAGTGTTGCTTTGTTCTTATTTTTATTATATTCTGTTTGGGTGTGCACTTGGAATATAAACACTTATTCGCTACGTAATAAAGATAATAATTTATTTAGGATAAATTGATTATTTGATAAATTAAATGTTGAAAGATTTAAATTGATTAAATTTTTATAACTACCCAATTCAACCCCTTTCTTGGGTAGCTCACTGGGCCAATAGAAACTATTACTAGGTGTCGCTAATGAGTGGTAGCTATAGTATTTACCTGCTTTCTGTTAAATCATGTAAAAAACACATAAAAAGAAAAAAAAAAAAAAAAAAAAAAAAAAAGAAAGAATTATTTGTGTTTAAGTAATCAAAGAAAACTGCTTGGGTAGTGTTTAACAGTGAATATCTATTTAGACTGAGGTACTGTCTTTAGACGAGTGTCTTGGAGTGCTTAACACCTTCCTCGAGCATAACTGACTCCCGAACTTAAAGAATATCTCTGGTACATAGACCTATGGAAGTCAAAACACGGGCTATTTGAAAAGGAAAAATGAATTTCCAAAATTCCGGTGACCTAGCATACCATTTAACCTCATGCTAGGTAGCGACTTCTTTTTTAACAAAAATCTCGGCCCATGAAGTTTTTCAAAATCGACGCCTAGAAAAACCCTTGAAAAACCATATTCAACATTAACAGATTGAAATGACTTAGAGAGGAAAAGATGAAACTTGCTTTTATCCTCTTCCTGATTCTCTACTTCTTCCGCTATCTAAATTTGGGGTGCGTCAGTTATGATGCAATTGGTCATTTGAGAGTCAAAGCCATTGGTCCCTTCAGGGACAATCTTAAGGGAAGACGTTTGGTGGATAGTCAAATACTCGTGTTACCTAACAACAATCTTATATGGAAATGAATATTATTGGAATGGATAGAGTCTGTTGGAAGACACTGTTATTTGAAAAATGTGCCTTAGCCCAAGGATGGGGTGAGAAGAAATAAATTTCTTTCTGCTCTTTTGGGGCGAATTATACCGGGATAAAAGTTTCCCATCCCATAGCTGGGGTTTAATGAAATGGATCTCATAGGAGACTTCAACTCGAAATAGAATGTGCCCCAACCAAAGGCTGGGTACGTACTTTGTTTAGGATGAGAGTTATAAGATATACCCAACCCATGGCTGGATAATGCATTTGTGAAACATTTTTTGTCGAGAGACTGAACCTCATGGGGTTGCGTACGTACCTTAGTAATTTTTGAAGATTAGGTCAAGCGTAGTTCTGGATACATGTGTTCTATTTTATTTGATATTATGGAAAGTGAAAATTGTTTCCTAGAAAAAGTCAGGGGATTATCCCAAGATGAAGTCCTCCAGCATGAGGCTGTGAAAATGTCATGAAGTCAAACCTCTTTAGATTGACCGAACCCGCTAGGGTTTCCTACATATCCAAGCTTTGCCAATATTCTCGTCAAAATTTAGTTCGGAATGCAAGTATTTCCTACCATTTAATAGCAAAGGAAGTAAAAACTGTTCCCTAAGAAAAGTTAAGGGACTATGCTAGGATAAATGATCCCAAGCCAATGGTTGGGTTATGGAATATGTATATCTCCTACCACATGGAGTAAGGAACTAATGAAAGATTATCCCATAGGAATGAACGTAGATTTATCTCTCATTTAGGTAAGGAATGAATGAATGTTCTCCCACCACTCAGACAATGAATAAATTTTTGGTTCTCTTGAATGAACCAATATAGGTTTCTCTTGTCACTCGAGCAAGCAATGAATGTTGGTTTCTCCTACTACATAAGTAAGGAATGAATGTTCGATTCTCCTATCATTTAGGTAAGGTAAATTGTTAGATTCTCCCGAGAGAGAAAATTTAAGTTTCTCATACCACTCAAGCAAGGATTGAAGGTAGGTTTCTCATGCCACTAGAGCAAGGAATGAATGTCGGATTCTCCCGCCGCTTGTGAAAAGAATGAATGTTGGATTCTCCTAGGAGAAAGATTATAAGTTTGTTCTGCCACTCAAGTAGGGAATGAATGTAGAATTTCCCTGAGAAAAATGAATGTGGGTTTCTCTCACTATTCGGGTAAGTAATGAATGTTGAATTCTTCCGCCATTCAAGCAAGGAATGATTGTTGGTTCTCCAGCCACTTGGACAAGGAATAAGTTTTGTATTTTCTCGCCATTCAAGAAAGGAATGATTGCAGTTTTCTCCTGGTCCTCAAGAAAGAATTTAATATATGTCTCTCCTCGAGCAATGATGAATGTAGGTTTTTCCTACCACTGGGGCAAGGAATGAATGTTTGGTTTCTCCTACAACTCAGGCAAGGAATGAATGATTTGTTTTTCTTAAGGAACAAATTTATGTTTCTCCTACCACTAGGGTAAGGATTGAATGTAGGTTTCTCCTGTCATTTGGGAAATGAATAAATGTTTGTTCTCCCTCCAATTGGGTAAGGAATGAATGTAGATTCTCCCGCCACTCGGCAAGGTATAAATGTTGGGTTTCTCTTGAAAAAACAAAATTATCTTGGAATTAACATCCCCTTTGCTCGACCCTAACTAACTTGAAATGAAATTCTTTTGGTCAGGGATGATAAGACTTGAAATTTACCCTTTAGTTGGTATTGATTGCCTTGAAATTGAAAATAATTGGAAAAATCATTCGGGACATAGGGGTCAGAGATGAAAGACTTGAAATTTAGATCCCTTTAATTAGTATTGATTGCCTCGAAATTGAAAATAATTGGAAAAATCATTCGGGACATACCTATTGGATGTTGAGATGGACACATTACCTAGCAACAATCTACTCCAGTCTTGTGTTTTGCAGGAATGGATAAAATCTTTCACAAGGACGTAAGACAGGTGGAACTGGTTGTTAGCCTACTAAAGTCATCGACTTGGGTAAAAAGTGATATACCCGGTGAGGTTTTTGATTGAGTAAATGCTTGCGTGTTGTTCATTAGCCTACTTGAGTTACTGGTTGTGATAAACAAATTCAATAATGTTGTTCTGATTTTGATGATCAAAAGCCTGATTCTTGGCTCGCTTGAAAAGTAATAAAATTCTTCATCCTTGGAGGATCTGATTTGATGGAAGACTGTTTTATTTAGGATTCCCAGTCATTTGTGCTCCCTAATGATGAGGGTCGCGATGTCTCTAGCATGAAAAATTGATTGGTACTTCTACATCTTATAGGATTCTAAAATTCCTATGAATGTTTTTGGTGTCCCTGGTTGATAATGGTGTTTTTGGGTGTCACTGAATCAGCACCAGGGCCTCAACCATATATTTACCATTACCGTGATGTGGTCACACTCTAGAATCTCCTTTGTACCCAGGTAGGAGCATTATGCCACGTAGGAGCGCTGCCGCCCAGAACTCTATGTCGTGCCTCCGGATGGTCCACTTCAGGAACTTTGTCGTTTTTCTCCACCGGCACACCATTCCAATTTGTTTCTCCTCCAGAACTCCATAGATCTCTAAGCTTCTCCACTAGCTCTTCTCCACAGGCCTGACGGAGGCCCGTGGGCTTTTCCAAATAGGCCCAAAAGCCCAAGCTCGGTGATTATCTCCTGAATACCTCTGATTATTGACTAAGCTTATGCTTTTACCTAATTAACCTTATTTAGGCCCTATTTGGTAAATCTAATCATATCCAATGCCTATAAATACCTGGGGTAATGTAAGCCCAAGGTAATGCTCAATGCTCATTTATATACTTGACGTGTTTCTGTAACCTTTTCTCTCTGAACTCTTACTATCACGCCAAATGTGTGGGCAGTTAAAGTTCACTTGAAGAATTTTCTGCTCCAACTTTGACTTAGCAACTCCACCTTCGCAGGAGGACCAACTTATCTTGACTGGGCCATACTCGAGGTGTTTACCACTTTGGGACATCAATACTGGTGAACTTGAGGGACTTGATATGGAAGTTCTCCTCTTGTCAAATGACCTACTAAATAGAGAATTCAAACCTTTTTTTGGGTGACATCAAGAGATTAACCAAACTCTTATTCTTCTTCCAAACTGAGGACTTGATTCCAGTGCTTGAGGTATTGAAGCCCTATATGTTCTGTATTTATTTCAAATCTATGCAATTTGTTTTTCCCCTTACTCAAATATATTTAAATAAATTGTTCAAAATGATCAAGTGTGTTTTTGTTTGACAAAACTTTATGTATTAGATTGATCATAGTTGTGATAATATGATTTCAATAGTATTCTAGTTAATTTTTCCGTATTTATCATACATAGATTTGATCCCTCAAGTTCACCATCAAGATTTAATGTTTCATCCTGGCTGAGACATTTTTGGAGAAGACTATTGATAGGTGTGAAAAACCTATCTATTTCGAAACCGAATTTGTTAGTTTTCAAGCGTATTAGTTATATTTAATTGTGTTTTAGTTTGTTTTAGTGTAAAATGGGTGAAGGGACGTTAAAGGGTGATAAACAAGTGAAAATGGTAGAGAAACAGTGATCAAAACGTGAAGAACGGGGTTTCGGTGCATAAAGACCACCGCCTAGGCGGAAAAGAGGCAGAATGTTGGAGTGCTGAAGGGCTGAACCACCACCTAGGCGAGAAAACATCAGATTGATATGCCAGCAGCCACCGCCTAGGCGGAGAAACCACCGCCTAGGAGAAGATCCGACAGAAACTTAAACCGACTTAAGCCACCGCCTAAGCGGTGAACCACCGCTTAGGTGGTGACACTCTGCGCAAAAATATCTATTTTAAGATATTTTGAAGATATTTTCCCAAATCCCTCTTTTTAACCCCTTTCTCCACTAAACCCAAAAAAATCCTTTAGACGTGAGAAAAGGCTTGGTTGATATTTTGAGAGCTCCTTCTACCTTAGTTAGGTTTAGATAATTTAGGAAGTAGACTAGATTAGTTTAGGAGGTGTTCTTGGCCATTTCTTGAAGAGCTAGAAGTGGAAGTTCATCAATGGAGAAGAGGAAGCTTGGGAGGATTGTTCTTCGGCGAAAGTGGACTACTCCACTTTGAGATTTGATCTTTCTTCCCTTGTTTCCATCTTTGTACTTAATGTTTATTGTTGATATTGATGATCTCCTCTTGATTTAATGTTGTATTGGCTAAGAACATGTTAGTTTAATTAAAGATTAGTTAGGGAAATATGTAGTTGTGTAAATACTCGTTTGGTTTAATATATGTTTCTTTAACGGTTGTTGCTTTTAAATCCGATTGTGTTTATCATTTGATGACGATATTAGTATGCTTGTAATAGTATTAGGATTGGATTTGAGAAACTAGGGTTTAACACTCAGGAGAGGTAACCCTTGATTCGGACTAGGGTAAACACATCGTTACGACCTAACGACCCGGGAGGGCGTTAGTTAGTGTGCAATCGATGACGTTGGGTCAAGACTTACATGGCCTAGAGTCTTTAAGACATTGAGGGGGACCTCTTTGTCGACACGAAGTCGCGTATTCCCCCGTCTTACACTCGGAAGAGGTGGCAGAGAAGTTTACGAAACGAGATTATCGGATACCTAAACTCCGTTATTGTTAACTAAACGAAATCAAACACGTATTAAGTGAACGAAATAAATCCCTAATTAATAAACTTAGGTAAGATTAACCCACTAATTGTAGATTAGCTTAGTTTAATTTTAAATCATGTTTTTCATCGTTAGGATAACATGAGACTACGTAAATTGCGGTATTCAATTATTCACACTTTTCTCTGTGGGAACGATATCCGATCTTCAAGATCCACTATATTAAACCTTAGACCTCGTATACTTGCGAGTGTATGTAGCAGCCTATTTTACACTCTACCAAGTTTTTGGCACCGTTGCCGGGGATTAGTGTGAATTTTAAGTTGATATTGCGACTAAGTGGTCGAGTGTTAATCCTAACATTTATTTTGTTTTGTTTTTAATTTTTATTTTTGTTTTATTGTGTTAGTATGATTAAACCGTGCGAGAAACGATGAAGAAGATTGGAATTCTTAATTCTCAATCCCGAGATTGAGCTTAAGGACTGAGAGGAGAAACCGACTTGAAGCCATGATATCAAATTAGGATATCAAATTACCCGATTTTTATTACTATTTATTTTATTATTTATTCTTTTTGGAAGCCGGCATGGCTTCGAAACGTGTTCAAAAGTGAATTTAGGAGTGTGGACTCTTGGGGAAGTATTTTAAGTTTAAACACGTTGAACAAGCGAAGTGAAAACATACGGGGTGGAGCTGTATTTTGAAAATTTGAGAAAAACATGAAAGTAGGAGCTACAGGCCCACTGCCTAAGCGATGAACCACCGCTTAGGCGGTAAAAATATAGGTTGTGTGTTTTTAAGCAAAAATGGCCCACCGCCTAAGCGGTGAACCACCACTTAGGCGGTAAAAATACAGGATGCAACAAATTTTTAAAACACGCTCCACCGCCTAGGTAGAGAAACCACCGCCTAGGCAAAAATAGTGCAGTTGGCTAAGTTTTCACACTGGTGTAACTTTGCTTAGTGATAGGTGTAAATTACCTACGTATTTCCAATCCGAAATTGTTAGTTTTCGAGTACATTTATAGTTATTTTTATATGTTTCAATATGTTTTTATACTTTTTGTATAAATCAGGTGTGTAGAGCAAAAATATAGGAAACTGGAGCGAAAACGATGAGATCGAACCGAAAGCGAGTTGAAGTTACGGTGGATAAACAAACAAGGAGGCAAAAATATGAAGGAAGCCCACCGCCTAGGCGTCCAGACCTCCGCTTAGGCAGTGAAGATGCTGAGAATGACAAAAGGCTACTGACAGCCCACTGCCTAGGCAGGAAATTCCTCCACCTAGGTGGAAACCCCAGTAGAAACATTTCCAAGTCTACCGCCTATTTCTTCGCCTAGGCGGTCACCAAACCTGCAAAGCCAGTACAGGTGCTGTAACTTCAAGGCTATTTTAGACTATGATTCAATCCGATTTTGGAAATACTCAAAACATGGAAGTTCTATGTCTTTTTCTTATATTTCCATATGTTTTTGAATCACCTCAATAGGAGTTCGGATGAAGAAGTTATAGCCAAAACAAAATTGCAAACCTGCAGTAACTTAGCCTAGGCGAATTTCCGGCAGAAAGTTAACCGACTTAACTTCGCCTAGGCGAAGAAAATACTACAGCACACGCTTGATATTTATTAGATATTTTGAGATCTTTTGGGATATATTTTTCCCTTCTCTCCTCCTCTCTTCCCTCTCTTCAACCCTTAAGGCCTTAGGCCATATTTTAGGAGTAGGATTAGGGATTTTTGAGGGAGAGCTCTCAACCCGAGGTGGAGGATCAACGAGGAAGCGAGCGATCGACATTTCTAGCGGCAAATCTTCAGATATTGACTAAGTCGCTCGTTTCCTATATTTGTTTTCTTCATTTTGGTAGTTGTTGAGCATGTTTAGCTCGTTTTACATTGTATAAATGATTAGGGCCATGAGTTTAACATGGATTTTAATAGGGATTAACGTATTATTTATGAAAATATAGTTTTGGTTGAATTTGTGTTTCGTTTATGGTTGTTCCTTATAATTTTGATTGTGTTGCCGTGTTTTCTATGATTATATGTTAGTTTAGATATATTGAGAATACGGGGTTTGACATTCAGGAGAGGTAACCCCGGATTCAGACTAGGGTTAACACAACACGACAATCTAACGACTCGGGAGGGCGTTAGAAAGAGTGCAATCGATGACGTTGGCGTGAGACTCATGTGACCTAGAGTCGTTAAGACATTGAGGGCGACTTCGGCGTTGACACGAAGTCACGTATTCCCCAGTCTTACACTCGGAAGAGGTGGCGAGGGAGTTTACAAACCGAGATTGTCGGGTATGCCGAACGCCATTAATGTTAACTAAAACGAAATCAAACGCATTTAAATAAATAAAGTTAATTCCTAGGTAATCTACTCCCCTAAACAATCTCAAATTAGTATTTATAGTATAGTTAACTTAATTAGTATTTTAGTTTAGTATTAGTATTAAATTAAATTCCTTTTTTGTCGCCTAGATAAAGTTAGGTTATGACAATTGCGATACTCGATAATAACAACACTAATCCCTGTGGATACGATACCCGACCGAAAGGTCCACTATACTAAAACTTGATCCGTACGCTTGCGGTGAAAGTGGCAACACATTATTTGCGGCCACCACTTTGGTGGAAAAACCACCACCTAGGCGAAAATTTGTCAGAAAGTTTTTTTTTGAAAAGGGCTCCACCGCCTAAGCGGTGGACCTTTTGAAGTTAAAACAACCCCTGTTCGTTCAAAAATTGAAATCGCAAGGTTCCTTCCCCCAAAACCTCCACATTCTCTCTAAAACCTCACTTCCAAACCGTTCCAATACTACAAAATCATCCTTCCATTTCCAAAATTTGTGATTTCCACCCCAAATCATCCACCACAAATCAATTTTCAACCCTATTCTCGCGATTTTCTTTATCACTTTGGGATTTTGGTTTGATTTTTGGTGATAACTTAGTTTCTATGGATTGTTAAATTGTGTGAAACAAAATTTCATGCTACATTGTTCATATTTTGTTGAAACGTTGTGATTAGTGTGTGCGCCAGATCAAATCCACAGGTTCATGTGCGACCGCTTCGGCATTGCCGCCGCACTTTTTGCAACCGCCACAATTTTCATTCCAACATGATAGTGGTGGAAAGGAATTTCCTGTCAGGTGAACAGTAGGGAATAAGTCTTATTCCCTACGTATGTGTTCAACCCGTTTTGTTTGCATGCATGCTATATGTTTATTGGGTTCGTTGATGTTGGAACACTGCCATGTTCAGGCCTGGATGGTATGGAATGGATGATAGTTTAGTGGATGTTCATCCATTTTGAATTTTTGTAGAAAATTATGAATCATTATTATTATTTTTGAACAGAATGCAAAATTTTTGATGTGCAAATTTATGTTTATGTATGTATTTTATTATTTTAATGAATGTTTTAATTTTTAAATTTTTAGTTTAGTTTAGTTTAATTTTTGTCTTTGCATGTGTAGTGTTAGAATAATTAATGTATGTTAGTATTAGATTTAGTTTAGAATTGTGTATGTATAAAGTTGTATTAGCATGTTTAGATGTTGAGTTCATTTGGGTGGGCCAAAACCTGATGATGAGAATTATCCCCTAATTGCATATTGAGGTCGGGGGTAATACCTTCCTTGTGTGTTTTGTGTGCTTAACATGTCGATTGGGTAAAAATTATCTCGATCCTAAAATCGCACGACTTTTGAACTCAATGTATAATTATCTGAATGATTAGACGCTGATTATTCGATATTAAGCTCATGATAGAAAATGAGAAAACTAGAACTTGATTTGGGGGAAACTTGAGGCAGAATCCTAGGTAAGGTAATTCCGGAGACGTGATTTAGGTCTTCATTTTTTGGCTTGAACCGTTGTAGCTAACCTGAAATTTTTCATTCCCTATTTCCTCTATTGAAGCCGATAACGTAATTAATTCTGAAAACGTTCAAATACTCTTTTCATTTAAATTTTTCCTAACCAATGTCGCTAAGCCTAATTTCAAAATTGAATGAAATCAAGTGAGCGGTAGGGTTTCTGATGAATTTTTATTGATTTGGTATTAGTGTATTCACTTGTCACTTTCGTATTTCTTTTTTGCACACTCCTAAAATAAGTTTGGGGGTGTGTTTCTATCATTTTTTTTTACATATTCCTAAAATTTTATTATTTCGAATAAGTTTGGGGGAGTGTTTCTCTAACTTCTTTTTGCACTGTCCTAAAACTGTAATAATTCGAATTAATTTAGAAATATGTTGTTAAAAAAAAACAAAAAAAAAACGTGATTATAGTTTTCATTTTCTTCTCTTTCGACAAGTGAATAAATGGATCTTCTTATCTTATTCAGAGTTGTATTCTAAGAATGTGGGGGTCATGAGAGAGGATAGCGATAAGCGATTTTACCTCAGGTATCGTTTAATTCAAACGATTATCTATTTTCAATTCCAATGATACTCGTGGTCGTTCTCCAAAGCTAAACCAAGCCCTATTGATCTCTGTGAATATCTGAGCCTACATTAATGGATAGTAGACTCCAATCAAGCGTATGGTTTTCCTGAATCCTTCAACGATTTAAGTTATGAGCTTAACGATTGAATAATCGAATCCGGTATTTGACTAGTTACACATTTGAGTTCTCACACACACACTTCAAATGGATCTAGAATGGTTTTTATTGATATTGATAGTTGAAATTCTAGAACACCACTTGGTGTGGGTTACTTCCTGAACTTGATCAAATTTAGGGATGTTGAGGGAGGAACAAATTGGTCCTTTCGATTGAACTTTATATTTACATGCATATACTTCTTTAGTGTTAGTTTAGTTTTTTATTTTTAGTTGGTTAGTTTATTAGTTAGTTTAGTTTAGTGTTAGTGTTTTGCTCGAGGACTAGCAAAATTCTAAGTTTGGGGGTATTGATAGGTGTGAAAAACCTATCTATTTCGAAATCGAATTTGTTAGTTTTCAAGTGTATTAGTTAAATTTAATTTTATTTTAGTTTGCTTTAGTGTAAAACAAGTGAAGGGACGTTAAAGGGTGATAAACAAGCGAAAACGGTGGAGAAACGGTGAACAAAACGTGAAGAACAGGGTTTTGGTGCATAAAGACCACCGCCTAGGCGGAAAAGAGGCCGAATGTTGGAGTGCTGAAGGGATGAACCACCGCCTAGGCGAGAAAACGTCAGATTGATATGCCAGCAGCCATCGCCTAGGCGAAGATCCGACAGAAATTTAAACCGACTTAAGCCACCGCCTAAGTGATGAACCACCTCTTAGGCGGTGACATTCTGTGCAGAAATATCTATTTTAAGATATTTTGAAGATATTTTCCCAAATTCCTCTTTCTAACCCCTTTCTCCACCAAACCCAAAAAAATCCCTTAGACGTGAGAAAAGGCTTGGTTGATATTTTGAGAGCTCCTTCCACCTTAGTTAGGTTCAGATAATTTAGGAAGTAGACTAGATTATTTTAGGAGGTGTTCTTGTCCATTTCTTGAAGAGCTAGAAGTGGAAGTTCATCAATGGAGAAGAGGAAGCTCGGGAGGATTGTTCTTCGGCGAAAGTGGACTACTCTATTTTGAGATTTAATATTTCTTCCCCTGTTTCCATCTTTGTACTTAATGTTTATTGTTTATATTGATGATCTCCTCTTGATTTAATGTTGTATTGGCTAAGAACATGTTAGTTTAATTAACGATTAGTTAGGGAAAGATGTAGTTGTGTAAATAATCATTTGGTTTAATATATGTTTCTTTAACGGTTGTTTCTTTTAAATCCGATTGTGTTTATCATTTGATGATGATCTTAGTATGCTTGTAATAGTATTAGGATTGGATTTGAGAAACTAGGGTTTGACACTCGGGAGAGGTAACCCTTGATTCGGACTAGGGTAAACACATTGTTACAACCTAACGACCTGGGAGGGCGTTAGTTAGTGTGCAATCGATGACGTTGGGTCAAGAATCACACAGCCTAGAGTCGTTAAAACATTGAGGGGGACCTCTTCGTCGACACGAAGTCGCGTATTCCCCCGTCTTACACTCGGAAGAGGTGGCAGAGGAGTTTACGAACCGAGATTATCGGATACCTAAACTCCGTTATTGTTAACTAAACAAAATCAAACATGTATTAAGTGAACGAAATCAATACCTAATTAATCAACTTAGTTAAGATTAACCCACTAATTGTAGATTAGCTTAGTTTAATTTTAAATCATGTCTTTCATCGTCAGGATAACATGAGACTATGTAAATTGCGGTATTTAATTATTTACACTTTTCTCTGTGGGAACGATATTCGATCTTAAAGATCTACTATATTGAAACTTAGATCTCGTATACTTGCGAGTGTAAGTAGCGGCGTATTTTATGCCCTACCAACTATCCTTATATGTATTGGGGGAATCCTAGAGTGAGAACTGTTCCTTTGCACCTTTTTTTTTTTATATATATATTTTTGTACAATATCTTCTAACACTAATCGACATCGATCCTTAAAAAATACAAAAAAAATATTCATGTAGTATAGTTGATCAAATCTGAATCAAAATTTTGACTACTCAATGTGAAGGAACATTGGGATCAATCTCTTTGTAACTCCATTTTGTGTTTTTTCTTCTTTTTTATTTTTTTTTACACTTAAGTTGACTAGCATCCCAAAGTTCTGAGCAGTTCAGGTAGAAATCTTTGAGCAATGATTATGGTCCAATTAGCTCAAGTCATTAGGTGTTGAGATACTCCTACATCTTAATACTTGAACTCCTCAAGTCCCCAATCCACTAATCCCCTTTGTGTGTGTGTTCTTTTTAATTTATTTTCTCTCCATAAAAGGAGAAAAAAAATACACCAATGCAATAAAAATGCAGATACAAATGACCGCATCTCTAGGTGTTTGCTAAACAAATATCTCATCTTGGATATTATCTTCTTTGGTGGTGACTTTGGTTTATCTACCTTCACCTTGTGGATTAGGCCATATTTTTTAGAACTCCTCTGACTGAAGGGAAGCTCATAATATGATTCTTGAAGATTAAATGATTTTTAGCTTTTGAATACCTCGATTACTTAAATATCTTGGGTTGGTATATTGTATCTTTGGATTGATTAAATTTTATAGTTGCTCTCACTTTTGGAATTTCTAGAGTCCCTTAGTTAGAACATGTCTAATGGTTCCACATCTGGTCTTAGTTTCCTATTTCATATTTCTCTACATTTGAAGTATCTCACAATCATTTGGGTGAGATGAGTCATTTCCATTTCTGTCTCTTTAGATTATGTTTTAGCTTCATTTTGGAATAAAGATTTGAAAATATTTGATCCAAGACAACATGCATTTTATTAAAAGTTTAAAGTTGTTATAGAGCGAATCCCCTTAAACTTAGAAGGCTAACTAAGCAAAAACGTGGGCACAAGAGGTGTTATCTTTGCTAAACTAGTTGGAAACTTGAATTGAGGTTAAGGTACAATTGATCACTACTCTTCCCCAAATGCCTTTCCCCTCTCTGAAGACTATTCTTGAATATCACTGGTTATATTTTCTCCTCTACTGTTGGGGACAATTAAGGCACTCGTTTAAATAAGGCCCTCAATTTTGTGCTGGAGCCCTATTAGAATGTTATCCACAAAAAGCGCGGAGATTGAATTCAGAGCTTGGCGATTCGCCAGTTGAGGGAGTATTGGTGGGTTATTTTTGCTCTTGGGATGTTTAGGTGGGTTCAAAGTTTTGATAAGCTTAGTTAGAAGAAAGATGGACTGCAATGAATCTAGGGGTTAGTAAAGCTAGATGTAGATATATGTGTAAGTCAAGAATATAGGCTACAAATAGGGACAAATAATCGAGGTATAGAGGTGGTCTAGATTGGGTTGGGTAGAATGAGAAATTGATTGGAGGCTTGGCATGGATTTCATGGTATATAATGGCTTCCATCTTGGAAGCTGGGTCTTTTACTACAAGTGATACCTCACTTTCATTTTCTCTTGGGTAAATTGACTTCTTAGCCTCACTTTTCACAAACTTCTGTATTTTACTGGTCTAGATTTTTTTTTATACATTCTTCCCTGATAATCACATCCAAAAGGGGTCCATTCATTGTATTGACTAGAGATTCATAGTATGGGTGTATCTAGGCTTGCACGAACATTTTTACCATTTCAGTCTCCTTCATGGGAGGCACTACCTGGGCTGCCTTATCCCTCCTCCTAATGGCTAACTCTATGAATGTTTTTCAATTCTTTATTTTTTGAGTTTGAAGGGATATTTTATCTGGCGAGATTTCCCAATTATATCCGTACTACTCATAAAAAACCATGACTACATCGAGGAAAGTTTTCAAATTCTCTTCTTCCTAGGTTCCGTATTACCGAGTTGCTTACCCCTCTAGTGACTATTGGAAAAGTTGGACTCTAATCCTTCATTTTGAATGTAGGCCCCTATTTCATTTTTGTAGCATCGGATGTACTAGTCTGGGCACCTTGAACCATCATACTTAGGAAGGTGCGACATTGTGAAGTTATCCAGAAACTGGACCTGTGGTACTAATGATAGGCTTATGTACCTAAACTTACACACACACAATATATATATATATATATATCACAACATATTTATATTTTGAGCTGTCGGATCAAATATCATACGGCTGAGATTACACCTGGAGACATTTTATATTTGAGACATTTTGGGCCATTGGATCGAATATCCAAAGGCCGAGATTGAATGATATCAAGAGATATTTTCAGCCGTCAGATTGGATTAAATCTAAAGGTTAAGATTAAAATTTACCCAGCCACCCTAAAATCTCGATACTCTTTCTTTATAATTTTTATTCAAAATTTCGCCATCCCTTTACCCAAACAGTCCCCAAATCTCGCCGTTTTCTCCCTACAGGTATGGTCTCTCTCTTACCTTTCCCTTATCTCTCACGCTCATCTCAGCCTGCCTTTCATCTCTCTATGAAGCTATTCCCTCACCGCCACTGGTAAGGTCTTGCTCATTCTTTCTCTAGCTCCGCCATCCCTTCATCAATATTCCTTTCTCTTTCTACTCTCTGCCATCCCTCCATCGATATTTCTTTCTCTTTCTACTCACTGAACAGGCACCACAACGCGACCGTCCTAGCCATTGAATAGATTTCTTGGAACAAATTTTGCTGATATTGAACAAATTTCTTCCATTTATGGGTCCTTATTTCCTTAGGTACGCTACTCTGTCTTTCAATTTTTCCTCATTTCTAGCAATTGGTTGTATTTCCAATCGGTGCAATTTGGCTTTCAAATTGGAGGGATTTCATTGAAAGTTCTTTTTTTTTTTCTATTTAATATGTAATCAATTACTCTTGCTTCGGCGATTAGGGTTTCGATCTATATTTTGATACTTGCATGAATTTGTGTTTTTTGTTTTCTGAAGCACTTAATTCTCCTAATCAAATTTTGAGATTGTGATGATGTTATGTTATTAAAGCTTTGATTTTAATAGAAGTACTTCTATTCATTTCAAGTGTTTGATGTATTGCCTATGTGAGTGAAACAAAGTGAACAACATGAATTTACTTGCTGTGTGAATCTTCTCAGATCTTTAAAATGAATTTACATTTGGTAGAAGAGGTAGGAACTGGATTTCTTTCGGTTTCCCTTTGATTCATTTTGTTTGAAATATACTTCCGTTTAGGAGTGTGCTTTGAAAGTTTTGAAAAATCAAAATAGATAGGGATTTCATTGCTTGATCTGAGGAAATACGTAAAACCTGGTCGGATTAGTCTAATTGTCATGTATTAATCAGGTAGTTACATATGGATATAGATTAGAACAATCAAAGCCAAGCAATTAATCTTGCTACCTCATTTGTTACCAATTGTTGACGAAAAAAACTAGGGATAAGTTAATTATTTTTATGTGTTGGTTTTTAATGTCTATGAGCCTTATTTTTTAACTTCTATTTTTGTCTTCCATTTTATTAATGCAGTAAGTGCTTGAGAAATCAAAAGAAAGTGTTGGTGGTCCATGGCAATTTATTGGACTACAACCCCTCTTTGATCTTCCTAGACATGACATTGCAGGGACGATAAGAGGAGCCCTTAATCTTGGTGTAAATGTAAAGATTATTACTGGTAATTGGATCATTCATTTGTTGTGGAGACATGATAATTAGTCAAAGTTATACTGTATGACCTCTTACTTGAATGGTGTACAAATGTCTAGGTGTTCAACTTTCCATCGCAAAGGAGACACACCGTAGAGTTGGGATGGGCAGGAATATGTATCCTTCTGCTTCTTTACTTGGTTAGGACAAGGATGCTTCCATAGCTTCTCTTCCAATAGAAGGGTTGATCGAGAAAGCCGATGGATTTGTTGGGGTTTTTCTAGGTATGTGATTTTAGGTTTCGTTTTCCAGATTGACTTTCACATGGAAGTGCTTTGATCCAAAAAAAAAAAAAAAAAACACATTTTGCCCTTATTCCTATTTGGGTTTGTGTACTTTGTCACATGTGGAATTTATTGTTCTGTTGCTAATTGTGGAGTGGTGGTATGATTGATTTAGTGTTGGTGTTGGTTATTTGCAGAGTTTGGCATTGGTTGTTTTGATTGGGGCTTTATAACTTTTGAGAGAGATTTTGTTGCTTTGGAGTTAAGTCTACTTTTGAGTTCTACCGCCAAAGAGTGAGTTTTTATACTTTAATTCTGTTAGACATTGTTGAATTGTGGTCGTATAGTGGGATTGGAGTTATTTACAGAGACTCTACTTTAAGTTTCATGGACATATACATAATTGTAGCTTAAAATATTGAAAATTGCCTCTACATAATCTTAAGATGGAATACTTGAGCAACTTGAAAAGTTCAAGCTGACTAAATCCTTTTTTGTTGCTCAGGAAAATTTTAGTATCATATAGTTTTGCAATGCTAAGAATATTCTGACTTATGTTATGTTTCATTAGGGGTTTATAAGAATAATGGTGGGCTTAACCAGATGCATGCTGCAGTAAGTGCTTTAGTTATATGTATCGGTATTATATCGTCTTTGGTTTGTCTGATCACGTAATAACCGATAAGTAACAATTTTGTGTCTTTTTAATAGGGTAAATATGCTACCCCCCTCTCTCCCATCAACCCTTTGTGTGCCTGTTCTTCCCCCTTCAAGTTTTTTAACAGGCTTACATGGTCGCAAATTTTTGTCTTCATTTCTCATTTCGAAATTACATGGTCTTTCCCTCCCCTTTAACTATGCTAGGCTAGGGCACATTTCAAAACAACCCTTTTTGTTTATTTATTTATTTATTGTGATTTTTGAATTTGGGTTTTAGATATGAATAGTTAGGGTTCTTTTTCTCTGATTCTCTACCAGATCTGTGATTTGTGAAGCCTTTTCTCTCCTAGATGTTAGCAGAGATAGATGGCCTGAATGACTCTACACAGGTTAGTTAATTATATTATCTTTAAAATAGTTAACTTTTACTATTTAATGATTTTTTCCTTTTTTGGGTTAATGCAGGATTTATTCATAATTCGAGCTGACAACAGGCTGGATCTCATTGACCCTGCACTTTCAAGGCATGGTCAATTCGATAAATAACTTTACAATGGAGTTGTTTCTGATACATCATACCGGGAGAGTTAATTTTATTTTTCACTTGACTTCCAATCAATATATATCTATTCTTTATCTGTTGGATTCAAATCGGTGATGCCAAATCAATTAGCGCTTTAACTCAAGAACTTTTCTCACAATAGATCTCACAAACGATCGCTCAATAAAATATCAGAATAACAACTCTTAGAAAGCTTAGGAGCACTTAGTTATTGATTCATTGGGATGTGATTTTAACAAAATTCGTAGGTCTATATATAGGGAATTAGAACAAGCCCTCAAATAGTTAGTTTTCAAATGTTAGGCCTCTAAAAGGCACCTATAGACCCCATATATCATTACCTTTTATTCCTGATATATTGGACTTAAATATGGATTTTAAAATATTCAATTTAGTCCCCAAATTATTTCTCAATCCCAAATCCCTAAGATATCTTAATTGGGTAAGCAAATAACAACTAGTTTTGATCAAATCTCAAAAATCCTCAAAATTGGAAACAGCCGAGTCGGTTGACTGACCTCTGCCCGTCGGTCGATTGATGAATGTAGGATGCTAGATAAGACAATCTTAAATGACGGTTGGTTGACAGATCCCTCATGGGTCGATTGACTGATCGATTCAAGATGTTTCTCTAGGCTAATTTTCGGCCTTGGTCGGTTGACTGATCGATACAGAGAGTTCAACTATTGGCCATTGGTTAACCGATGTGCCTTGATTAGTTGACCGATCGATTCAAAGACTTCAAGTTTTTCTAGCTTACGCCCATCGGTTGACCGATCACTGCTGGAACAAACTTTTCTGAAATTATTTCAACTCCAAAACTTTAACGTTTTCGACCTTTTAACCGATTTCTTTTCTCGGTTAACTAAATTGATACTATTAATAAATTTTAAACACTAATATTGCTTAGGTCAATTTTATTTTTCAATTTCTCATTTGAGTAAATAATTGAACTTACTTAGGACCCTAATAAAAACACACATAAATATAAATTATTTTTGTGTCGTGTGTGATCCTAATTAGGATACATTAAGAGTGAAATAGATTTGAGTTGTTTTCACTTAGATTCTTCAGAATATTCAATATCTTAATGTCTGTCTCGGCATCCCTCATAATTCTTCATGATGTTATCTTGACTGGAACTCTTTAAATTGAAACACTCAATAAAGTCATTAGTTCCATAAAAAACATCAACAATTAATTGTCCATCAAAATTTTGGGATCAACACACACACACACACACACACACATATATATATATGATGAGGGTATTTTTTGGCTTCACTGAGTCAGCACTTGGGCCCTGGCCACGTGTCCACTATCGCCAACAGTTTTTCCATAGGTTTGACAAAGGCCACAGGCTTCTCCAAATGGGCCCAAAATCCCATGCCTATTACTATGCAATTTCCATAATACCAAAATAAATCAACGCCAAAAGGGGATGTGAATTTTATTATTTACATATTTGATGCGAACCTTAATGCTTATTTTTCTAAATAACAGTATATTGAATTCTTTCCCCCTGAGATCTTACTCTCATGCCGGATGGGTTTTTTGGAAAACCCCCGGCCAAGTTTTGTGTGCAGATACATATCACTTAGGAGCAAGACTCTGGACTTCAACAAGTCAGCCCTTTAGGTTGACCATTCCAGCTCACTTGAGAAATTTTCAACTCCAATTCCAACTCAACAACTCCACCTTAGAAAGAGGACCCACCCCTATCGTCCAAATGGACCATACTTGAGATGTATACCAGTTTTATGCACTAACAGTTTGGCGTCATTTATGGGAATCGCTCAAAAACCTTCTCTTGATTATTTCACTCTACTAACTGAGCCTGAATGATCATAAGGTTTGGTCTAACAAATAAACCTAGAACAGAAGAAAGAGAATGAATATCAAGAACTCCAAGGGCACACCTTTCAGTTCCCACAAACGAGGATAATTGCCCCCCCAGACTAGGCATGACCATCTACTCTTCCACCTAAGGTTGTGGGACAGACCTCAGGAGCTGTGGAGGAATCTCTGGTTGATATCCTTGAATACTAAATGAGTGAGTTCAAGTCGTGTGTTCAACTCCTCCTGACACACTTTTTATTACCCCCTATTTAGGGTGGACCAACTCTCCAGACTGCAGGGCGTGAGAAGTGACCCCTAAACTGTGATATTCGTATGGAATCTCCGAATAGGCGTATGCCTAAGGAGAACCCTCCGCCTCGCAACCAAGAATCTAAAAGACTAGAGAGGGCCCCTTCGGCTACGTAAATATATCATTCTCCACCAAGACATGGTGCAAAGAATCGACCATGGTTACCCCTGGGCTTAACTCTCAGACACGCAACAAGAATTGACCTGAGGGCTTGTCGTGGGCAGGGACAGGGGCCTACTCACCACCCTTGCACCACCATGGTGTCCAAGAAGTGGCCAACCATGCGTATGTAAATCAAAGACGGAGACAAACAGCTCTTCATCCCACCAGAGACGGAGACGAGCGCATCCACCCTATCTCCGAGCGAGGCTCAAATGTGGAGACGAGCAGCCATTCACCCCCACTTGAAGTGGAAACAAGATCCCTCTATCCTATATCTAACAATGGTATTCTGACCCCCTAAGTTGTATCCCGGCTACTGGCGTCGTGAGTAATTCTCCTCAGCGGCATTCTAACATGCTGAGTTATACCTAGGCTCTCAGAGTCATAGATGATTCCCCATGGTTACATTCCGACCCCATGAGTCATACCCCAACTCTTGACATCGTGAGTGATTCTCCATGGTTGTATTCCGACCCACTGAGTTGCACCCTAACTCTTGGCATCGCAGATGATTCTCCACGGTTACATTCTGATCCCTTGAGTCGTACCCCATCTCTCGATGTTGTGGATGATTCTCCTTAACCGCATTTTGACACCCTTAGTCGCATCTCGGCTCCCAGTATTGCGAGTAATTCTCCACGGCTGCATTCTGACCTCCTAAGTCGCGGATGATTCTCTAGATCAATATCTTGACTCTTGGCATCATTAGTGACTCTTCACATGCTTCATCCCAGGGCTCGGTGTCGATGGAGACAACTAGACCCTCTTCAGAAGTTAATAGTCCATACCTGGGAAAATACCAAGGTCATTCGCCAAGGGTGGGACATTGATCAAGTCTGAGGGCCTGCAGCTATGTACCTTTCCCCACCAGTCGACTTGAAGTTCGGTGTTCTAAAAGGGAATATACTCCTACGTAGGCTAAATGGAGATAACCTGAAAGGGTTCTTGAATGAGCCTGACTACGAAAAACTCCTTGATGAATAGCCACGGGGGACCAACCACTGTGTTGCGCCCTTATAGATCGAGAGGATCAGGCACCTTGGGAAACCCTCATCCTAAGTCTACGACATAATTTTCTTACAATTTACTAATGTCCCGGACTGGGGGGTTAGTGGTCCATGGTTTTAGGTAGAGACGAAAAGTTTTTTCAACAAATTTTTTCAAAATTTTACAACTCTAAAAATGCGTCCAAGTAGAAATCGACTTTCCAAAAACATCAAGAGGAAGGGGTAAACTCTGAAGTACCATTACAATGATGCTCAAAAGATTACACGCTTACGCGCCACCTGAATGAATTTTGATATATTTTTTATATATTTTTAAGATATTTTTGGGATATTGTTGAGATATTTTTGAATTATTTTTGAGATATTTTCGATCGGCAAGGTCCAAATGACGGCCTTCTCCAAAAACGCCATTAGGGAGTGCCGCCCAGAAAATCAAAAACATTGGGGGTCGCCCTATAGTGCTACTTGACCCTAGACCCCAGTCGTATGGGGGCCTATTTCAAATTGGCTCATCATAAAAAACTAAGTATGGGAAGAGCCCTGGCCAAAAATTGAAGAAATTCGTGGTCGCCCTGCTGTGCTACCTGAACTTGGACCCCGTCCATATGGGGCCTATCTCGAATTCTCTCTTCAAAAAAAGTTAACTCTTGGAAAAATGTCGATCACAGCTTAGGATGCCCGTTTTAGCCCGAAATTGATATCCTTGTCCTCCTCGCTTCCCTCGCTTCACAAGGCTAGGGGGCTACTAATGAGGGTATTTTTTTGCTTCATCAAGTCAGCACTTAGGTCCCGGCTACGTGTCCACTATCGCCAAAAGTTTCTCCATAGGCCTAACAAAGGCCCGCGGTGTAAGACCCCGATTTCGTACGTATCAATTTAGTTGCATTATTGAGCATTTAGAAAAATACGAGGGGGAAATATGAAAATTTAAAATTGAAATTAAAAGTTTAGGAGTCAATTTGCAAATTTAGAAACTTTCAATCCAAACTTTGGGAGGTAAATTGGCATTTAACTTCTTTCTTAAAAATTTTAAGGGGTGAAATTACAAATTAAGAAAATCATAAATGATGAATTTGGATTAAAATAAAGATTTAAAGAATGAGGGGGGAGAAAAGATAAATTTAACAAAAGATTTTTTTTAAAACACATATATATACACACATGTTCGTACGTGTGTGCATTGAGAGCTGGAGGCAGAGCATAGAGAGACCGACGACGTGGAAATCGAACGATCAAGCTCAATCCACTAATTACATGCATATATATACATCCATGCAGTAGTGATCATGAATGGAAAGAGAAAAATCGAGAAAAAAACTCAGAAATATCTAGAGAGAATCGGAGGGGGCCGTCGGTTTTCGTGATCGCAGGTAGGGGTGAGTTCTCTAGCGAGCAGTGTGGTCACCATTCGGTGTGTCATTTCGTGCGTAAAGGGTTTGTTCAGGCATTGGCTGGGTATATGTATGAGTGTGCTCTATTTTTCTGTTTCATGCCAACAGTGTGTGTGTGTGTGTGTGTGTGTGTGTGTGTGTGTGTGTGTGTGTTGCCATTACTGCTGTGTGTGTGTGTTTTTCATTGGCTGTGTATGGGTCTGTGCATCTGTGTGTGTTCTTCTCAGCCGGTGCATGTGGGTGACTGTGAATATGTGTGTGTTTCCTGTTTCCAGTTGGTGCAGCCATAGGTGTGTATGTGTTCCAATGGTCAGGTGGGTGTGTGGTGATGTGTTCTTTGTGTGTGTTATTCGATGTGTGTGGCTCCTTCGGAGGGGTGTGTGTGTTTTTGTTGGCTTGCTGAAAAGAAACAGCATAGGAAGAGGAAGAGAGAGAAAGCGAAGAAAGAAAGAAAAAGGTCGGCGGTTCGTCGCCGGTGGGTTGTCATGCCCTGTTCATCGTGTGCATGTGTGTGGGGTGTCGTGCGTGCTCTGTTCTGTTTCATGCCAACAGTGTGTGTGTGTGTGTGTGTGTGTGTGTGTAGTTATGTGCATGTGATCGGATCTATGTATGTGTGAGGTTCGTGGGTGTGTTCGATCGAGGGTGTATGCGATCGTCGCCGTTTGTTCGTTGATTGCATATGCAAGCCATCGTCGGCAGTGTACGTCGGTGTGGGTCGTTGGTCAGTCAGCATTGTCTATGGGAGTGGTTGCTGGTGTAAGCGTGGGTGTGTGGGTGTGAGGTCACCGGCAGTCGGTGACATTAAGAAGAGGGAGGGAGGGCCGGCTGGAACTCAAGCGGAGCAGAGAACAGGAAATAGAATGGAAAAAGGAAAAGAAAGAAGAAGGGAAAAAAGAAGAAAAAAGAAGAAACTACACAAATAACCTCAACAAATTCAAAATCCATCTCGCGACCTGTGAACGATTCAGAACAGGTAACGTTTTTCGTTAAGTTTATTTTAGTTTTGTTAATTTAAATTCTAGCAACAAAATTTTGTGACCGCAATAATAAATTTGGGACCGTTCGTATTACTAAATTTTATGCAGTAATTTTTAACAGAATAAAATTAATCGAATAATAATTTTACATAATAAAATGTGGGGACAGGGGAAATTTTGAAACTTAGGGCCTGCATTGCTTGATTAGGTTATTTTTGCATAAAATATTAATTTAGGCCCTGTCACTATTAGGTTCGCAGGCATCGGAGTCTCGGTAGGGAGTAGTCAGTAGAAGTTTTGCGGAGCCGATAGCCAGGTGAGTGTACTGTCTTCTTGCCAAACTATTTCATATATATATATATATATATGATGGAAAATGGTTGTAGATAAATTAAATGATTTCAAAATGATATGGATCAAGCAGGTTTTTGGGTGAGTTGGGAAAAATGGATTTTCGATGAATTGTGTTGGTTTCGAAAGGAAGTTGAAAATGGTTTCAAAAGAGAATTTTTTGGGAACCAACTGAATGTTTAGTGATGTTTTTTTTTTTTTAAATTGTAACCTTAGGTGAAGATTTAAAAAACAAAAAACAAAAAAGCACTTGCACAATGCACTAATTCACTAATCCACTAACAATTCTAATTTGATTCAATTTATAGTTTTTTGTCTGTTGGTTTGATTCTGGTTTAGTTTTGATTTTAGTGTTATTATATATTTGATGGTGTTTATTGGGGATGTTTATGTTTGTTCTTTATAATTTCTTAATATTATTCATGGTTATACAATATTAAATTCAATATTAATTTTATGCATTGGGTACCTCTATATTTTTTGTTGCAATAGAATGGAAATTCTATAATTGGAGATAAGAGCTTTTCATGACTCCTCCAGTTTTGATCAAATTTTGATTTTACTCTAAATTACTTTTATGTTTATTTGGAATCATATAACTTGGTTTGGTTTGATTTTTTCTGTTTTCATTTCTAAACGAATATGTTTTTGTTCTTATATTTTAGGATAGGTTTTGTAAAAATGGACCAAAGCATGAATGCTTATTAAGATGAGAGTTTGATATGTGAAGGGGCGTTATAACACTTTTCAATCTTGAAATTTTCTTCGATCTCGTATTTTCTTTCAATGATACTTTTAAATGTTATTTAAATGTTCTTTTTTGTTCATAAAAATTATATTACATAAGTAAATTTTTATTCCACACATAAATATGATTTTATTTTGATTTTCAGATTGCAACACCATTGACGTCATCAAGATGCTTCAATTCTAAGTAGTAGAACAATCCATCGAGTATGTTTTGTTGTCCATAGGTAGTGTTTGGTAGTATAATTTTGGGTCTTTAAAATTGGAATTAGAAATAAACCAATGTAATTTTCTAAACTTATACAATATGTTCAATTCTAATTCCAATTTTGTGGTTCTAGATGCTCAAAGTAGTTAACTTCTACCACGTATGATTTATGTCCTGAGACGTCATTGATTATTACCGCAATCTATCAATTTGATAAGGTAAAATCAAGACATTAATGAACATTAATAGAACTTTATATTTAAAATTTTGAGATATTTCGCCAAGCAAAGTTGTGTTGTAATTATTGATTTTTTTCATATTATTCTTTCTGTGTAATTTTTCATGTCTAATTTTGTTTTTTCCCCCTGCATTTTAAACATTTTTTAGGGTGTAGATGAAGCAAAAAGAGAATATACTGTAAGCTTTATATCGGTAAATAAATAGTGTGTATTTATAAAGTATGTATATCTTTCTTTTTCTTAATTGGGAATCGATAGTATGGGAGACACGATGCTTATAATTTTCTCATGATTTGAAGTACAATTTATTTATTATTTGCATATAACCTGTGCTATGTATCTTTATTATTTTAAATTTGTGCAAGTTTTAGTCTAGATTGTTGGTTATTATTATTGTTCCATTGTTATTATTATTATTGATGTTCAGATGAAATATGTGTAAAAAGTTGTATAAATAGAGGAGATTATGTGACATTTTTGTTATTTCTCATGTTTAGAATTGGAGTCGATCGTCACTTATTATAAAAAAACCTTTTTGAGATATTTTTTTTTCAATGTATATCTATGAACTAGAGATGTCGATTTTATTTCTTTATTGTAGGAATTTAATTCATTTCAGGGATCGTGCCCCAATCTTGATTTAATAGTTTTTAGGGATTTTTATTTCATTTCTTTGTTTTTGATATTTTGATTTGATATCACTTAAACTTATGAGCGAGTGGGCTTATTCATACTTTGTTTTTCATCTATTTTTTAATTGGTTTCTTTAGTTGTTTTCATAGATTGTTGATTATTTGAGTTGTTTGTTATTTAATATGTTTGGATCTATTGGCACTTGGATGATGCTATCAAGTTTTTGCAGTTGGTTTGGTGATGAAATAGAAAAGAAAATCAATTGGAAGTTTTGCATCAGCATATAAATAGTATAAATGTAAAGAATGATTTACAGTACAATATATTTATTACTTGCACATAACAGTACAAATTTTAATCTTGAGTTTGAGTTATTATTAATGTTTAAATAAAATAAGTGCGGAATGTCAGTCTCCATTGTTAATTATTATTGATATTCAAATGAAATAGGTGATGGATGTTGTATGTACAAAAAAATATGTCAATTTTTTTGTTTTTATTGTTTTATACATGTGCCTGAAGGCACGGGTTATACACTAGTATAGTAAAAAAAATACAACAACCCAAATACCTAGTGGCCTACAATCCCAAGTCCCAACAAGCCTAATAGTTTGCAATAAGCATGGCCTGCAATCCCAAGTCCCAACAAGAGCCTATGATCTTTCATTTTTCCAAGAGAAAGCAAGTGCCATTAGAGAAAAAGAAAATCCCAAACCCTAATGGCCTACAATATTCTATTTTCCCCTAAAATTTCTCTCTCTCTCTCTCTCTCTTTAAAATTTTCTTTGAATATTTTTTGACTTTAGAATACGCATATTTCATCTGTCGATTGTTCCTGTGTTGTCTTCCGTCGCCATCAGAAGCTATCATGGAGGGTTTGGAGATTGGAGACTTCATCGAAGCTGCACATGGAAAAGGAGTTCTGAGTTTGTCTGCCGTCGTCGTCGGTTTTGCTGAACGGCTATACTAGGGAGATGAGATAAACAAACGTGGCCAATAAGCGGTTACAGTCTTTGAGGATTTAGGGGGTTTTCCATGAAGTTATTTACACAAATGAGAAATAAAAAAAACTGGCCGGCTGTCTGTGGTCGGTTGTCCGGCGGTTGAAACGGTTTGAACTAGCCGGTTCGATGGTTTTTGGTAGAAAACAGTTTTAAGAGGTTCATTGGACCGGTAAATTAGCCCGGGTGACGGTTCAACCTATTGAACCGAGCAGTCCAGTTTAATTTTTAAAACATTGCTATAAGTTAAATGGGCGAAGGGGATACAGGATGAAGGTAAAAAAAATTAGGGGTGAAACGAATGAGTTTCAGATGGTCCTTAAAAAATATGTCATAGAGGTGACATTTAATTTTCATTACATGAAAAATGATAAGACGCATATAACAGCAGCGTGTTCGTTACGAGAGTTGAAGAGTTGTTCATGGTTTTTCCATGAAAGGGTGAGATCTAAAAATGGATTCTTTTACATACACAATTTAATAAATGATCATACGTGTGGTGCTTCATTTTAGTCATTAAAGAACAAAAAGAGGGGTTCGAACATTATATTCAGTTGTTTGATCGATGAGATGCGTGAAACACTAGAAACTAGACCTGTTGATGTTGTTCGAACCTTTAAAAAATGATATGTTCTTGAGATAATATACTGTCAAGTGTGGCTTGCTGTGGACAAGGCTAGAAGCAGTGCATTTGGAGACCATTCATACGTGTATAATCAATTATAGTGGTATATTGTGACGTGTAAGAGAACTCACCCTCGTAGCCATGTTTTATTGGATTACGACACAAGCATAGAAATTTCAAATGTGTTTTTGTGACATTCTATGTATACGTATATGGTTTCAATCAATGTAGGCCTCTCATATATTTAGATGGCACATTTCTCATGGGCCGATATAAATGAACTTTACTGGAAGCATACACAACAGATGGGAATCAAGGTAAATAATGAGATGGTTTAAATCATGTTATATTCAACACATAATATGTTATATTCAACATGATTCTGTCTAGCAGGAATATTTCTAGTTACTTTGCTATCGCGGATGCAGAGAACAATGATAATTGGGAGTGGTTTCTTTTTAAGTTAAAAAAAATGTAGATCCAAGTAGGGTAACAACATTTATATTAGACTGCCACAATGGAATTATAGAATGAATACATAAGATGTTTCTCGATTGTCACTATGGATATTGTATAGTTCATTTGAATATGAATTTAAGAGAAACAATGTCTAGAAGGAATACAACATGGAAGGAGAATGATCCACAAGCTAAATGGACTAGCATACGTGCACAACATGGATGTGTGTATGATGTTATATAATCAAATAATGGTAGAGGGTGGTGAAAAACTTCAGAGGTTCATGAATGAGTTACTTACCATGAATTTTAGTAATTCATTTTTTAGGGAAAAGCGTTATGGGGAGATGTCGTCGAATATGGCAGAGAGTTTCAATTCATGGATAACTAATTACTGACATTTGCCTATTTTTTTATTGATTAATAAGATTAGGGTACGATGGATGGAAGTGATGACAGAGATAAGAGAATTTGCTAAACGGAAGAAGGGTGACATAACACCGTATTGGGATAGCCAAATGGATTAAATGATAAGTAGAGAAAGGAAGTGGAATGTAAGTCTTTTGGAAAACGGTGTTTTTTATGTAAGTTCATCTCCATCAGTGTTAGTGAACACTATAAAGGGGACATGTTATTACCGCCAATAGGAGTTAAAGGGATTTTTGTGTGTCAATGCAAGCACCTTGTTACAACGTAGTGGATTTGCTATATATTCATATATTGAGGATTATTTCTACACGTCATTCTATTGAGAGACATATTCAAAAGGTATATATTCAACACCAACAATAGAGTGGCCGGTAGATTTTTTGAATGAAATGGTTTTAATCCCTTTGATGACAAAAAAAAAAAAACGACTTGGATGACTTAGAAAAATAAGGGTTCCGTCGAGGTGAAAATAAAATAAAGAAAATGTGGAAGGTGTGGTAAATATGGATGACACAATAGAAAAACTTGCAAGGATGTGTTAACATAGAAGATTTGTGTTTTTTACACTAGTTTTCTGTTTTTACAAATTTTTTAGATTACTTTTTCGGATTCATTTGGTTCATTTGTAAAAGTGGCACACTGATTCATTAATTTTGATAGGATTTTGTTTGATTTTTAACATTGCACATAATCGTGTTAAAATGAACACATCATATATTCTTGTTATATTGAACTGAAACCAATAAAATAAGATAATTAATGGTTATATTTGTGTTATATTCAATATACAAATTTTATAGTCAACGAAAATATGGTGGTGTTATATTTAACACCACTATTTGAATAACACATCTTATAGACAACGAAAAGAGGAAACATTTAACAAATTAGAATACAAAAAAAAAAAACAAAAAAAAAAAAACATGTGGTAGAAAAACAAATATCAACCAAACATAGTACAAAATATTGTATCTAAGATATAAAAAATAGGGAAAAGTACATTTTAAACCCTCTAGGTATTGACACATTTCTAAATGGTCTATTTTTGTTTGAGCGTTTCATTTTAAACCCTCTATGTATCACCACATTTTTAAATGATCATTATGTCAAAAAATCTGTCAAAATTAAATGAATGTAGAGGCAAAATAGTATTTTTACTTCTTTTTAATTTTTTAATGATTTTTTTTTCATTTCTCTCTCTCTCTTTCTTGCTCAACTCTCTCTCTTCCTTTCTTCCTTCCCCCTCTCTCCCTCTTTCTCTCCCTCCCTCTCCCTTCCCCGCCGGCTAGAATCACCCCCCGTAACAGGGGTGTTTCTACCCCTGCTTTGGGGTGGTTCCACCCCCTGTAATAGGGGCGTTTCACCCCAAAACACCCCATATTATGGGGGGTGCTGCAGCAGTGATGTTTCTCAGCTGTTGGAAGCATTCCGATCCGCTTTAAGTGCACAGATTTCTCAAAATTCTTGTTGTGTTTATCCGCAACAATGGCATCTTCAATGCTTCGACGAGCTTTTCGTTGACTTTTAATTTCAATATCCGCTGATAGTTGCTCTTGGTTTCTAGCGCCAGCATTGCCAGAGCTTCTCTGGCGGAAATTCTAACGTGGTTCTGGTTTTCTGGCACATTTTTCTTGAAGAAAATATTGACTACTTCCTTCAGAACTCCGCCCGGTGCCTCCAATCCTCTCCGTTGCGTCTTCTTCAAATGCTAGGCAAGTACGAATCTCGATCCCAGGGTTTGAAGAACGGGGTATTTTTCTTCGTGTCGGAGTATGTCTCTGATATTGCTGATGGTGAAAACTAGCTCTGCAATCTCTTTCTGGAGCTATTTTCCAGTGACTCTCATCGTGCTGGTGAGCATCTTCACCAACTGAAGTGATCATTTCACGGTGAGAATCTGTGGCAGCGTGACTCGCTCGTCCTTCAACACCTTCTTTCTGGCGTGCGTAAAATCAATGATTTTGGGAAGTAGGCCCCTGGTACTGTCGATCTTCCCTCAATTATCTTGATTACAAGCGATCTTTTTTAGGATGAGAAGACCCAGATGATTAAACACCCAGAACCCATAATTTTCATCATTGAAAACCATTTTCTTCTCTAATATTTTGTCGGTGGAGCAGTTGGTGTTTTGGTTGATATGAAGCATAGATGATATAGATTCTATCAACCCCGGTATACCTGCCACCTGGAGAGAATTCTTCTTTTTTTCGGCGAGTTTCGATAGAATCTCAACCGCCGAATATCTAATATCTTCTTCTTGTGGGTCTTTCCAATTTAGCATCTCTACCAACCTTTCCATCACCGAGAACGTTATTCCGATCTTCTAGAGAGTATCATTGAAAAACCTCGGATTCATGGAGAATTATCGTAAAATCCAAGCTCTGATGAGCTTTTGTCAGGCGAGCTTGAGGCCAACAGATCCATAGCGAAGGAAACCAAATGTATCTTTAAACCCTCAAAGATGCTATCATTAACGCACCTTGAATAAGCGTCGTAGAAAAAACTCCTGATTGAAACCCTACCGGAGGGACCCAACTTGTACTCCTTGTTAACCTCATCCAAGATTTTATAGTAGATCACCTTTCATTCCCAGTAAGCTTTTTCTAAGAGAAAAAGCAAGCCCTCCGCCAATGCTAAGGAGTAGAAGATGATTAATGCCCCCGAAACAAGGGGTGGTTCACCCCTTATTTTGGGGGTAATTCCACCCCCAAAATAGGGGGTGTTCACTCCACCCAAAACAGGGGTTGAAACCCCCCTATTGCCACTCCCCATAACAGGGGGTGGTTTTGGCCAGCAGGAGAGGGAGGGAGGAAATAAGAAAGAGAAAAGAAGAGAGAGAGAGAGAGAGAGAGAGAGAGGGGTCAAATAATAAAATTAAATAAAAATGAAAAAAGAAAAAGAAAAAAGATTAAAAAATGAAAAAATGTAAAATGACGATTTTGCCCTCAAAATTCTGTTAGTTTGGAATGAATTTCTGACAGAAGGACGACCAAATAAAAACGTGTTTATACCTAGAAGGTTTAAAATGAAACGCGCAAATGGAGAGGGGCCATTTAGAAATGTGCCAATACGCAGAGGGTTTAAAATGTACTTTTTCCTAAAAAATAACAACAAAAAGGATTGTTTTTTGTTTTTGGTATTCATTATTCGAGGTTAAGCTGATGTGCCAAAAATGAGTCAAGGGTCCAAGTTCTAGCGCCATCATTCAAAAAATTGTGGACAATTCTTTCTCTTGCCAATCGAAAGTCACTAAGGTCCATGTTTGTATTGATTTATAAGCCATTACATGTTTGTGTCATAACATGGATCATTGCAATCCCACAATCAGCCTTGTCAATTGATTTTAGGAGACCTTTAGTTTGGTATATAGAATAGTACCAACTTAATGGGATGAAGACAATGCTACTTACTCAAATATTCCTTGATCAGGGACATCTTGCATGTTGATGATATTTAACCTTTTCGATTGAGCGGTCTTTAACTTTTTTATGAGGATCACATCAACATATCTCGCCTATATTTTTATGGATTTGGGGAGGGGGGGGGGGTGTTGGATGACAGATGAATGATTATATGTTACAAAACATGATAACAAAAATACATATATCATGATGGTGTATACAAGATGATAGCATATGAAATATAACACGATGTCGTGTTATATTCAACACGAGATATCGTCTTATATACAAAAGGTAATCATGTTGAATATAACATGATTTGGTGTTATATTCAACATGATCTGTTATTATTCGGGGCGTTATATTTTTTGAGCACGATATATGTTTAATTGATATAAAAGAAATGCAGAATATATGAATCAGAATCAAACACAAAGATTGCTACATGAGTACGGTTATTATCAGTTTTGCATTTTTGTGGAAGCGATCCACCATCCCACGGCCCCTTAAGTTTATTGACTTATAATGTCTCTAGACATTATCAACTCGATCATAGACCAACAATGCCCAATGACAATTTGAGCTAGTTGACCCTTGTGTGTTGATGGGGAAGTGGATGAACCTTGCATTACCCAAAAATGCCGAAATAATGTTTGGCTCTAGTATTTTTTTTTCAAGAATTTAGTGTTATTTGTTGATACCCACATCTAAAAACCAAATATAGAAATATTAAAAGTTTGTAAGTTAGATTAGAGTCAATTTGAACATAACGAAAAAAATATAAGTTTATCACTTACCCAACAAGCACTGTTGACAAAAGTAAACTGTGCTTGATGATCCGTGCCCAATAATTTCATCTGCTATGTTAGGGCATGTTGATTATTCTATAACATGTCCACGTAAACATTAATAACCTATGGAAAAGCATATTTGAGTTATAGATAGGTATTGAATATAAACATATCACAGATGGTGATGAAATGAATATAACAATTTGGTATTATAAAAAAATTTGATAAAATACTTACGAAATTCATTATTTGTCTTTCGATAAGGACATCAATCAAATCAACCATTTAAACTTATACCATAAACCATTCTCCGCCCCAAAACATATGCACTATTTTTTTTCTTAAAAGTGTAAGAATAACAAAATAGAGTGTATTAGATATGTAGGTAATGTACCTTGAACCTTCCTTCTCCAATATGAAAAGGATTTTATTCCAATCATCTTCGGCAATGTATGTCCCAATGGGATAGTCTCTTGAGGGCATTATTTGTGATTTGTCACCAAATTTTACATTTTTACCTTTTCCAGTGGCAAAAATAGAAAAAGGGGCAAGGGTCGATGTAATGTTAGTGATAAGAGTGGATGTAACATCGGCAGGACAAGATAATTGACCAGGCAAAGGTTGGTGTACAGGACGAGCGCGTGTTCACTTAATTGGACATTTGTATTCATGTATTGAGTCACCCTTACCTTTAACCTATTTAGGTTTGGCTTCCTCCCCTTTAGCAATTGAACTTGGTGTCACCAAAATTACGCATAGAGTGCGTAACCCTTTTTTTTTGGGGGGGGGGGGGGGGGACATAGATGATTGTGGTAAATATGTGTCTTCTGAAAGTTGTGTTATCTTCTCCCGTTGCTCCTCAACAAAACTTACTCATGCCTTGAACTAGCTCATTGTGTTTTGTCTTCAGTTCTTCACTCTGAGTGACTAAATGCACAATAATTTCTATCAACACCTCTTACAGCTTCTTGAGTCACAACATGGACTCCAGTCTCCAATAGCATGTCACCAAGGCACCTTTGTTCAACATTCAATTAATGGATTAATCCTTCTAATATTTCAATTTTTTTCTTCATTTTCCTTCGAAGCTCCCGTTTTTCCTCCTTAACCCATTAATATTTCCCTATTAACCTTTTGTTTTATTCCATCAATTCCTTCACATTGGTTGTTTGTAAAGAAAAATCCCCCTCAAACTCTTGACTAATTTTCAGGTCGAAAGATGGAAACTCATCCATTTTCTACTTGCCCTTATCGACGGGCTCTACATCTATTTTCTTCTTACCCTTATCGACGGACTTTTCACTACATCATTATTCTCAGGAAGGCCAATCCCCACTCTCATTTTCTTAAGATTATCTTCTAATTCACCGGTAATAATTTATAAAACAATGGATAGTGTTGTTTACATATGATGTATATAAATTATAAATGTGATGTTGAATATAACAAAACACATATTGCATGTTGGATATAACATAATTCGATGTTAAATATAATACAACACACATTGGCATATTGAATATAACACGAATATAACCAAGTTGAATGTAACTTAATGTTCAAGTTATATTCAACACAGACATTCATATTTTTGCGTACTTTTTCAAGATGAATTTAGATAACTGTCGTATGTTGATTGTCTATGATAAGTGTACCATATCCCATATCGCCCACCTTAGCGCATGGGTGTTACGAGCCGACGAACATTCGATCAAGGTTGTATGCTCGTAAAGCCAAAAATAATTTGAAATAAAATTAGTAGAGAAGACAATTTGTTTTTTTAGAGAGAAGTATGGAGTTAATAAATGGAAAACAAACATACCTGTAGTTCAACAGTACAACCTGTCATAGTTGATAGGTTCTAGTAACCCGTTTCAATTGATGACATCAACATTCCATGTATTCTATCAACCTAAGCAAAACTAGACATCAAATTAAGGTCTTCTACGATAATTAGATCAGACACATGAATGGCTTGTCCCTTGTTTGCTAGAAAATATGTTGTCAAAAGGTGGATGCATATAAGACGTACTATGTCTTCAATATCATCTTTTGTTTTTCTAACAAGAGCTTGCTTACTCTTTTCTTTCACCTCTACAACACTAAGTTTGTTATGATCGACACAACGTTGGGTTAAAAATGAACTTCTACCCTTCCTCACGTATCTCCCAATAATTTGCACACCACCTGACAACAGACCAAATATCAATTAGATATCACCGATATGCAATGGGACATATGAATTGCAAAATTTAAATGCTTTTCTTACAGGATTGTATGATCGAATGAAAGAAGTAATGACATTATCCAATTTCTAAAAATTGTCTGTACTCATAAATTGATCCATTAGGGAATTTATGGTGTACCAAAATGGAGTTTTTCTCAAGAGGGTTTTGTGTACCTCAAACATTTCAATTATTTCAAGCAACCAGTATATTTGTGAAAGGTTTAACCTATACCTAACTGCAACTTGATCTCCAACCCCAAAGTGAACTGAAAGAAAATATGGGGAAAAAACACATTAATAACTCCTATTAAAGTACAAATTTCAAAAGTCATATACTACAATACCTAGTGAGGACACAACAATTGTTTGTAAAGCAGGGTTAGTGGTTCTTTGTGAAGCTTTTTCAGGCTTCGATGGTGAAGCAACCCCGGGTTGTTTTAATTCTGGGGGTACACATAATAGGAAATCACAAAACAAGCTGCTGCACCCCAGATTTTTTGAAAGTAGAGGAAATAGAGATTAGAAAGAAGAGAAAAACAAGTTTTCATTCATTTTTCTCGAAATCCTCAAAATTCATTCATTTTTTAAAATGGTTTTCAATGGCATTTCTAGGCATTGGTTTTGAAAACTTTCTTTGGGCCTGAATTTTGTTTGAAAAATGAAATGCCACCTAGCATGGGTTAAATGGTGTGCTAGGTCACCGAGATTTTAAAAATTCATTTTTTTAAAATGGCTTGTGTTTTGACTCATAAAGATCTTGTACAAGAGTTTTTTTTTAAGTTCGGGGGTCGATTATGTTAGAGGAAGGTTTTAAGCACCCCAAGACACCCGTTCGAAGATGGTTCCTCAGTCTAAATAGATATTCATGTTTAAACAAACTCCAAGAAACTTTATTTGGTTTTAGTTATCAAAATAATTCCCAATTTTAAGTTTTTGTCTTTTTTTTTTTTTTTTTTTTTTTTTTTTTTTTTTTTTTTTTTTTTTTAATGTAAGGAAAGCAAGTAAACTAACTATCTTAAGGTAAATGAAATGAAAATATTTTTGCATTTTTTTGACGACCGAACCTTATAAAGGTTGCCTACGTATCCTGGTTTGCATGAGGAATCAGGTCGAAATGTACTTCATCTATTTAAGATGAATTGATTTTTATTTAGATAAGTAACCGAACCCATACGTGAGTTGCCGGCATATCTCAGATCATTGAGAATCAAGTCAGCACATAGTTCATTTGAACAAGATGATTGATTTTATTTGATTTTAGTTATGAGATAAAGATATGAACTATACGATGATATGTGAATAATCTCTTTGATTTTGTTGAGAACACCGCAACCGAACTCACTTGCTTAGGCAAGTTTAGTGTTTATGTTGGAGTTCTTAGTTAAAAGGAAAGAAAATACATAGTACATATGTTATTCCTACTCATAACTAAGAAAGATGGCAATGTTTATGAAAAAGGTGCACACATATCCCTAAATGAATAAAGGTCCTCCCTTTTTCTCAATTTTTTAGCCATAAGGGTCTCGACAGTATATTGTGTATATATATACATCCCTTGACTGTGGCCTATCCATTTCATCCCAAACATTTAATGCTTGATGGAATGGGAATTTAATGCACATTAAATTCCTAACTTAGGTGACGAACCGAATCGGTTTAGTTTCGACAATGGTTGGTTACTTCCTGAGTGCCTTGGTTTCCTTCCTTAGATTTGTGTAGAGAATATATAGGGGTTATTTGGTCATTTAAAGGCTCCTTTATGGGCCTTTTAATGATGGGTATTCCATTGATTCATTGAGCCTAGGGTAGTTTGTCAAGACAACATGGATTGGTGTAATTCCAAACCAAGCCCAAGTCTTTAAACACCTTAGTAATTTAGGGCTTGTCATGACCTTTCTAAGACTTTATCAAGGTCTATTGGATTGTTTATAGATGGTATTTGATTAAATATTCATAATTGAAACAAATATTTTTGGTGTTAAACTGACAGAATTCAGTGATAGTAAATGTTTCAGGGTCAGGATAGGTAACCAAAGTAATTGTTTGAAATATCCTATAATTAAAGGGCCGTGGCTAATTTTTATTTATACTAAAAAATATTTAATGAAAATCAGCTTTTAATGAAGTCATCTTAGATCCTTTTAAATTACAGGACTTTCGAGGTTGACCCGAAACTTTTACTTAGTTGAATTTAGTCAAATTTAATAGTTTTTGTGTTTTCTCAATTTTTTGGTATTTTTCTATACTATACAGTGTGATCTCATGTAGAAATTGATTCTCTTTAAACCTAAGTTCAAAATTTGTCTGAACTTGTACTTGATTTAACACAGACTGGGCGGGACAAAATGCAGTGTCTACAGGGATCAGAATGGCGCTTACTATTATTAAACGTTGAAATTCTAGAAGACCACATGGCATGATTTATGCTTTAACTTGATAGGATTGGGGGCCGATGAGGGAAAAATTGTTTGGCCGGTAGATAATAATCAAAACTTGCACATTTTTGTTTTTAGTGTTTTTCGTTTTTAGTTTTTAATTTCGTAATTAGTTGTTATATTTTCTCGTATTGTCCGGGTGTTTTTCTCGAGGACTAGCAAAATTTCAAGTTTTGGGGTATTTGATAAGTATAATTTACCTATCCATTTCTAAATCAAACTTTTTAGTTTTCGAGTATGTTTATTATGTTTTAATAACTTTTTATGTGTTTTTACATAAATCAGGTGTTTGAGGTAAAAATGCATGAAAACGGATCAATAACGATCAAATCAGATCAAGAACGGTGGGAAAATAAGCATAAGGGCAAAATTCATACCTGCAGCCCATCGCCACGGCGTCCAGACCACCGTTGCGGCTGTCAACAGACAAAGAAAGGCCTAATCTTTCTGAACATTCACTACCACAGTGGTGAGATCCACCGCCACGGCGGTGAAACCATAGAAAGGCCTCTACGCCCACCGCTGTCTCCACCGCTGCAGCGAAGACACTACCGACATGCCTAATGCTGCGACGGTCACTCTACACCAGAATTAGATATTTATTTAGATATTTTTGCTCCCTATTCCTCTATATCCTCTTCTATTCATCCATTAGAGACCCCTAGGGTTGATAATATTTTGAGAGTGTTTTGGGGAGTGTTCAACAAATTCCGAAGAAGAAGAACACGTTGCGAAGAAGGAGAAGCGATCCCGAAGCATTTTTAGCGGTAATCTTCAGACTATGGCTAAGTATCTTCCGTTTCGTCTTTATTTTCTTAACTTCGATAGGTTATTGAGCATGTTTAGCCAATTTTTCATTGTATAAATGGTTATGGCCATGAGCTAAATGGATTTTATCTAGGGATTACCATAATTTATGAGAATATCGTTTGTTTGAGTTTGTGTTTCGTTAATGGTTGTTCTTCGCTATTGCAATTGTGTTTATCAGTTTGTCATGATTATATGCTTGTTTAGATATAGTGAGAAATCGGGGTTTGACACTCGGGATAGATAACCTCGGATTTGGACTAGGATAAACACAATGTGATCATCCAATAACCTGAGAGGGAGTTGAAAAGTGTGCAATCAATAATGTTAGGGTGAGACTCATGTGACCTAGCATCGTTACGACATTGAGGGGTACTTCTTTGTTGACGCGAAGTCACATATTCACTCATCGTACACTCGGGAGAGGTGGTGAGTGAGTTTACGAACCGAGATTGTCAGATAAGTCGAACGCCGTTAATGTAAACCAAACAAAATAAAATGAATTTATGTAAATGAAGTTAATCCCTTAGGCAATCTACTTTCCTTAATCATCTCATAGTAGTATAGTTTAATTAGATTAATTAACTTAGTATTAGTATATTATTAATTATAAACACATTTTTAGCGCCTAGATAAAATTAGGTTATGATAATCGTGGTATTCGATAATAATCTCAACCAATCCCTGTGGACACGATACCGCTACTCTCCCCATCTATACTAAAACTTGACCCATACACTTACAGTGAAAGTGGCGTGCGTTAATTACGTGCCACCAACGAGGAACAACTAAGCTCCATATTGGGGTGACGTCTCATTTCGTGGATGAGGTCCTAGGTGAGGTGGTGCTAAACATATCACACACCCACAGATGAACCCTTACGATAGAACCCATCTATCGTTCTACCCCTTCTTCCCAAGCACCAAGGAGAAGACCCTTAGACATTCATCCAGGCTCCGTCCCATCGGTTTTATGGTATGCTCAGTACTCTACTTTCCTCCCAACCATCCAGGCTGAAGACCTCTTCGTCATAGCAATCCAACTCCACGGAGATTTGTTAAATATTCTTTGGCAATGACCAAGTGTTGAGTTCTACCATGGTTGAGGATATACCTTATCATAGTACTTTAAGTTGAAAAGCAGGCTAAACTCAAAGGTAGACATAAGAAACCCTTTGTCCCACTAAAGACACAGACGAGTGCCCTCCAGTCTATCTTCAAGTGAGGCTCAAAGACAAAGATAAGCAACCCTCCGTCTTACTAGATGCAGAGACTAGCGTCCTCCAACCTATTTCCATCAATGGTGTCCCGACACCCGGAGTCGCAGATGATTCTCTAGATCAACATCCTGACTCTAAGCATCGTGGATGATTTTCCACTACAGTATTCTGACCCCCTGAGACGTAGATAATTCTCTAGATCAACATCCCGACTCTCGATGTCATGGATGATTATCCACAACGGCATTTTGACCCCTAGAGTGGCAGATAATTCTCTAAATCCACATCTCGACTCTCAACATCGTGAATGATTCTCCTTAGAGGCATTCCGACCACCTGAGTCATAGATGATTCTCTAGATCAACATCTTGACTCTCTAAAAGACTCATCCCAACACTCAACATCGAGGGTGACAACTAGACCCTCTCTTAAGGTCAATAGTCCGTACTCAGGAAAAGACCAAGGTCATCCACCAAGGGTGGGGCATTGATCGGGTCTAAGAGCCTACAGCTAAGTACCTCTCCCCACCAATCGACTGTAAGTTCAATGTTCTAAAGGGGAAAGTGATCCTACATGGACTGAATAAAGATAACTTGAAAGGGTTCTGGAATGTGCCTGACTACGAAAAACTCCCCGATGACTGGCCATGGGAAACTAACCACCGTGTTGCGCCCCTGCGGGCCGAGAGGACCAGGCACCCTAGGAAACCCTCATTGTAAGTCCACGACATGATTTTCTTGAGATCAATATGTGTCCCAGACTGGGGGGGCTAGTGGTCTATGTTCTTAGGTAGAGACGATAAGTTTTTCCAAAAAAATTTATAAAATTTTACAACTCTGAAAATAGTATCAAGAGGAAAGCATTAATCGAGTCTGAGAGCTTGCAACTAAGTACTTTTCCCCACCAATCGACTGTAAGTCCAGCGTTCTAAAGGGGAAGGTGCCCCTACATAGACTGAATGGAGATAACCTGAAAGGGTTCTTGAATGTGCCTGATTACGGAAAACTCCCCGATGACTGGCCACAGGGGGACCAACCACCGTGTTGCGCCCCTGCGGACCTAGAGGACCAGGCGCCCTGGGAAACCCTCATTCTAAGTCCATGACATGATTTTCTCATGATCACCTCGTGTCCCAGACTGGGGGTGCTAGTGGTCTATGGTCCTAAGCAAAGACGATAAGTTTTTAAAAAAATGTTACTAAATTTTACAACTCTGAAAATAGGATCAAGAGGAAAATGACTTGGTAAAATCGTTGGGAGAAAGGAGTAGACTCTGAAGTACCCAGGCTATGCCGCTCAAAGACTTACACACTCGTGCATGGAAAAGAAAGAATAAGTGAAAATGATTCTAAAAAATCCAAAAGTGCTGAAAAAGTGACAGTCCATAGCTCAGTCCTTTGTGCTCTCATTATGAGGGGCGTTCGTGCGAGGGAAATGAGCATCAATGTCATCCTCCTCAAGGGCCCCCTCGTTAGCATTGTCCTCCCTGGAATCTCTCTGCTCGATGCCTTAGTATATAGCACTATCCTCTGACTTTAAAAACTTCATTCACACAAGGCTGACGAAGAAATCAGAATACAAGTAATGGATAGTCGTCATGGTGGTCCTCTCCAAAGGCGCCATCCAAGGGTTCAACCTCAATGCCCTGTTACTGCCATCAACAGGTTTTTCGAGCACCGCCATGTCATGTTACTGCTAGCCGATAGGGTCCAGATGGATACCTTCTCCAAAAATGCCGTTCATAAGTTCCCTCCTGAAAAGGGTCATCCAGGAGTGTCATCTAGAAGCTTCGCCTTATCTTCTTTGGCCGGCATCATCTTAGCCTGCGTTTACTAGCCTACCGTGCTACCTCTAGCTAGAAGAGAATAGATAGGAGCCTTCCCAAATGTATCGACCAGAGTTTTAGGCAAGTAACGCCCTGATATGCTCAATATGTTCTCTCCTCGGGCCTTACCCATCAAGAGAGGTAGCGGCAAAAAATACCATGTGCCAACAAATCTTTAAGTGTCCAAAATTGTGCAAGGAGAAAAATTCTCCTCGTGTCCAAAATAGTTCAAAGTGTAAAAGTCCATTCCCAAGGTACAAAGGTGCAAAAGTGGTGAGCCCAAAGCATAGGCACCCCAAGTGCCAGCATGGCCAGCACGTAATGCGCTAGCTATGTATATATGTGCCACCAAGGGCACGTTGGCGTGCTATCAGCGCGCACACTAGCCCCAATAGGCCAAAAACATACTGGCCCCTTGGGGTTAATATTAGCCCCAAGAAAGGCAAGCTAGAACACTGGCCCACGTGGGCCTGCGACCTGAGGATGCTGGTCTCTATAGGCCAACAACCTGTTGGCCCCATGGGCCAGTTGCGAGCAAGGTTAGCTGTGGCCTAGCAAGGACCTAGTCAGGGTTGGTCTACCCCTAAGGCTTATTGGCTAGTCGCTGTGAGTGTCAGGCACTCTTCTAGGGGTATGTTTGCCTCGCCCTCCTACCCGTCCGCGATGGGCACCCTTAGGGCTCGCCTTTATGTTTTCTATGGTGAAGGCTAGTCTGTGCTCGAGATTTATTCATGATTCAAACAAGTACTGCCCCAAAAATTGAAGAAATTTGGGGTCGCCCTATAGTGCTACCTAACCCTAGACCCCGTCCACACGGGGTCCTATTTCAAATTCCCTCCTAAGAAAAAGTTAACCATGGGAAAATGCCTCCCTGAAAATTGAAGAATTTCGGGGTCGCCTTGTCATACTACCTGACCTCAGATCCCGGCCGTATGGGGACCTATTTCAAATTCACTACTTAGAAAAATCCAATTGTAGGAAAAGTGCCGCCTAGAAAATCGAAGAAATTTGGGGTCGCCCTACCGTGTTACTTGACCCCAAAGCCCTACTATATGGAGGACTATTTCAAATTTGCTTCCCAAAAAAAGTTAACTGTTAGAAAAATGTTGACTAGAGGTGTTTTTTGTACTTCATAATCTCCAGGATACCTGTTTCAGCCAAAAATTGATATCCCTAAACGTCTCGCTTTCCTCGCCGTATAGGGCTAGGGTGGCAACTGATAAAGGTATTTTCAGACACCACTGAGTCAGCACTTGGGACCTAGCCACGTGTCCATGCTCGTCATGATGTAGACACATTTCAAAATCCACATTGTCATGCTAGAACATATGCCGACCATAGCTCCTCCTTGGAATCTCCTTTGTACCCAAGAAGGAGCAAGGTGCCCCGTAGGGATATTTTGCCCTGAGCTCTGTGCCATACCTTAGACGGCCAACTTTAGGGACTTAGCCATTCACCTCAACCGACTCCCAATTCCAGCTCATTTTTCCTCCAGGACTACTACTTGATCTCCACTCTTCTTCATTAGCTCACCACTATAGGCCTTACGGAGGCCCACAGGCTTCCCCAAATGGGCCCAAAAGCCCAAACCCAATGATTAGCTCCTAAACACTCCAGATTATCGATTAAGCATATGGTTTCACCTAATTAACTGAATTTAGGCCCGACTAATCATTTCCAACACCTATATATACTAGGGTCTATGCAAGCCCGATGTACACTTTATTTTATGCGTGAATGCTTTGAGTTCATTTGTTTACTTTACGCATTTCTGTACCTCTTCTCGTTGAGCTCTTACTCTCATGCTGAAGGGGCTTCCTTGGGATTATTCTTGGACCAAGCCTTCTGCAGGTACTACTCCCCGAGGAACAGGACTATGGGCATAGCAGGTCAATCTACCCAAGACCCAGTATAGCTCAAATGAGAAATTTTCAATCGTCGACTCTACCTCAGCAAAAGAACACCTGTCACCCAACTGGACCATGCTCGAGGTATGTACCAATTTTATACACCAAAACCAAAAAACATAAGAAAATACAAAAAACAAATGTTGAATTAGAGTGAATTACGCTAAGTGAAATTTTTGGGTCAACCTCGAAAATCCTACAATTTAAGAGGGACTAAAATAACATTATTAAAGGTTAATTTTCATTAAATCGCCTTTAGTATGAATAAAAATTGGCCTCTACCCTTCAATTATAGGATATTTCACCAATTTACCTCAGTTACCTACTTTAACCCCGAAATATTTATTATAACTGTTTCGTCTGTTTAACACCAAACATATTGTTTCAATTATGCATTTTACATTCAAGTACCATCTAGAAACAACCCAAAATACCATGATAAAGGTAGGTAAATGTCATGACAAATCCTAAATTACTAAATTGATTAAGGATTTGGAAGTTGTTTTTATATAACCATCAAGGCCTAATGAATCAAGGGCCCAACCCATCATTAAATGGATCCCAAATGATATTTTTAATGACCAAGAATCCCCTACATATTCTCTGAAAAAATATCTAAGAAATAAACCAAATCACATTGGAGGTATCCAATCGTTATCGAAACTAAACCAATTTGATTCACCACCTAAGCAACGCATTTAATGTGCATTAAATGCCTATCCCATCAAGAATTAAATTTTTGGGATGAAATGGATAGGACACATTCAATGAATCAATATATTTGGATCAAAATATCTTAGAGTTAACCAAAGGCCTTGAAATGTGCCTAACTATTATCGAAACTAAACCGATTCGGTTTGACACCTAAGTAAGGAATTTAATGTGAATTAAATTCCCATACCATAGATAATTAATTTCTTGGTATAAAATATATAGGCCACATTCAAGGAATCAAGATATTTTGTTCAAAATATCTTAGAGTTAACCGAAAGCCTTGAAATGTGACTACACGTTATCGAAACCAAACTAATTTTGTTTTCCACCTAGACAAGGCATTTAATGGTCATTTAATGCACATATAATCAATAATTTATTTCTTGGAATGACATGGATAAGGTAGATTCAAAGAACCTAGATATTTTCACCAAAATATCTTAGGGTAAACTAGAAACCTTGAAATCTAAGTATAAGTTACAAGGAAAACTAACCTAATTTGATTAAAATACAACCCAATTCAATCCCATCACATCATGAGTCATCATAAAACATTAAATTAAAAGTGACTCATCAAGACCATGTTCAACGCGCCCTGGAAACATTAATGGAAACCAAACTAAAATAGTAAAACTAACCGGTACTTAGCCCCTAAACTGAACCAGAAGTGTCATTTCATGCCATTAATTCACCCATTTGAAACCAATCATTTTGAATATAGTGTAATGATTGCTAATCATTACAAGAATCTTGGAAAAATTTGGTAACCATTACCAAATCGTAGAGAATCTTCCACAATCTACCAAATTCATCCAAAACAAATCAAGATCAAGACGAGAGGACATGTCCCCTAGGCCAAAAATAACCTAAGGAAAGGATTGGAATAGCGTTCACATGGATGAATACGTAGGCCCCTGGCCTATAAATACAAGGTATTGGTTTCTCAATTTTTCAAGTCTTGGAACCTTAGCTTCTCTCAGTAAGCTCAAGCAACACTCCTAGGTGCAAGACTTTCCAAGAATTTCTATTAATAATATCTTGTTATTCTATTAAAATTTGATCCTGGATGGTGTTCTTGAGGTTCTTGGAGCAAGAACTCAAGAAGTTGATGACAACCGATTGAGTTCAAGCTAAGAAGGATAAGAAGGTATTTGTTTAAGGAAAGACCAGTCCCCTAACCTAGGTATGTTTCTTGAATATCCTTAAATATTTTATTAAATTCATATATATTTCTTGTACATAGCATAATCATGTAAAAGCTCTGCTTTAATTTCATGTGTATAACACATATAATCCATAATCAACTAAAAAATGCTTAATTTTGGTTAGAATCACCAAACGATGTGAAAATCAAACAAAATCATCTCAAGAACATGTGAAGACCCAAATAATCCAAGAACATGTTAAGAACATGTGAGGATCCAAACAAAATATCTCACACACCAGGAGTTATGCATAGTCTCTACGATTCTTTCATGAATGTTTCAAACTGAACTCTTACTAACTGTTAATCTAACCATATAACTATTAATAATCGATTTAATTTATGCTAAATTTCAAGACCACTTCCTAGCACTAAGTCATCAGGCTAGTGGACTGACACCTTATATATACACACATACTACATTGACAAACCCTTGTGGCTAAAAATTCGGGATAGAGGGAGGGCCTTTGTTCCTTTGGGGATGTGTGTGATTCTTCTTCAGAAACCTTCCCATTTTTCATAGTTACAGGTAGTATTGGTATATATATATATATGGTATTTCTTTTCTTTTCTTTTTTAACTAACAACTCAAAATCAGACACTAACTTGTCTAAACAAAAGAGTTCAGTTAAGGTGTTCTTGACAAAATCAAAGAGACTATTTACATATCATGTTGTGACTTATGTCTTGTTTAGTAACTAAAATCAACCAATAATCACCTTACATAAATGAACTACGTGATGACTTGATTCTTATTAATCTGAGATACGTAGGAAACCTATGTACGGGTTCGGTCACATATCTAAATAATTTAGTTTAGTTCGCATGCTAGAACTACATGTTGACCTAATTCCTTGTGTTTACTTGGATATGTATGCAACCTTTATAAGGTTCAGTCTCTTAAAAAAATACAAAAAACATTTTCATTCCATGTAGCTTGTATGTTGGAACTACATGTCGACCTGATTCCTTGTGCAAATAGAGATATGTAGGAAGCCTTTAAAAGGTTCGGTTGTATATATTTATGTATATTATAAATTTTTATTCGGTTTTCACTGCCTAGATTGGTGTAGTTTATAGCTTTCATTCATTACATCAAAAAAATACAAAAATATTTTCAATCTACCTTATTTTTAGTTGCATAATAGATACTTAAGACTTTACTATTTCCATTATGTCAAAATGCATAAAAATGGAAAAACTTTAAAAAGGGAAATTATTTAGTTCAATAAAATCAAAGAAAATTACTAGTAGTATTGTTTAACAGTGAATATTCATTTAGAGCAATGTATAGTTTACAGACATGTGTCTTGGGGTGCGTAAAACCTTCCCCGAGCATAACCGACCCTCAAACTTTAATAAAATATCTGGTACATACACCTTTACGAGTTAAAGCATAGGCTCTTCCGAAGTAAAAATGACTTTCCAAAACTCCTGGTGACCTAGCACACCATTTAACCCCATTGTAGGTGGTGACTACGTTTTCAACATAAAATTCTAGTTTAAGAAGTTTTTCAAAACTCATGCCTAGAAAATCCCTTCAAAATCCATTTGCAAAATGAATGGATATGGACAACTTAGAGAGGAAGGAATAAAACTTGTTTTTTTTTCTTCCCGACCTCCACTTCTTCTGCTATCAAAATTTGGTGTACGTCACACTCTTCCTAGGATACCATAATCCTAAATCACTTGTCCCTTTCAAATGTCAAAAGATTTGATTGACCACTTGATAGGTGTAAATTACCTATCCATTTCCAAATCGAACTTGTTAGTTTTCGACTATGTTTAGTATATTTTATTATGTTTTAATTCGTTTATATTCTTTTTGTATTAAATCAGGTGTTTGAGGTGAAAAGGCATCAAATTGGAGGGTAAACGATCAATTTGGACCAAGAACGATCGGAGAACGGTGGAAAAACAAGCACGGAGGCAATAATCTGATCAACAGCCCACCGTCGCGGCATCAGACTTCCGCCGCGGTGGTGAAAAAGAAGAGAAGGGCAAAGCCTTACTGTAAACTCACCGCCTAGGCGGTGAAATTGCAGGATGGTCCCTGAATCCACCGCCTTCTCCACCGCTGTGGAGAATATTAAACCAACTTACCCACCGCCTAGGCGGTCACCTTTGCACAGTTTAGATATTTTTTTTTAGATATTTTGCTCCCTATTTAAACCATCTTCCTCTCTCCTCTCCTCAAGCTCGGCCATAGGAGACCCCTTTGGGTTCGTATGATTTTGAGAGTGTTTTGAGGTGTGCTCAACCAATTCCGAAGGATAAGAACGCGTTGCAATAAGGGAAAAGTGATCGTTGGATGATTTTAGCGCTGAATCTTCGGACTACGGCTAAGTTCTTCCGTTTCTCTTTTTATTTTCTTAACTTTGGTATATTGTTGAGCATGTGTAGCTCAGTTTTTAATGTATAACCGGTTATGACCATGAGTTAAACATGGATTGTAATAAGGATTAACATATATTTATAAAAATATAGTTTCGATTGAGTTTATGTTTCACTTATGGTTGTTCTTTATAATTTCGATTGTGTTTACCATGTCATCATGTTAATATGCTAGTTTAGATATATTGAGAATACGGGGTTTGACACTTGGGAGAGGTAACCCCAGATTCGGACTAGGGCAAACACAACGCAACGCTCCAATAACCAGGAGGGAGTTAGAGAAGGTGCAATCAATGACATTGGGGCGAGACTCATGTGACCTAGAGTCATTAAGACATTGAGGGGGATTTCTTCATTGATACGAAGTCGTGTATTCCCTCGTCTTACACTTGGGAGAGATGGCGAGGGAGTTTACGAACCGAGATTGTCGAATACGCCGAACGCCGTTAATGTTAACTAAAACAAAATCAAATGCATTTAAGTAAATAAAGTTAATGCCTAGACAATCTACTCCCCTAAACAATCTCAATATAGTATTTATAGTATAGTTAACTTAATTAGTATTTTAGTTTAATATTAATTAATAATTTAATACATTTTTAGCGCCTAGATAAAGTTAGGTTATGACAATCGCGGTACTCGATAGTAATCTCAACCAATCCCTATGGATACGATACCCGATCGAAAGGTCCATATACTAAAACTTGACCCGTACACTTGCAGTGAAATTGGCGACGCATAATTGCGGCCACCAAGTTTTTGGCGCCGTTGCCGAGGATTATGTTTTAGATTATTGTTGATATTGTGAGTAAATAACTTGATTTTAATTTAGGCATTTTTTAGTATTTATAATTTTTCTTTGTAGTTTTGTTTCCTAGACCTGATTTCCATCATATAATTGGTACTAAAGGGATTTATCATAATAAAAACGATGAAACGAGTATGGTAATTAGAAATAAAGCAAGATTGGTTGCATAAATCTATAATCAAGAGGAGAGAATTGATTATGATGAAACGTATACACCTATTGCTAGACTAGATGCTATTAGAATGTTACTCGCATTTGCATATTCATGTAATTTTAAACTATATCAAATGATGTAAAGAGTGGATTCTTGAATGGCTTTCTATCAGAAGAAGTTTATGTCAAACAACCACTGGGGTTTGAGAGTGATAAACTACCCGATCATGTGTTTAAACTTCATAAGGCTTTGTATGGACTCAAACAAGCTCTGCGAGTTTGGTTTAAGAGACTTAGCTTATATTTAATCGAAAATTGTTTTCGATGGGTTCTTAGTGATATTACACTATTTATCAAGCATAATGAGGCTGATATCCTATTAGTATAGATTTATATTGTTGATATTATATTCGGATCTACTAATGAGTATTTTTGCCATGAGTTTGACAAAACTATGTAGGTTGAGTTTGAAATGAGTATGATGGGAGAGTTAACATTGTTTTTTGGGTTGCAAATTAAGAAAATTAAAGAAGGGATTTTCATTAATCAAGCTAAATAAACAAAAGAATTACTAAAAAAGAATGCATTGGATGGAACTAAAGAGTATAAAACTCCTATAACAATAGCTACAAAATTAGAAAAAGACGATATGGGAAAAAACGTCAATGAGAAAAATGTATCGAGGTATGATTGGTAGCTTGTTTTAGCTTATTGCTAGTAGACCTGACATAATATTTAGTGTATGTTTGTGTGTTAGATTTTAGTCTTGTCTTAAAGAATCGCATCTAACAGTGGAGATAAGTAATTTATACCTATCAAATACCCCCAAACTCGGAATTTTGCCAATCCTCGAGCAAAACATCCACACAATAAAAGAAAAATATAACAACTAAAAACTAAAAATAAAAAACACTAAAAACAAATATGTGCAAGTTTTGAGTATCATCTACCGGCCAAAACGAATTATCCCTCATCGGCCCCCAATCCTATCAAGTTCAAGTATAAATCACACCATGTAGTGTTTTAGAATTTCAACGTTAAAAAATAGAAAGCTCCATTCTAGATCTATTAAAGTATGTGTGATTAAACTCAAATATACAACTATCCATTGATTAGATGGGATTATCCCTCAATAAAGTTCATGACTAGAACCTTTTAGGTATAGGGAATCCATATGTCTGACCCGGGATCTATTCTCCACTAATGTAGGTTAGGAGGTTCAAAAAGATCAATAGGGCTTGGATCGGATTTGGGAAAATGGCCAAGGGTAAATTTGAATAGAAAATGGGTTAACGTCGTTAACTTAACGTTACCCAAGGCACATTGCTTGGCATATTCACTCTCGAATCCCCATAGAAAAATTGTAAACAAACCCGAACAAACATTTTAGACTGATGTACTCACTTGTCAAAAGAAACGTAAAATTTTATTTATTTATTTATTTTTATTATTATTATTTTTATTTTTATTTTGAAAAACACACCCCCAAACTTATTCGAATATCTACAATTTTAGTAGTGTACAAAAAGGATTAAGTAACACATACCCAAACTTATTCGAATCTCTACAATTTTAGGAGTGTGCAAAAAGGATTAAGAAAATGACAAATGAATACACTAATACCGAATCAATCCGAAGTTCTCCCTAAACCCAATCACTCACATCAAGTAGCATATATGAATGCTAACTTGATTAACTCAAATGTGCCTTTAATTCAGCGATATAAGTTTGGAAAAAAAATCAATTGGCCAGGGTATTTGTTCATATGTTCAGAATTGAATTGGCATTTAGGCTGCGATAGGGTAATGAGGGATAAGGATATTGTATGGTAGGCTTCAAAAGGCTCAAGCAATAAAATGACTGCCTAAATCATATCTCCTGAACTATCTCGTCTAGGATTTCGCCTCGAATTTCCCCTAAATCAAGTTCTAGAATACCTATTGTCATGAAATTGATTGACAGATAATCGATTTCAAATCAATTAGATAGTGCTATATTGAGTTTACGTGCTCGTGCATTTAGGGTCTACAATAACTTTTACTAAAACGATACGTTAGGCACACAGAACACACATGAATGAGCTTTACACTCGACCTCAATAAACCATGGGACAGATTCATTATCGAGTAAAGGCCCAGATGACGTCAAATCTCAACACATGCACAAAAACTATCACGTAAAACAAAACATAAACTACAACTAAACATATAATACTATACTAACACATCACACCCGACTTAAACAGGCAATGATCACAACAACCCTATCAGCGATCCCAATGACAGTTTATAGCGTGATAAGGAAGACAGGGGTTTAGAACACATACCTAGGAGGCGAGAGAATCTCGCCTTCGAATTAAGTCGGCAGTGACGGATTTAACTTATTCTTGCCTTGGATTGCCTTCCAAGAAGCTCTTGGTTTATTGTCCTTGGCCCGACATATGCCCTCAAGACTAGCGAGATATATTTATTTTTATTATTTATGTTTATTTATGAAAATGGATCAAAACGGCGTTAAAATGGAACAAATCGGAGTTAAAACGAATAAACTACGGAAAGTCGAACAAAAACCGAGCAAAACCAAAGATACCGGAAGAAATTGTTCGATCTCTTAACAATATTAAAAATTGATTCATTTTTTATTGTTTCGTTGGTTTTTGAAAGTATAACAAATGTTGTTGAGTTGGGGCAAATCGGATTAAAAATAAGTAAACCACGCTAATTCGAACAAAAGTTGAACAAAAATCAAATAAACTGCAAAAGTATTTAGGAAAATGATTCTCATTCATCACCATTTTTGATCCCAAGGTTTTGATGGATAATTAAAGGTTGATGTTTTTTATGGAATTAATGTGTTTGTTGAGTGTTTCAGGAAAAGAGTTTTAATTATTGATTGAATCGTGAAAAAATTATCAAGGGTGCAAAGATGAACAATAAAGAAATAAAGAGTGTTGAAGATCTTGAAGAAATTAGGTGAAAACAACTCAATACCCTTATATTCTTAATGTAAACCAAATTAGGATCACACACTATACTATTAAATGAATCATAGTTTTTGTGTGTTTGATGTGATGAAATTTAGGATCCTAATTAGTGTTCAAATATATGCTTCTATGTGAAATTGAAAAATAAAAATTGACCTAAGTGAGAACAATGTTTAAAATTGAATCTTAGAGTTAATTTAGTAAATCGAGAAAACCAATCAATTAATGAATTCCAACATTGTGTTTTGGAGAAAAAATGAGTGAGAAAGTGACCAACCAACATCAATCGGTCAACTGATCTGAGGAGCATTGGCCAACTGATTGAAACAGTGAGGTTTCAAATAAAATATAGAGCGTCTTGCATCGATCGGTCAATCGACCATGAAAGAATTGACTAACTGATGGGCATAGGATACTGGTAGTGAAAAGTCTATGAAATAATTGGTCAACCGATTGTGGGACAATCAGTCAACCGACTGTGGCTTGATTTGGCTTAGAAAACATTCGGAATCAATCGGCCAATTGATTGGTGAGCAATCGGTCAACCGACTAGCATTTGGTTTTAGCCTAACTTACAGTATGAATCAATCGGTTAACCAACTGACCAGGATTCGATCAACTGACTGTTTCGATTAAGATTTCAAGGATTTTGGGATTTCGGTAAAAAACTAGCTGTTACTAGCTGTTTTTGACAATTCCAATAGAGTATTTCGAGGGATTTGATATTATAAAGATATGGTATATATATTTTGATATCCCAATTGATTTGGTTTATATAATTAAAGAATTTCTCAATATTAGCAACTAAATACTTTATATCTTTGTGATTGATGTTCTAGAAATATTTCATGGACTTAATTGAGAGATTCAAAAGTTATTTTTAAATGAAATACACCATAATTCAATGGATATGATATATGGTGTCTATAGGTGCCTTGTTTAGGCAAATCTTTTTAAAACTAGTCGTTGGAAGACTTGATTGAAATTCTTATATATGAACCTGCGAATATTAGATAAAAAATCAAGAACTATCAGTTCCTAAGACTTTCTAAGAGTTATCGTACTGTTGAGATTATTCGAGAGTTTGTGATTAAAGTTCTTGAGCTAAAGCTCTATTGAATTGGTGTCACTGATCTGTGCTATTTTGTAATCTTGTTTTCATTTGTCGGTGTTTTATTGGTGAGATCTTTCCAAGTTACTATTCTTATTTTTGATTTCTTATTATTATCGATTGATTGGATTTAAGATTGTTGAAAAATCATTTTCAAAATTAAGAGCATAAAAATCTTTTTAAAAAAATGATTTTGTGATATTATTTGATTACATGCTAAATTTGGTGCTACCCAAACTAATTTATAATCAGATAGTATTTTGCCTTACTTTAATTCTATGACGTAGTAAATTTTGAGATATTAATTGAGTATAATCGTTTTGAGGTAGTAGAAGCTCCGAGTGGAAAGAAACTCATAATTTTTTGTATTTGTGAGTTTGAGCAGATTAGACACGGTTGGGCCAGTGCCTAGTCGGGGTAGCTAGGGTTTTAATCATTTATGCAAAAAAGGTTGAGGTTTCATTGTTGCCTAAGGTATAAAAAGGTTAGGTTAATTTTTTCCCTTGAAAGAATTTAGGTTTTAATTCTTCCTGAAATTGAATTAATTTTGAGTGAATTATAAATGTTCAATCCTTACTTGGGAAAAGGATACTTGTGAGTGTGGTGAAGTTTAATCTTTGGCGTGTTAAAAAAATTAGGTTGTGATTCTTCATTCAATAGAATTAGGTTAGCGTTTAACCTCGTAAAAAGATAAGGTTTTTCTTTAGCTTGGGAAAAGAAAAATTATAAAAGTTGATTATGAGTTTAGGAAAAGAATGGTTATAAGGTTTGGTTCCTACTGTTAAAGAAATCAGGGGTTTAGAGGTTCTAAATTTTCTTGGAGCTCGGGGGACTGGATTAGGCAAGACTATCTTGTTGAACCAAGATATATCTTGGTATGCTGCATTAGTTATTTTATTTATATTTTGTTTGGGTGTGCACCTAGAATTAAACACTTACCTGTTGCGTAACGAAAATAATAATTGATTTAGGATAAATTGATTATTTAATAAATTAAGTGTTAAAAGTTTTAATTGTTTAAATTTTTATCACTATCCAATTCAAACCCCCCTTGGGTAGCTCACTGGGCCAACAATTGGTATCAGAGCTGGTGTTAGCTCGATGAGGTTTAACATCCTAGCTAAACCAATCACATGCACACACCATGGATAATGTTTTTTTTGTGTATTTTCTCTTGATGATAATAGATTTGTATATGATAATGTTATTTATGATTCTTATGGAATTAGTGGTAGTGATGGAGATGATGATAATGAAAATGTTCATATTGTCATGAAAAACTTACTTTCTATCATACTTCTTTTTGCTAAAGAAAACTTGAGTATTGTGGAACAAAAAAGTTTTTGAATGTCGCTTTTTAAATTAATAATTTGCTCTCTAACGTGAATTTTCTTGAAAATGAGAACAGAGTTTTAAAAATTGATTTTGACGTGATTTCTAGGCAAAAGTCAGATCATGAATTAAATATAGATTTACTTAAGAAAAATTTTGAAAAATCAAAATCCAACCTAAAATCTATTTCAAGAGCTTCTAAAATGTTTCTTCTTTTTTAAAAATAATTTATGGAAGTGGATATGTTTAATCGTCTCATCCTTCATCACAAACCAATGATTGTAATGTTGCTATTGTTAGAAATGATTCATGCTTTACTTCTCGTGCAATCTATGATAATCAATCAAAGTTTAGATGTTATTATTGCAATAGGGTTGAACATTTTAAAGTATCATATCCGTTCAAGAACCCTAAGTTTATGTCTAAAAAGAATGGACCCAAAATAAAATGGATACCGAAGAGAGCTATGTAAATATCTTGTGCAGAGTTACATAATGTCGGGACTGGACCCAAAGAAACAAACAAAGAGGTTATATCAAAGCCAAGACGGGAAGTCACCAAGAATCCACAAGCGACACGTACAAAGCGAAAAGATGTACCAAAGCCAAGATGAGATATCACTAGGAAGCCACAAGTGACACGTGTAAATGGAAATATCATTGAATCAAATGGCAATAATTAAAGGCTGAGAGGATATGGACAGACCAAGAGAAATTGTGCATCCAAATTAATCATTGGTACAAATGAGGTAAAAAATAAAATTTTCCCGAAAGACATAAGCGGTACTCCTAACCCTTTGCATTTTAAATTCATTAAATTTGTTAAAGATGGAGGTGTTCGACTTTCCAAATAGGTAAGTTAGCAATGATTTATAAGACTTATACTAAATGATATGCTTATTTCTTATCTTATAAACATTGCATGGTGATTTAGATAATCACATTTACTTAAAGTATAGTAACATATTTGTTTCAAAATTGCTTATATTATTCATATCATGTATCTATTGATATTTTTTGAAATCTGTAACATGATTATAAGAAACATGTTACTTGAGATGACTTAATCTGAATCAATTGGTTTATAGAATCAAAATTGCTTGGAATTGGTGAGTAATCATGCATGATTTTGAGAATAATTGATAAATATATGTTCACTTGATTTCTACTAATGATTTTATTCCAAGTATATTTCAAAGGGTTTCAGGTTGTAAGATATTTCAAGATGAGACAAATATGCATACTGAAATTCAAAGTTTAGTCAAGAATACAAACAAGGTTGATTCAAGGAGATAATGGATTAGAGTTGAATCTTCATTCAACTCAGTGGTAAAACAACCTCATTCTTTCATGATTATGTAAGAAATTTATGCGATGTGAAATTATCATCTAATTTATAGAAATTGACTAATATCTCTATGAATATCATGCTTTGATTATACGCCTATGTGGAATTCTATTGTTAAGCTAATACTTGTTTATTGATGAAATATTTATTTCTAAGAAATGTTTGATAAAATAAGTTTTAATCATGATCTTACCTGTCGGCATATCGTATAAATTTAAACTTATATGGTTGGTATCACTTTATAAAATTGCGTTAATCTATTTATGAAACCATATATACAATCGTCTGAATATATATGACATTTCAATATGTTGATACTATTGCATGTGGATATCCTTATAGGCATTTAGTGTCTAGCATACAACTAAGATCTCTTGTTTTATAAATGATTATTATTCTAAAAGAGAGTTAAAATTTTATGAGATAAATATGCACTTATCAATGTTTACGCATACACTAGATTTATATTGACAATTTCATAAATTATCACTAAGATATGCTTCATGTTCTAGTGCATTAAAGATTACATCCTTTTTTATTCTATCAAGGGAAGATATTAATTGGTATCATCAGTAAATCATGTTAACTTAATTGAAATTATATGTTTTCATGCTACATTGTTGAAATGTTTTAATGATCTTTTAAAATGCCTCAACTTTGTTATCCTAAGCATGAATTAGCTTGTTTACAATTATATAGGGAGATAAGTTTTTATAAGTAGGGCAATATTATGTGTTTCTTAAATTGAAAAAGGGGATATTGAAAATTTAGATATCTCCAATTAGCTTGTTAATATTTTCCCTAGACTTCTAGCGGAAGATCAAAGTTCATGAAAATTATTCGAGGTTTAGATATGGCTAGGCATAACAATGGATACCTCGAGTGATGTTTTTGGTTCTCCATCCCCACTTTTTGAGATGACAAAGGGGAGAATTTGTTTGATGTTTAAATGAGAAATTTGTTTGACAAAGGGGGAGATCATGGTGAAATTGAGCTTTAAACGAGTTAGTTGATGTTCAAGAATTTGTTTACTTGAGCATTGTACTGATTAAATAGAGAATTATTGTGAAATTAATCATATTGTGCTTTATTGAATATATTAATTGTCAAGTTGATTTTTTTGTGCTTATGTTGAAACTATCAGTTTAATTATTTGAATTATCTTCATGATTGTGCTTAATTGAGTTAAATACTCGTCCTCGAATTAAGGGGAAGCATCGTTACATTTTATTTTTTGAATAAAACATCAAAGTTAATTGTCATCATAAAAAAGAGAGAGATTATTGATCCCAAGGTTTTGATAAACAATTGAAGGTTGATATTTTTTATGGAACTCATGTGTTTGTTGAGTGTTTCAAAAGAAGAGTTTCAATTATTGATTGAATCATGAAGAAATTATCAAGGGTGCAAAGATGAACAATGAATAAATAAAGAGTATTGAAGATCCAAAAGAAATTAGGTGAAAACAACTCAATACTCTTATACTCTTAATGTAACTCGAATTAGGATCACACACGACACTATTAAATGAATTATATTTTTGTGTGTTTGATTTGATGAAATTTAAGATCCTAATTAGAGTTTAAATATGTGCTCCTATGTGAAATTGAAAAATGAAAATTGACCTAAGTGAAAATAATGTCTAAAATTTAATTTTAGAGTCAACTTAGTTAATCGGGAAAAACAATTGGTTAATGAGTCCAAACATTGTGTTTTGGAGCAGAAATGAGTGAGAAAGTGACCAACCAGCATCAATCGGTCAACTGATCCGCGGAGGATTGGTCAACTAATTGAAACAGTGAGGTTTCAGAGAAAATATGGAGCATCCTGCATTGATCGGTCAACCGATTGGTGTAGGGTAATGCTAGTGAAAAGTCTCTGAAACAATCGATCACCTGATTGTAGGACAATCGGTTAACTAGCTGTAGTATGATTTGGCTTGGAAAACATCATAAATCAATCGAGCAACCGATTGGTGAGAAATCAATCAACCAACTGGCATTTTATTTTGGCCTGGTTTACACTCTAAATCAATTAGTCAAGCAACTGGTAAGGGTTTGGTTAACCGGCTATTTCGGTTGAGATTCCAAGGATTTTGGGATTTTGGTAAAAAACTGGCCATTTTTTACAATTCCAATGGAGCATTTAGGGTGATTTGGTATTTCTAAAGATATGGTATATATATATATATATATTTTAATATCCCTATTAATTTGGTTTATATAATTAAAGATTCTCTCAATTTTAGCAACTAAATACTTCCTATCTTTGTGATTAATGTTCTAGAAACATTTAATGGACTTAATTGAGAGATTTAAAAGTTATTTTTAAATGAAATAAACCAGAATTGAATGGATATGATATATGGGGTCTACAGTGCCTTTTAGAGACATGTCTTTTGAAAAGTAGTCATTGGAAGGCTTGATTTAAATTCTTATATATAGACTTGTGAAAATTAGATAAAAAATCAAGAACTATCAGTTCCTAAGATTTTCTAAGAGTTATCATACTATTGAGATTATTTGAGAGTTTGTGATTAAAGTTCTTGAGCTAAAGCACTATTGAATTGGCGTCACTAATTTGTGTTGTTTTGCGATCTTGTTTTATTCGTCAGTATTTTCCTAGTGAGACCGTTCTAAGTTATTGTTCTTAATTTTGATTTCATATTATTGTTGATTACTTGGATTCAAGATTATGGAAAAATATTTTCAAACTTAAGAGCATAAAAATCTTTAAAAATAATAATTTTGTGATATTATCCGATTAGGTGTTAAATTTTGTGTTACTCACACTTATTTATTATCAAAAATTAATTTTCCCTACTTTAATTTTATCACGTAGTAAATTTTGGGCTATTAATTGAGTATAATTGTTTTGCGGTAGTATAAGCTCCGAGTGGGAAGAAACTCATAATTTTTTGTATTTGTGAGTTTGAGCAGATTAAACATGGTTGGGTCGGTGTCTAGTTGGGGTAGCTAGGGTTTTAATCTTTTTCTGGAAAAGGTTGAGGTTTGATCTTTGCCTAAGGTATAAAAAGGTTAGGTTATTATTTTCCATTGAAAAGAATTTAGGTTTTGATTCTTCCTGAAATTGAATTAATTTTGAGTGAATTGTAAAGGTTTAATCCTTACTTGGGAAAAAAATACTTGTGAGTGTGGTAAGGTTTAACCTTTAGCCAGTTAAAAAGATTAGATTGTGATTATTCCTGTAATAGAATAAGGTTAGCCTTTAGCCTGGTAAAAAGATAAGACTTTTCCTTAGCCTGGGGGAAGGAAAATTGTAAAATTGATTCTGAGCCTGGGAAAAGAATTATTTTAAGGGTTTGGTTTCTACCATTAAAGAAATATGGGGTTCAGAGGTTGTGAATCTCCGTATATCTCGGGGGATTGAATTAGGCTAGGCTAGCTTATTGAACTATGATATATCTTAGTATGTTGTATTATTTATTTTCTTTATATTTTGTTTGGGAGTGCACCTACAATTAAACTCTTATCCGCTGCGCAACGAAGATAATAATTGATTTAGGATTAATTGATTATTTGATAAATTAAGTGTTGAAAGTTTTAATTGTTTAAATTTTTATCATTACTCAATTCACCCCCCCCCCCCCCCCCTTGGGTTGCTCACTAGGTCAACAATCATTCTAGCCATTTCCTAAAGCATTCTGTTTGTCCTCTTTATAACACTATTTTGTTGTGATGTTCTTTGGCATATTATTCATAACTCACATGAATTTCGTCTTCAAGTGTCAAAGACGTAATTTTAGCATTTATTTCTTGTCACGGACTGAGAATAGCCTTTTCCTAGGAACAATTCGCCCTTACTTATAGATATTTATCTGATAACCTGCAAGAAGCACCTCAAAAAGTTCCTAGATGGTACCTATTTTACTTGGGTCTAATTTTGTTAGTT